>JBAWJQ010000459.1:0-341577 GCA_037783105.1 Bactrocera zonata
AAATAACGGGTGATTTTTTTGAGGTTAGGATTTTCATGCAGTAGTATTTGACAGATCACGTGGGATGTCAGACATGGTGTCAAAGAGAAAGATGCTCAGTATGCTTTGACATTTCATCATGAATAGACTTGCTAACGAGCAACGCTTGCAAATCATTGAATTTTATTACCAAAATCAGTGTTCGGTTCGAAATGTGTTTCGCGCTTTACGTCCGATGAGCGATGAGGCTCATTTCTGGTTGAATGGCTACGTAAATAAGCAAAATTGCCGCATTTGGGGTGAAGAGCAACCAGAAGCCGTTCAAGAACTGCCCATGCATCCCGAAAAATGCACTGTTTGGTGTGGTTTGTACGCTGGTGGAATCATTGGACCGTATTTTTTCAAAGATGCTGTTGGACGCAACGTTACGGTGAATGGCGATCGCTATCGTTCGATGCTAACAAACTTTTTGTTGCCAAAAATGGAAGAACTGAACTTGGTTGACATGTGGTTTCAACAAGATGGCGCTACATGCCACACAGCTCGCGATTCTATGGCCATTTTGAGGGAAAACTTCGGACAACAATTCATCTCAAGAAATGGACCCGTAAGTTGGCCACCAAGATCATGCGATTTAACGCCTTTAGACTATTTTTTGTGGGGCTACGTCAAGTCTAAAGTCTACAGAAATAAGCCAGCAACTATTCCAGCTTTGGAAGACAACATTTCCGAAGAAATTCGGGCTATTCCGGCCGAAATGCTCGAAAAAGTTGCCCAAAATTGGACTTTCCGAATGGACCACCTAAGACGCAGCCGCGGTCAACATTTAAATGAAATTATCTTCAAAAAGTAAATGTCATGAACCAATCTAACGTTTCAAATAAAGAACCGATGAGATTTTGCAAATTTTATGCGTTTTTTTTTTTTAAAAAGTTATCAAGCTCTTAAAAAATCACCCTTTATGTAATCGATTTTCTGGTACTAAAAATTTCCTGTTCGTGAATCCCGAAATACAAAGGGCAATCTACGTTTTCTTAAATATGCATAAACGCACCCCCAAATTCTTAAAACAATTGTTACCGTTGGTTTTTTCTTTATTTCCACAAAAAAAAAAAAAAAAAAAAACTTTTTAGGCTGTCCTACTACACACGTGTGACTCTTACTTGTAATAAGCTAACTGCGCTTAAATTTTACGAAACATTGCTGAGAATGCCAATATTCACATTAGAATGCAAATTTTTGCAAAAAGTCAAAAGTCTAAAATAAATTTCAAATCGGCAAAGTGCACTTTTGGTTTCAATAGATTTCGCATACGAATTAATGTTCTTCGGCTGCCTCATTATATCAGCTTCGCATGCGCATATTTCGATTAGACTTCTTTGAAGTTAGAAATACAGCTCGTACACAAGTCAAAGCTTGCGCAACATTGCTTTACATCTACCTTTGTATAGGGTGATTTTTTTGAGGTTAGGATTTTCATGCAGTAGTATTTGACAGATCACGTGGGATGTCAGACATGGTGTCAAAGAGAAAGATGCTCAGTATGCTTTGACATTTCATCATGAATAGACTTACTAACGAGCAACGCTTGCAAATCATTGAATTTTATTACCAAAATCAGTGTTCGGTTCAAAATGTGTTTCGCGTCCGTGTCCGATGAGCGATGAGGCTCATTTCTGGTTGAATGGCTACGTAAATAAGCAAAATTGCCGCATTTGGGGTGAAGAGCAACCAGAAGCCGTTCAAGAACTGCCCATGCATCCCGAAAAATGCACTGTTTGGTGTGGTTTGTACGCTGGTGGAATCATTGGACCGTATTTTTTCAAAGATGCTGTTGGACGCAACGTTACGGTGAATGGCGATCGCTATCGTTCGATGCTAACAAACTTTTTGTTGCCAAAAATGGAAGAACTGAACTTGGTTGACATGTGGTTTCAACAAGATGGCGCTACATGCCACACAGCTCGCGATTCTATGGCCATTTTGAGGGAAAACTTCGGACAACAATTCATCTCAAGAAATGGACCCGTAAGTTGGCCACCAAGATCATGCGATTTAACGCCTTTAGACTATTTTTTGTGGGGCTACGTCAAGTCTAAAGTCTACAGAAATAAGCCAGCAACTATTCCAGCTTTGGAAGACAACATTTCCGAAGAAATTCGGGCTATTCCGGCCGAAATGCTCGAAAAAGTTGCCCAAAATTGGACTTTCCGAATGGACCACCTAAGACGCAGCCGCGGTCAACATTTAAATGAAATTATCTTCAAAAAGTAAATGTCATGAACCAATCTAACGTTTCAAATAAAGAACCGATGAGATTTTGCAAATTTTATGCGTTTTTTTTTTTTAAAAAGTTATCAAGCTCTTAAAAAATCACCCTATATATTCCTTATATGTATATTTAGTTGTTATCGATACATATGCGCATTGTTGCCTCTCTGCGGCGGCGAATATTGAGCGATCTTTTCAATCGTGGCGTAAAATTTTTATTTGGATTCACATTTGCACAAGGTTACTCACTCATTCGTGCGCGTCTTCTTTTCGCCAATTGCTTATGCGGTAGCGTTTTCTTCGCTGTTTGCGTTCATTTATTATGCATGAGAGCTTGTAGGGCGCCCAGTCCGAATGCGATGAAGACGTTGGTGCATGCGCAAAGAAGATTGTCGCAATGACGGCAAATTGCTAATCAACGCCCGAACAGTGCGAAACGTCGCTGGTGTTACTCAAAGCGTCAGTTAGTTGTACACTACATATTATGAGTCTATATGTATGTATGTATGTGTGTAGCTACTGGTTTGTTTTTATGCTTGAGTCGTTGAAAGACGACGCCAACTGTTTTTGTGTCCACGTGAGTTGCGTTCGGTATGGTCACAGTGTTTGCTCAAGGCTTTGAATTGCAAGCCGAAAAGCTCGGATGCAAATGTGCAAACTCATTGCGCCTCAACAACAATGTTTGTTTTTAGTTTTTGGAAATGATGACAATAACGCTGTCCATTCAGAAGCATTGGTGCGCTTATAACAAGCAATCGTTTTCCGTAATCAGCAATTTTTGTAGTTTAGTACATTATATACATGAAAGCATTTACGTACATTTGTAGTTATTTGCATCTACTTGGCAAGTGAGCAGAAAAATAGTTGTTGCTGCATCTGCATTAGTTCATGGCCAATGTGGGCACGGCTCGGCGATAATAGTTATAATAAAAGTAACATAACTATTTCACTAAAATTCGTCTTTGAGAAAATAAATATAAAAGACTAGTGCAGAAGCCTTTGAAAATTATAAAAAAAAAAGAATGAAATTCATAGTCGGTTGAAACCTACCGGAAGCAAAATATAGAATAATAAACATTAAGGGGAAAAATAACTTTCGGGTGAATGAAGGGGAGGGACTTGGCTGAATTTTTAAGGGTAAAAAACGGGTTTTTTCGATTTCCGGCGAAACTACGAGTCCTATAGAGAAATGCTTTATAGCAATGTTGTAGGTGATGAAAATACTTATAACTTTTGTCTGTATGCTTAAAAACTTTTGCATACCAAAATAACCACAAATTTTACACAAAAATTCCCTGACCCAATTTTTGGATTTTTTATTTTCGTCTTGAACGATTTTTTTTTTATACTTTCTTACATTAAAATTGGTAGATTCTTGCCTTCTTGCTTCCGAAGTAAATTGTATTTCTTTAATATAAAATATTTGTTTCTTCTCCTCATATTGCCTTATTATCGCGGAATAACCCCTAATTTTTAATCATATAATGTCAATTCCAAATTTCAGATTTTTTTTTAAATGTGATTAGGCTTCTTGACTGTTAACATCCTTTTTATGATATTAAAAATATATACATTACTCTGGTAAATTTTCTCAGAAAACGCAAAAAAATACAGGGGGCGGAGTTCATAGATGGGCGTAATCGGACCAATGCCGAAAATGTATAAAGTACCATAACTAAGCACTAGGTTAGGAGCACCTGCGGGTCAAAAATTTTGGAAAAGTGAGTGTGGCCCCGCTTTTTATATATTTCATGTTCACAACTCCTAGACCACTAAAGCTATTATCGCCAAATCCACTCATAATAAATCCCTTAAGCACCCCTACCGACACTGTAAAAATGGTTGTAATCGGAAGATAACCCCGTCCACTCCCCATATAACGGTACTGTTAAAAACTACTAAAACTGAAATAGATCAATAACTAAATAAGACAGAGACCTAACATTTTACACTCGTGATAGCTGGATAGTACTTCTTTAATAAAGCCCGGGGTAGACATATGTATGTATGTATCTCGAGACCCGACCGATTTCGACTAAATTTGACATTCTTCTCATATTCCATGCCTACTTCTCATAAAATTTTAATTCCACTTGGTTCTTTCACTTTCCAGTACAAAAATTTGCAATAAACTATGTCACGATAAGACCAAAAACTGACTAAATCCAACCAAAACTTCTCAAGCACCCAAATACCGGAAATGTGGATTACAGTATCTATAGTTGAATTTCGACTGAAAATATCGGTTAGATATACACTTAAAATTCAGATAAAAATCTCTCCTGATAATCTGTATATTAAAAAGTAGTTGAATCGGGTCAATACTTCCCTGAGACCCCATTTACCTAATATAATAGTTTTTGAACTTCCGGGTGACTTTATACTGCATGTATCGGCCAATGCGTGAGTTATCTCAATGAAAAAGAGAGAGCGTGTTTCACTGATAACATTGTGTCTTTGTGCCTAAAATTAATAAAATTGGACGAAAACCTGACCTAGCTGCTATAAAAAGAATATCAGAATTTTCGAACATCTGGTTGTCTTTACTCCATGTGATTGATGATTGCATGTGAAGTCTCTTAAGGAAATCCCAGGAACATTTTTTTAGTATGTGGCCTGATAATAGTATGTGTTACTGTCAAAAATTTATAAAATTGGTTCAATACTACACCCAACTCCCATAATTTCCTGAAGGAACTTCGCGGTATTTGATTCTTGCTAGTTTCAAGAGTAAATAATGTTTGGTTACACCCGAACTTAGTCTGCCTTATAAAAATTCAACTCTTCAATAAAAGCTGTACATCCCATTCGTTACGTAACAGTCTTTTCAAATTGTTGCTCTTCAATATCCTGTATGCAATGACGCGCACTTTTTTAATTTGACACTTTTAAATAAATCGTCAACTGCCTTTTGTAGATTTAAATCCCTTTTACAAGCAAATAATGGCCATAATATCAACTGTTGTGTATACTTCGACTTTTGTGTGTAATAAGCACACGACCTCAATTCGAAAACGAATCACTTCACTTGCAAAAATAAGCTTGTTAAATAACATTACAAATAATTATATTATTTTACATTTAACAAATATTTGCTGCAAATAATTCTTGTAATGTTGTAATGCGAATTGCCCACCGACATAGCGATCTGGCAACGTGTTATTGTAAATATTCAGCTATTACTTTCATATGTGTTCATTGCTTTAAAATACAAAACAATAACAAAAACATCGGCTGTAACTGTAACTAGTAATTATGATGTCGGATTGTGTGCGGCGCCAAGATCTAAGCTGCCGCGCAAGCTTTCCGTCCTCCTTGGGTGATTGTACATATTACATGCCACTGCCTGCTTACTGCGTATTTGTTATCGCAATTGTGTTCAGACGACCACTTACTTATTTCTAATTATTTGCATTTATGTATGTGAAGAAATTGAATTCCAAACCTAAATATGTATGTGTTTGTGTATGAATTCCTGCTTTGTTAGTTGTACAATTTGATAACGATTATACATATATTGTACATATGTATATACATGAGTATTTTATTGAAATCTTGAGTGATGAAATTCAATACATAATTTATACTAAAATTCCTCAGAATTATTGTTCATTATTCACCATGCATTCCTCATCGCACGCTTAATAAATAGTAAATATTTATAATAAAGCTCCTTTTCTAAAGAATGTTGTTGTAATTTTCGTTAAATGACCGACTTAATTATTTAATTACTGTAAAAATGTGTATGTGCAAAACTCGAATCTATAATATTCTTCTTCTTTATTGGCGTAGATACCGCTTAGGCGGATATAGCCGAGTTTACAACAGCGTGCTTAGTTGTTTTTCCCTTTCGCTGTTTGGCACCAATTGGAGATTCCAAGTGAAGCCAAGTCCTTCCTCTCTTCCTCTGCTTCCCCCGGCGTGTGCTGCGTCGAAACGGATGAAATTGGATTGGATGAAAACGCTCCAGCGAAGCTATAATTCCCTTCACAAACGCAAAAGATTGTTTACACGAATTTTAATCCGTCAGTTTGTATGTGAGATATATGTAGCTGTCGTATTTGAAAAAAATTCTTCGGAGATTGCAACATTGCCTTATACAAATAGCAAAGTTCTTGAAAACGTATCGACAAATGGAAAAGCTTTCCATACAAGTACTTTATTCCGATCGTTCAGTTTGTATCTGCCATACAATATATACTATAGTAGCATAGCAGCTTTTTGGTGAGGAAGGGACGAGTGCAAAGTTTTAAAAGTATAAAATTAGACTATCTCCGTAACCATCTGAATAAATTTTCGGATAATTGTGTAAATTATATTCAGGAACTGAGAGAGGGTTCAACCAGGATATAAAAGTGTTGGAGAAAGAAGTAAATTTTGATAGGAGCGTAACATAATGGTAGATTTCTGCTAAATCTTAAGAAAATATTATCCACTCAAAAAATATAAAATAAAAGGCCATAAAAAGCATTTTATTGGACATTATGACCGAATTGTATATATCCTTACTTCGATGCTCCATTATCAGCCTTCAGATACTTCGTTTTTGCGTAAATTTTTGGACACCCTTTGTATATAACGGGTTTTCTAATAGTGATGATATGATTTCTAAGAGTCCTTTCACCCATTTTTAATATGGTCTGTATTTTTTTCTTTGTATTCAGTAATGTTAACCCATATTGAAGTAATGAAAATATTGCTGCCGTTCAGACAAGTGTTGCCGAAAACCGCAATTTGTCGATTCCAAGGCGTTCTCAAGAATTGGGACAGTCTCAAACCAAAAACTTGCGGATTTTTAGAACGGATTTGGGCTTCCGTCTGTAAATTGTTGTCACTCAAGAACTGAAGCTATTGGACCGTAAATGTCGTGAATTTGCTGAATTTTCCTTCGAACAGCTTGAAAACGATAACCATTTTTTTAAGAAAATCATCTTTTCACTTTCATCTTGTGCATAAACAAAACTGTCGATTCTTGGGAGAAGAAAAGCCACAAATTAGTCATGAACAACCATTAACTTCATCTAAATTGTTAGTTTTGTGTGGTTTTTGGTCTGGTGGAATCATAATCGATGATAACCAATCTTTTATGGCCGCAAGTGGATACTGACAACATTTGGTTTCAACAACACGGGATTACGTGCCACACAACTCGTGCAGCAACTTAATTGTTACGGGAAAAGTTTGGAGATTCGATTAAATCAAGAAAGTGTGATAGTAAAAGACCCAAAAAAGATGTGATTTAACACCATTAGCCTACTTTTTGTGGGGTTATTTGAAGGCATTGGTCTTAAGCAATAAACCAGACTCTTTTCAAGCTTTAGAAGTCAATATTGTATGTGCTAATCATGACGTACGACTTGATTTAGTGGAAAAAGTACTCGAAAAGGAGGTTCATCGAATTCGTTCATTTTCATTCAGAATATAATTGTATCGATTGTACTTTTAATTAAAGGAAAAATATTTGAATTTAACAATTAGTGTGTGTTTTTTTTTTAATAAATAATATCACTCTTATTGGAAAACCCTGTATATGCAAATTATTATATATTTACATATTTTTAGTTCGAATCTCTCGTGCGGGTTCATGTGTCAATGCAATATCATTATGCCAAAGATCGAATAATTTCATTTTAAAGAGTATTCACTTGAAAACTGCCAACAACAACATCGTGCAGTGCCGGCTACAAGTACACACACTTTGCATTACTCTTTGTTTAAGTTCATATTGAATTACCAACAACTTAAGCAACAGCTCATTGTTTTCATGTATATTCGCATATGCACACACACATACATACCGCTGTAATTATTTCCATATGCCTGTAAAATATACCGATATTGAAATCGGAAACAGAAAAATTCTGAAATTTTTGCGACTCCGCACACACACACTCGTACCGTTGTCGCATCGCCATTTTTTCTGCACTTCATTTGCTTGTCGCAAGCTTCGCGCCTGCGTTTCCTGGCTTTGCTTTGTTATGCTGAGGAGTAAACACAAACACACACATACACATGTTTATTTACAATAATAGATCTATATGTTTGCATGCATGTATCAGGTATCGTAAGTGATACGAGCAGGAATTTGCTGGCGTTGCAACCGGTTTGTGCAAGTGAGTGCAGTTTATTTGCGCTCGAGTTTGCAGTTTTCCCCGAGCGCTTTGTTTTGCTTTGGTTGTTGTTTAGTTTTAGTTTTGCTTTTACATCAAATTTACATTATCATTCATGTGGCTGCTTTTTATGATTATGACTTGGCAAGTGTTAAGTGCTTTTGTTGTTTTTCTTTCAACTCATTAGGAAGCAATTTAGATGCTAATAGGGCTCGTACTCCTTTGTTTTCGTCTGCCCTGCATTCCGCAAACTTACGACAAATCGATTGCTAAACTTTCCGTGCTTTTACATCACATAATTTGCTAAATGCATCGTGTAAAAACATAAGCTGCATATAAAAAGCAAATATGTATAGTATGTTTTTTCTAAACATTCGCAGCAATATTCCCGAATTGTCAAAGGAAACTGAATTTATTGTACAATCTAAATAACCATATCGATTGCGAGCAAAATTTAAATTTATAGAAATTTTTGGCCATACTTTAGCTTTCACATTCTAAAATCCCTTCATAAATTCTATAAGCTTTTTGGAAATGGCTTTTTGGGTTGGCTACTACTTCTGCTTCCAATGCACACTCCCTAACCAAGGACCGAAGTGGCTATTTACCGATACAGCACACGGCTGACACCTCTGCAAAGCAAGCTCACATCATCCTTTCCAACTAACCAGCGGAGGCATCCCTGTCGAGACTTCCAAGGATTTCCCGCGCACCGCGTTATGTACTGTTATATCAGCCGCACCTAATATTGTGAATATTTTTTTCATCATGCCAATGCACAATGAGGTAAAACACGTATTTCTATGAGGCGGGGCCAATTTGCCATGGTCACAGAAGCTTCAGCGAGTTTTTATACGACTCGCGCCCAGACCTTCTCAACAGCAAGGACCACCCAAGCGGTCGATTAACGCGATATAGCGGAGGCACAGCCCACAACTTCAGCTAAATGAACAATGTCACCGTAACGGCCCTGAGTCAACCGATGTGGCGCTTTAAAAGTTCGCTGCTATGACTGTTGGTCTGTGCAGGAAGCGCAGGCCCAAAACACTGGGCACTCCTATCACGGGTGGGAACTCCCATCAGGGAGACACTCCCATCATGTAACATACCCTTAAAATTTTGTGGGACCCTAGATTTAGCGCACTACGTCTATGAGACGTTCCAATTTCAACAAGTGTGATCGGCTTACGCTTATGGCGTTACAAAGATTTCCTAAAAAAAAAATTTATCAAGCCGTTTTTTTTTTTTTGATAAAGGCGAAAACTATGGTTCTGAAACTGTAATAGTCAATCACGCGCCATTTTTGCTTCATCAATTCCGTTCCGAAACTTTTGTCAAAAATGCACCTCGTTCTAGAAAGCCAATTGTCAAAAATATCGATAAAATAGTGCAAATTGTCGAGTTCAACGATCATGTAAGACTCCTTTCCTACAGCGAACTAAAATCGGGTTTTTGAAGGCGTGAGAACGACGATTCGAAACGCCCCAACTCGGTTGGCACGCATCGTGTTCTTGCCCGTAACAGTACTCTGCTACGCAATGTGACATTCCTTTTCATTTTGGAATTCTTTCCATGGTTCCGATTGATCGGCTCTCACAAATGGACTCTGCCTTTAATGTGAATGCAAGGCGCGCAATCAGAAAGAGAATTTGCCGATAACGAACGACCAAAGGCCTGAATGTTTACATAGTCTAAGTACTATTTGTATTGCCCGTTTACTAAACTAAACAAAAATATTCAATTTAATGCTGTTTAAGTCGGTACACCCCAGTAGTGCGCTGCGAGTTTTACAATAGATAAAAATATCGAACAAAGAATTTCTCTTAAATTTGTATTGGAAAAGACAAGGTACAAAGCCTTCAAATAGTGTTGATAGTTCTGAAAACTTGCTTTGCTCTGGATGATCTTCGACCTCTTTAACTGATGAAAATATAAAAAAGTGAAAGATAAGGGGATTGAAAATCGTTAGAAAAGTATTAGGGGGTATGAAACGCGTTCTTGCTCGATTCGTCCCGATAAAGCTGAATTTTCTTCAAAAAGTGTGTCGTAAACAGATCTTTATGGATCTGCTTGATCTTCCGAATTCCAACCCTGCATTCATGGACAGCATTACATATGCCGATGAGACATGGGCTTATGAGTTTGACATACAAACAAGTCAACAATAATCGGAATAGAGGGCAAAAAAAAAAGTCGCTCAGAAATCATGGTGATGCTCTATGTTTTTGTTCGATATTCGCGGTTTGGTACATCATGAATTTGTTCCGGAGGGAAAGGCGGTCAATAAGGAGTTCTATTTGGTCATATTGATATTGCACCATCGCATCGAGCCACGATTGTGACCGAACTTAAAGCCGAAAACGCAATGAATACTATCGATCAACCACCTTATTCACCAGATTTGTTTCCGTGTAATTTTTTCTTGTTCCCCAAACTGAAATTGACGCTCTATGGAACCCTTTTCAGTCGATCGAAGAGATAAAACCAAATTCGCTGGAGCTGAAGACTATCCTAAAACACGCTTATGAAAAGTGTTTCAAGGGCTGGAAAAATCGTTGGCATAAGTGTATTACATCTTTTGGGGATTACTTTGAAGACTACACAATATTTATAATAATTTAATATTTTGCGCTTTAGTTACAATTCCCGGGTACTTTTTTGTCACAATATAAATGGTATAAGCTTTAATTAATTGTATGTATGTATTGTATTGTATAATAATATACCATTAACATTTGTAACTGTAAAGGGAGAAAAGAAAGCAACTTTTATATCGGCACTCATATTCTTTATAATTTTTTTTTTTTTTGCAATCAAGCCCGGAAATTTCAAGTTATATTTTTTCAGAAGTATATTCATATAATTACTAACAGTTAATCACACAATGTGTTAATAAATTGTCTTTTGCATGTTATACTTTGTTGTCTAAGCCTGTTATGTAAATGACCAAGGAAGTCAATTAAACAGAGGTCCATTGAGCAGGGTAATACTATGCGTATACAGGCCACTCCTTCATCTTTATAACAATATTATGTTGAAATTACATTTTTTCGAGAATAAATTAATATTATTGCAAATTAGATTCATGGTGTTAAAAATCTTAAGCTTGAAATAACTCTTAATTAGACAACTAACATAAGAAAAAAATGCCATCAAAACTCTTTTAATTACTCCTCGCAGTTAGTATTTTCGATGGCCGCAGCACTCTTCTTCTGCAGTTAATTGGCGAGATTCTTTAAAAAGCTCCAAAAAAATGCAAATCTCTTCCGCTTTGTTCAAAAGCGAAGCGAATGTGCATAACCGCGCATTATGTTCTTTTTTTTTTTTTTTGTTTTATCGCATGCGTTGATTTCGAACATAAATGATTTTTAATTACAGTTTTCCATCATATTAGCATATATGTGTGTGTATATATTTAATTAGTGCGTAGGTTTGTGCTTGGCATTTGACTAATTTTGGTCGCGCGTTGTTTAGTTGTTTATATGGAATTCATATTATTATTGTTGTTGCTAGCGTGTTGTCACCAGTGTTAGCCAGTGTAAGCCATTTTTAGCCTCTACTTTGTTTGCTTTTTTATTTAGCGTTTTAATGCTTTTAAAAAGTTTACGACGCCGATCATTAACTTTGGCGGTGATGGTGAGTGCCGATGTCGATGGTTCATCCGATGTCAAGTTTACCAGTGTGCAATTCACGGTCAATTTGGGTCTCACATGTTGGCTCGTATTCATTTCAAATGTATGTACATATACATATATGTAGGTATTTACACTCGCATGTGTACAAGTTCAAGTTTGATCTTTTGTTAGTTGTCGCGAGAAATATTAGATGATTATCTCTTCTTTATGGTATCTGATTACAAGCGATTATATGCAAGAACATAACTAACCATTTTGAAAAACAAGACAATTCGCTGTCACAAATCACTTCTATAATAGTTGATGGCTTTAGGCGATTAGAAGCTTGATGTACAGAAGTTATCTGACAAATGTTTAAGTTTTACGAATAGCTTTTGGCAAACGAGGCATAACACTCAAATAGTATTCCTTGTTAACAGTTTGGCCGGTCGGAAGGAATTCGGAGTGCACCACACCTCGATAATCCTAGAAAACTGTTAACATAACCTTGATTTTTGACTTGACGCAGTTTTTCGCCTTCGGCTTACTTTTGCTACGATATTCATCTGTTTCCGAATCTTAAGTATAGATCCAAGACTTATCGCCAGTATCGTGCTTTCATTTTTCTTAGGCCCAAATAATCTTTCAAAATGGTTTTCATTGATCCTCCGATATTCCAACGATGCGTGTAATATCTCTGACTGTTAATTGCCCATTCTCAAGCACCAATTCCTTTATTTTAGTGCCACTGACAGTCATACCAACACAGAAAAAAAATCGACAAATGAGTTTTATTACTGTTTTTTGCCCACAGTAGTACGTATTTTAGTTATGAACTTGAGATATGGAAATATTATGTTATGAAAGCATTATAGAACGATTTTAAGATATTTTTTTTTTTACTTTTATTTAGTTTTTTTTTGTGGTTTTATTTTATTTTAATTTTATTTGTTTTGTACCACGAATAATATGAGGTTAAAAAAATAGAGTCGGTATATAATGCCAGAATATTCATATAAATTTCTTCATTTATTGTATTTTTGTTTTATTTAAAATAAACGCAAATAATAAGTAATTTGTAATCCAATTTAAAAGAAAGATGATCATAGGATGTAAATTTTCAACGCAAAATTTAATATTTTTTGTCATTATTTAATGTTCGTTCAAAAACTATATGAATCATATGCATATGTCTTTCAATATATTTTCGCAAAAAATTTTCAACACCATAACATAGTATGTACATTATGGTGGGTCAACAAAAAAGAAACTTTTTTGCGCTTGGTACTCTAAAAAATAGGTTTCTAGGCACTTTTAAGAAAGTCTCTACTTAATTATAACGGGAAGGTTCTCTGCTCCGCCTTACAGATTTCTTTTGTTTCTTATAATCAGATAGAAAACTATTAATGCGGCCACTTTGCGGACACAAAATCATATGCAGATTTTTACATATTTCTTTTTGTGATATAACAACTTATGCACAGAACTAATAAAACGTTAGAACAAGTTTGAACCTCAAGCTGTCGAAAAACTATTTTTTGCTGTTAATTTTGTTACCTATAATAAGCAAATCGTGCGATGTTTTATGACTATAAAACATAGCTTGAGCAAAAAAACGAATTTTTAGAAATTTTTTAATGGCCACATCGCTTAAAGGTTGAAGTTTGATTATTTTAACGCAATTTTTTTTGTTTTCTTATGAATTTTATAAGTCAATGAAAAACAAAACGTATTATAAATCGGAAAACTTATAGTTTTTTAGGAAATTTACTGCCCTCCAAAAATGGGTTCTTATAATTAAAAAAAAAAGTTGTATATATTATAGTATATGATATTCGGAGTAAAAAATCGAAAAAAATTGCACACAGTGTTTAAAATAATTCCGCAATGTACGAAGCATTTTGCTTTATAGTATAATATGTAGTAATAACAGTAAAAAAATATGTGGGAGTAGAAATTCAATAATGGCAAAAGATTATTTTTTTGTTTTTTTTTACATCTTAAAAATTATTGCAATTATGCCATTACTTTCATTGCCTAAGCACATGGATTTTTGTTTTATGTTGAATATTGATTGAAACCAATCTTGCTGTCATGTGAAAGGTGACAAAAACTTAAATTTTTTTTTAAAGTTTGGTAAAACAAATTATTTACAACACCAAAAGCACATGTCAATATACAACTATACACATACATGTATAATATAAACATTAAAAATTATCTAATTTGGATCAGTTGACGCTGAGCGTAGGCTCATACAAGTTTTTGCGTTTTTGTGACCTTGAAAATACCCCAAACATTTGATCCACATATAAATGGGTTTTACAGCAAGTTTTGCTAGGTGTGTGTCTGCATTTTTTATTATATTTGCATACATTTTTTTTTATCAGAAATTGCAACAATTTTGAATATATTTTTAACGTTTATAAATTTACAGTTACCTCGTTTGTCCAGCACATACATTTGAAACGTTTCTATGTAAACGTTACGCCGCATGAGCGATGAACCTGGGTAATGGTCTGTTCTGGCTGGTGGCACTTATTTTCGTAGCCTGTAATCTGTCCTTCGGCGGTACTCGTGAGTCTCAACTGCGCATCGGTAAGGCCATCAACATCTTCGTGCGCTATGGCTATTTGGGAATATCGATGCGTGTCATACCATACAACGATAGCTACGAGACGGACAAATGGCTATTCAAGGAGCCGACAAAGTCAATTTATAAGGTATGTCATATAAGCACTTTATCTGCTAGTTATAGTTATATAATAGTTAAAGTACATATGTACATACATACTTATATATGTACATACATTGGAGTGACTTTAACGAGTTTAAAGGTTGCTAAATCAGTTATATCATTTGATATAATCTAAGAACTATTGTAATAGAAATTAAAAGAAAAAAAATTATGCAGCAATTTTTGAAGTTGAAAAACGACAACTTTTTTTATTCATTTTGTTGATTTTTTTGTTTTGATATCTTTTTTTTGTTTAGCAAAGTAATTACTAAATATCAATTTACATATAATTCTGGCTTATTAGTAAATCATGTTTACTCAACTTCATTCACATTACACACAGCTTAAAAAGCATATTTTCGAAGGAATTGTTTTTGCGGTTTATCAGATTATTTTTAAGCAAAATTTATGAATCATCAATGTACATATACTTCATCAGTATATATTTTGTCGCCTTCAAAGTGAATCCCACCAGATGTAATACATTTATGCCAACGATTTTTCCAGCCCTTGAAACACTTTTCATAAGCCCTTTTTAAGATGGCCTTCAGCGAATTATGTTTTATCTCTTCGATCGACTGAAAAGAATTCCATAGAGCGTCAATTTCAGTTTGGGGAACAAGAAAAAAATCACACGGAGCCAAATCTGGTGAATACGGTGGTTGATCAATAGTATTCATTGCGGTTTTGGCTTTAAATACAGTCACAATCGTGGCTCGATGCGATGCTGCAGTCATCGTGTAAAATCTATGAATTGTTCTTCCACAATTCCGGTCGGATGTTCTCACACAAACGGCTCAGTAAGGCCAAATAGAACTTCTTATTGACCGCCTGTCCCTCCGAAACAATTTTATTATGCACCAAACCATGAATATCGAAAAAACAATGAGCATCACCTTGATTTTTGAGCGACTTTTGCGTGCTTTTTAGGTTCGTTTTTTCCCTCCATTCCCACGATTGTTGACAAACTCATGAACCCATTTCTCACTGGCAGTTACAATGCTCTACATGAATGTGGGAAGGGAATTCGCACGATCAATGTCCAAAGAGACCTGTTTACGATACTCTTTTTGAAAATAATTCAGCTTTATCGGGACGAGTCGAATAAGAACACGTTTCATACCCAAAATATATATCAAACTCATTCGAATGGGCTCGTGAGAGATGTCGAGCTCTCTTGCCACCTCTCCAACACTTTCCTGACGATTTGCAAGCACAAAGCTCTTCACTTTTTTAATATTTTTATCAGTTGAAGAGTTCGTCCAGAACGAGACAGGTCTTACTACTACTACTTCTTTTCTTATCTTCCTGATTTGTCACCTAATATTCTAAATGAAACAAATGAAATAATTGTTCCAAACTGTTTCTGAACCTTGTTTTCGAGATAAAATACCATCATCAATGTTGCCCACGGTAAAGCCGAAAATTCGATTTTGTCTATGAATGAATAAAGAAATTGTAAGAAATACGAAGGGAATGGAGTGCCTTTGACAGGAACACACTACTACTACTACTACTATACTGGCGTAGGCACCGCTTACGCGATTATAGCCGAGTCAACAACAGCGCGCCAGTCGCTTCTTCTCTTCGCTACTTGGCGCCAATTGGATATTCCAAGCGAAGCCAGGTCCTTCTCCACTTGGTCCTTCCAACGGAGTGGAGGTCTTCCTCTTCCTCTGCTTCCCGCGGCGGGTACTGCGTCGAATACTTTCAGAGCTGGAGTGTTTTCATCCATCCGGACAACATGACCTAGCCAGCGTAGCCGCTGTCTTTTAATTCGCTGAACTATGTCAATGTCGTCGTATATCTCGTACAGCTCATCGTTCCATCGAATGCGATATTCGCCGTGGCCAACGCGCAAAGGACCATAAATCTTTCGCAGAACTTTTCTCTCGAAAACTCTTAAGGTCGACTCATCGGTTGTTGTCATCGTCCAAGCCTCTGCACCGTATAGCAGGACGGGAATTATGAGCGACTTATAGAGTTTGGCTTTTGTTCGTCGAGAGAGGACTTTACTTTTCAATTGCCTACTCAGTCCAAAGTAGCACCTGTTGGCAAGAGTAATCCTGCGTTGGATTTCCAGGCTGACATTGTTGGTGGTGTTTACGCTGGTTCCAAGATAGACGAAATTATCTACAACTTCAAAGTTATGACTGTCAACAGTGACGTGAGTGCCAAGTCGCGAGTGCGACGACTGTTTGTTTGATGACAGGAGATATTTCGTCTTGCCCTCGTTCACTGCCAGACCCATTTCTTTTGCTTCCTTATCCAGTCTGGAGAAAGCAGAACTAACGGCGCGGGTGTTGAGGCCGATGATATCAATATCATCGGCATACGCCAGCAGTTGCACACTCTTATAGAAGATGGTACCTTCTCTGTTGAGTTCTGCAGCTCGAATTATTTTCTCCAGAAGCAGGTTGAAAAAGTCGCACGATAGGGAGTCGCCTTGTCTGAAACCTCGTTTGGTATCGAACGGCTCGGAGAGGTCCTTCCCGATCCTGACGGAGCTTTGAGTGTTGCTCAGCGTCAGTTTACACAGCCGTATTAGTTTTGCGGGGATACCAAATTCAGACATCGCGGCATAGAGGCAGCTCCTTTTCGTGCTGTCGAAAGCAGCTTTGAAATCGACGAAGAGGTGATGTGTGTCGATTCTCCTTTCACGGGTCTTTTCCAGGATTTGGCGCATGGTGAATATCTGGTCGGTGGTTGATTTACCAGGTCTAAAGCCACACTGATAAGGTCCAATCAGTTTGTTGACGGTGGGCTTTAATCTTTCACACAATACGCTCGACAGAACCTTATATGCGATGTTGAGGAGGCTAATCCCACGGTAGTTGGCGCAGATTGTGGGGTCTCCTTTTTTATGGATTGGGCATAGCACACTTAAATTCCAATCGTTGGGCATGCTTTCGTCTGACCATATTTTACAAAGAAGCTGATGCATGCTCCTTACCAGTTCTTCGCCGCCGTGTTTGAATAGCTCGGCCGGCAATCCATCGGCCCCTGCCGCTTTGTTGTTTTTCAGGCGGGCAATTGCTATTCGAACTTCTTCATGGTCGGGCAATGGAACGTCTGCTCCATCGTCATCGATTGGGGAATCGGGTTCGCCTTCTCCTGGTGTTATGTGTTCACTGCCATTCAGCAGGCTGGAGAAGTGTTCCCTCCATAATTTAAGTATGCTTTGGGCATCAGTGACTAGATCACCTTCGGGGGTTCTACAAGAGTATGCTCCGGTCTTGAAACCTTCTGTAAGCCGCCGCATCTTTTCGTAGAATTTTCGAGCATTACTCCTGTCGGCCAGCTTATCAAGCTCTTCGTACTCACGCATTTCGGCCTCTTTCTTTTTCTGTCTACAAATGCGTCTTGCTTCCCTCTTCAACTCTCGGTATCTATCCCATCCCGCACGTGTTGTGGTCGATCGTAACGTTGCGAGGTAGGCAGCCTGTTTTCTCTCCGCTGCGGCACGGCACTCCTCGTCGTACCAGCTGTTCTTTTGCGCTTTCCGAAAACCAATGGTTTCGGTTGCAGCTGTACGTAAGGAGTTTGAAATGCCGTCCCACAGTTCCCTTATACCGAGTTGTTGACGAGTGCTCTCAGAGAGCAGGAGTGCAAGCCGAGTAGAAAAACGTTCGGCTGTCTGTTGTGATTGCAGCTTCTCGACGTCGAACCTTCCTTGTGTTTGTTGGCGTGCGTTTTTTGCTGCACAGAGGCGGGTGCGAATTTTGGCTGCAACAATATAGTGGTCCGAGTCGATGTTAGGACCTCGGAGCGCACGCACATCTAAAACACTGGAGACGTGTCTTCCGTCTATCACAACATGATCGATCTGGTTGGTGGTTTTTCGATCCGGAGACAGCCAAGTAGCTTGATGTATCTTCTTATGCTGGAATCTAGTACTACAGATAACCATATTTCGGGCCCCGGCGAAGTCGATCAGCCTCAACCCATTTGGGGATGTTTCCTCGTGTAGGCTGAATTTACCGACCGTAGTGCCAAAGATACCTTCTTTGCCCACCCTGGCGTTGAAGCCAAGCACGATTTTGACATCGTGGCGGGGGCATCTCTCATAAGTGCGCTCCAAGCACTCATAAAAGGCATCTTTGGTCACATCGTCCTTCTCTTCCGTCGGGGCGTGGGCGCAAATCAGCGATATGTTGAAGAACCTCGCTTTGATGCGAATTGTGGCTAGACGTTCATTCTCCGGAGTGAATGATAGTACTCGGCGACGGAGTCTCTCTCCCACCACAAATCCAACACCAAACTTGCGCTCCTTTATATGGCCACTGTAGTAGATGTCACAAGGACCTACTCGTCTCTGTCCTTGTCCCGTCCATCGCATTTCTTGGACGGCGGTGATGTCAGCCTTTATTTTCACGAGGACATCAACCAACTGGGCAGCGGCACCTTCCCAATTAAGGGACCGGACATTCCAGGTGCATGCCCTCAAATCGTAGTCCTTATTTCGCTTGCCATGGTCGTCATCAAAAGAGGGGTCTCTCATCCGAGGCTGTTTGGTTGTTTTCATTGGTGCGTTTTTTTACGTGGCGGGTCCCAAACCCAGCGCACAACCCTAAGTAGGGGATGTTTCGCCTTCTCACTTTAGCTCGCCTTCAAACGGATGTTCTTAGGCTACCCAGAGGATACTTGGTCAGAGACCGGAAGTCGTGAGCTGCTTGAGTCATATGTAAAAGAATCGTTTCTGGCCACTCCCAAGTGAATGGCGATCAGAGAACTTTCCTCACTTGCGTGAACTTCTACACATGACTCCATCCTCCGGGAACACACTGCCTTCATAAATTTTAGGTCCTTCACCAAGTAATTTTTTAACTTCACACTTAGTCGCTTTACAGTTATACATTTAAAACGCTGATATAGTAAGGCTTATTTGTAAAAAACGTTCTTACATTTTTTGGAATAGTTTTTGTTTGGTGCCCTGTCGATGATGGAATATCAAAAACAACGTTTTTGGTGAATTTTACTGCTTTACTATCAAAAGGGTAAAAATGAAGTTCAAAGAAGACGAGAAAGATGTGTTGACCGAACGCCAATGTCCAAAAAGGTGTGTCGTTGGTCGATGCAAATCGTCGATAACAATTCAACATTCTTTCGTTCAGGATATTGTGTATCGCTACCTTGAAAATCTATCATAATTGACTCTATTTCGAAGACGAACCACATTTTTTCTACGAAGTGTGTTCAGAAAATAACGTGTATTTTTAAATTCCTCCGGTTTGGAGAGTCCAAAACTGAAATGCGATAAAATTTTACAAGACATATGAAAATCACTGAAAGAGCAAAGGCTATCCCAAAAATTGAGGTTAGAGAACTGTTTCGACCATTGGAAGAAACGCTAGCATAATATCGTATGGGAACTATTTGGAAGGCATCGATGTGTATGAAGGCAAAATAAAGATTATTTTGTATACAAAAATTTCCATTACTTTTTGAACACACTTCGTATGTGGCCAGACCCTTGTCTGTCTGTTTCAATCAATGTTTTATTCATTCGTGATCTTTCTACCAACAGTCCATGAAGTAAGCATACATTTTATTGGAAATTAGAGACGATTTTGTTCCAAAGATCTGTTAGATCGCGTTTTCCTATAGCGCCTCAGTTACAAAACATTATAATTTGATTATAGTATGTGTACATTTCTAGTAAACACTTTTGATAGCTGAGTATGAGAAGGTTTTCCTCTCATAAGAGATATCACCGAGCCTTTTTTTTGCTTATTTAAAAATAAATAATAAACGAAAATACACTTTTTTCGAATATCCGACTTTTATTCCATATCCACAATTGAAATTATAGGTAACGATCCCATATTCTTCCTCGTTTAGGAACTTAGTAAATACCGTAATTAAACATGATTTTTTCATGAACCCGTTTTTGACATTCGAAGGTAAATATTTTTTCGAAAAAACGGAGAAATTTATTTTTTAATTATCACCAAATCTCTCGAATTAGTTTGGCTTATGATCCCGAAAAAAATAGATTTTGTCTCACGTTACTATCAAAGAGTTAACACTATATTCTATATTTATTAATCCTGTACAAAATTTTTTCTTCACAGGATTTAAATGCACTGAGTGAAAGTCGTGAGGAGAATGCGCCGGGCATCTTTCATGGTGACTTTCATATGGAATTTTGCGATAATCGACGACAGCTCTATCAGGCTTACTTCAGAGACTTCACGGTGGAGCGGCTGGATAAACCGTGGGAGGCTTTCACCGGTGGCTGGTTCGCCGAGAATGCCGCCAAGAAGCTGGGTATCAACACGTCCTACATAATGGGCGAATATTCGTATGTGTTGGTGCGCGTAGTGCGTTTCCGCGAAGTGGGCAAGTTCAAAGGCGACATACCGCTCAATCAGACGCTGGAAAATGACGTGCATGAGCGTATCGGTGGCATAACGGCGGGTAATGTGACCGGCGCCATCGAGTTTATGGAATCGTACGGCACACACTACATTAACTCCTACACGACGGGCAATTCGTTGTACCAGGTAAGACTGAATCTATTACTTACTATATCCTTTAATTATTATTTTTTGTTTTTGTAGGTATTTGTCTACTCGCGGAAAAACTACCAGCTGATCAGGGATCGCATTAAAACGAAAGGCCTGAACAGTCTTTCGAAGAAGGACCTCTACGATTTCTTTGCGCCATGGCACGCCGTGCATCTGGGGCAAATACGCTCGGCGAGCGCCAATGCGACGGTGGAGCGCTGGGCGCGGCGCAAACTGCAATACGAGTACTATGTGGTGAAGTATGTGACATTGCTCAAGCTGCACGGCAATGCGACGCTACTCAAAGCATTGGACAGCCTCTTGGGCAACGATGCAATTCTGCAACTAGATCTGAAATCATTGAACGTTATATTTAGGGATGAGCCCGAGAAGCAAAACTGGTTCAACGAAGTGCTCGACAATCAGATGAAACTGTGGGAAGTCAACATGCCTATGAACTGATCCAACAAGTAATAAGAAGTATATACGTAAGCATGACTGGTTGGGCGGTTTATGTGGGCCGTTAATGTTCCTAAGTCGCTAGCGACTATTCGCGTTGTTGCCATCACTTTGCGCAGCCTTTAGCCACAAATGTACATGTAAATGTATATGTGTGTTGAATTCAATATCGAAGTGCCTGGATCACGTTGTATTTCAACAAAAATATGAAACGTTGTTGTTGTTGTCCTCGGAGGCTGCAATAATGCTTTTTCGATGCCTGTGATAGTTTTAGTTGATTTTATTGTTGTAAATTAAGTTAGTGCTAATTTAAGTCGTAACAAACAGAAGTACATATTTTCATGTACATACTTATATAGTATATGGATACTTATGCATGTATTTATGTACAAAGAGTTAGGGTTGGATACGTTTAGGGAAAATATGTTGTACAGTGGTAACAGAGCAGCCGAACTTAAGCTAGTTTGGGGAGTATATCAGATAAGAAATCGAATAACGGAATAAGTTAGCGTAAGCAATATTATTAAGTTAAAAATGTATGTATGTAAATAAATTAATCGATGGATAAATAGATGACAGAAAACTAAATGAAATGTTGTGTGTACTTATTACATGTGCTCAGTTAAGTAAATCCAACATTTAATAGAGCAAAATTAAGTAAAAAAACCTTCAAGCCTGCTAACAATAATTAATCTCGACTTCGATCGGTCAGTTTATGGGGCAGCTATATGATATAGTTATCCGATCTGAAAGATTTCTTCGGATATTGCATCATTACTTTATTCACTAATCACTACCAAATTTCTTGAAGATATCTTGCAAAATAGAAAACTTTTCTACACAAGAATTTGATTTTGGTCGTGTAGTATGCATGATTGATATATGATATAGTAGTTCGATATTGACGATTTCTATAAATTAGCAGCTTCATGACGAGCAAAAGACGTATGCGAAATTTTAGTTCGATATCTCAGAAACTGTAGGACTAGTTCGCGTGTATACAAACAAAAACACGGGCATGGCTAAATCAACAAAGATTGTCACGCTGATCATTTAAATACAGTTAAATTTCCATAACTCGAACTTTTCCATAACTCAAACTCTTGAGTTGGCAATAGAAGTGAAATGTCATAAAAATTTCCTACCATAACTCGAAATCTCTCTAACTCAAAGTTTCTTTGTGGATTATGGTGATTCCAGATAGGGAAGTTCAACTGTATATATATGTAATTGCTTGGACTCCTATCCTCTAGTTGATATAGCACCCGTACTTAGCCTTCCTTACTTGTTATTATTAGCCTGAATTTTAGCATCAATCCTTTTAATGGTGGCAAATTAGTTAAACGTATGCATAAGTATGTATGTGTATACCCTGTTCAGGGTAAAAAACTTATCATATTTTCAACCAACCGGCCTTTCAACCCTGCCAATATAATGTTTAGTTAAAAAATAAAAATTCGCAGCGAAAAATAAATAAAATCACAATTTTTTAGGAAGAAATATTAAAAAAAAAATTTTATTTATTATCAAAATCCTCTAATTCAATACGTGTTTTTGTAATAACCAACTTTCTAACATCAAAGCGTAAAAAAATTTCTTGCATGCTACAAAAATGGTCTGCTAAAAAAATGTCGCAGCGATCGAAAAAATTTTCGCACTCATGTGCTGACTGAATTTACACCAGGCGCTGAAAATGCAGCAGTAGGTGGTGAAAAAATTGTAATTGTGTAAAAGCCACTGTATTAGAAGCAAATATTGTGTTGCGGAAGTGTTCAGCAGAGCCCAGCACCTGATGAACGATTTTAGCAGAGAACGTAAAAGATTAGCAGAGAACGTCTATCATAATACGTTCTCTGATATAAATATACGTTCTCTGTTGAGACACAAATTTTCACAGTAGGTGGCGCCCTTGAGCAATATTGTTGCAGTGCAGTAATGATTTTCCGGGTTGATAATGCAGTACCAAAATATCGCTATTTAGCTGCCATTAGCATTATGGAAGTTTGAAAGGCTTTGACAATAGTGTAGATACAAACCTATTCGTACAAGCAGTTTGAAAATTTGCTAAATAGATGTTCATTATGAATTATTTATTTTATTGCACGTTAGCGATATATGTATGTATGTATGAATTTTTCGCATATGCATATGAAATAAATTTTAAAATTTTTTTATTACGTTCTATGAGATGCTTATATTTGTCATTTTGGACCATGACGGTAGGCTCTTAGGCAGTAATGCAGTGGCATGCTATACCTGTTGGAAGTGGCTTATACCTTTGTAAGCTGATTTCAACCGCAGCCAAAAGAAAATCTGAGACGAACGCATATTGTAGGCCGAAAAATTTAAGGACGTTTGAAAATATGTATAGTATGTATAAAATGCGAAATGTCTTATTCTATGTGACGTGCGACGTTTTTTTCAACAATGGGTAAAAACCCTAAGATCGTTAAGTTATAGTTTGAATTGAGTCCACAATGGAATAAAGTGCATTTAAAGAGCACGCATATATGTATGTATGCATGTAACGGTAAGCTTTTTCTTCATTTTATAGGATGGATGCTCTCAAAATATTTTCCGAATCGATTCAACTAAAAATAATTAATGTTTTGGGTATAGCTATGGTACTTATATCTAAAATATTAAATGAGGGCTTCAAGAGGATATTAAAATTTAAAAAAGAAGTTTGACGGCAAGGCTGTGCGAAACTCTTCAACAATATCATGACTTGCGGCGACACGTGTGTTTATGAGCAGAAACTATTCCTTGCACAGTGTTGAGGAATGATGCCGAATTGATAGTTCTTAGTTGCATAAAAGTTTAAAAAATAATTTTAAAAATTTTGCATTTACAGAATTTAATAATAATTGATGAATTTTGAATAATGGCGCCTCGCGTTAAAAACAATTTTCTACTAAAAATCATCTAAATTCCAAAAGCCAAAAAAATGTTATTACCTTATATGAAGGCAGTGCACTCGTTCCTGTGCTCTACATTCTTT
Organism: Bactrocera zonata; assembly: GCA_037783105.1. Taxonomy (NCBI): domain Eukaryota; kingdom Metazoa; phylum Arthropoda; class Insecta; order Diptera; family Tephritidae; genus Bactrocera; species Bactrocera zonata. The sequence goes on from JBAWJQ010000459.1 coordinate 24,681, forward strand.
ATACAGCAGACCTTCCAGTGATCAACTCTGACTCCACAATGACGACAACGTATGCTGATGATACTGCACTGCTAGCAACAAGTGGCAACCAACTACTGCTTCCAGAAAACTGCAGATGCAACTGAATGCTTTAGATTGTTAAGCATATATTACCTCAATAGAAGCAAAACCCGTTGAAACAAATGACAGTTCGAATACCGATTGCAATGCGAGAGAAGGTGTACCGCTAATTTGTCTAAACTAAACGTGTCAGAACTTGATATTCTTATTGATGAAAAAAGTAATTTTTAGAAGACGAAGGTTGAAAGTAAAGTCAACTTACAACTAAGCTTATGGGAAATTGTATTTAGAGGCTGTATGGGTAAAGAACTCATATTTTCAAAATTAATTTTTTGCATATAAAAGATAGGTATATATTTTATGAAGATTTGGTGAAAATATTCAAAACTCGGCTATTACGACGTCATTTCCGGCAGTCCCTCGACGTAGACAGCAGCACACCTTACGGTAACAACTGAAGTGAAAAGCAAAAAATGCGGGTTTTAATTAAGACCATAAACTAGGTATTGAACGAAAAAAAAAACAAGAAAGTGAAAATTGTATTTTGGCTGACGCTTTTTGAAATTTCTCTACGATTTTTGAAAAGGGTGTATTTGAAAAAAACCTTCATTCATGGCCTTGTAAATTATTTACATCTCAAAGACCGACTTTCAAAAATGCATTTAAAGTTTTTAGTGACTATATAAAGGGTGATCCATTTTGAGGTTCCCCTTTTTTTAAACACAGAAACTTCAAATTCAAACATTCTTTGACATTTATTTTTTGAAGATTATCTCCGTCAAATGTTGGCCGCAGCTACGTCTTAGATTATTCAACCATTGAGTCCAATTTTTAATGACTCGTTCGACTGTCATGCTGTCAGCGCTGAAGAAAATTTGGCTCGAAAACATCGGATCTTCTTGAAACTTTTCAAGAGCCTATAGGGCGAAACTATGTCACTTGGAAAAGTCGAGTGGCTTCAATTTTTGTACAAGCTGTATTTTGTACCCCTTCAATTTAAGATCTCGACGCAAAATACGCTAAGTTGTTCCATACGTCAGTCCGAGTTGCTGCGGACGGCGCCGAATCGACTCTCTACGTTCTTCGTTTACACTCTCAGCTACGCCTGCTATATTTTCTTTTGTTCGGCCTGTTTGCCGAACGGTTCGGTCAAATATTATCCAATAATGAATGCTGGGTCTTAAGATGGGTGATGGTGTTGTGAATAGTACGCTCAGTAAGCCGGTTTTGCTGACTATAAACTATAAATTGGATCACCTGTTATTACTCGGATCAACTTCAGCATTTGGGCTAATATTCTATAGGTCTATTATACACTTGAATAAGACAATAAAAAAATCAAATTTTTTAGGCCGCAAAACTCATGTAACCCTTCAGACGTTAACCAAAGTACATACGATTTCCGAAACAAATTTATATTAAAAGATATGGCACCACCACCATCATTTTCTTATGCGACATCAACTGCAATAAGGGTATTTATATAATCATACAGGTAAGAGATACGTGATTATTTTGTGTGTGTGTATGAGTGATCAATTTAAATGCGAGCTCAAGTAAATTTTGTGATAATTTTGATTTATATCGAAATAAATTAGCTTGATTGCTTCTTACTGCTGCCGCGTTCTGGCATGAAATTATCTAAAGGATATGAGGCAAGCAATACACACATACATATGTTAACCGCATATGCCTGTATGTGTGATCGTAAGCAAGTTCTACGGTTTGATAGATAAGAACATAGGAGGTTATTTTGCTCTGGCAAAATGCGCTTGCAACAAAGCGGGTGCGCAGTGACGGCAATTGCAGCTTAAATGTGCCAATAAATGCTGCTCGTGTGCACATACTTAACTAAATATGAATGCACATACGCCTACAAGCAGCCGCACTAACATATATATACTAAATGATTATATGTATGTGTATATGTACGTATATGTTATGTGTATACATATGTATAAGTAAGTGAGTAAGTATGTTGGAAGGTACATTGTACTTACGCGAAGTATAAACAAAAGTTTGCGAGTCTGTGTGAAACTATGAGTAGGTACGTTTATGATAAACTCATCCATCTTCAATCCACTTACGAGTGCAAATATTTGCACAATTTATGGGAAACGGCGGTGTGAGCAAACTATAATATTTCCTTCCCTCCTCGACATGCTGCAGCTCAACGCTGCTTTTGTATACAATTGTACATATATACATATATACAATGCTTTCGCTATGTTTCCAGCATTCTTGCCAAAAATTAAACACACACACACATATACGCGCATGACACATAAATACATAATTGTTTCAATATTCGGGATAGTCCGAAGAAAGCTATAATCCATATGTACGCGCTTAAATTCGAGAAGACAGCGGTGAGAATTGCCAAAATCCAGTTCTCGCCTGGAACTTATATTGGCGGCATATCAAACTTTTTCCGGCGAAACTTTATGAGCAACTCAATGAGCAAATCAATTGTGTACAGAGAGTGAGATTAGCTGAAGTGCGGGATGGAAATTCGATTGCCTTAAAGGCGTGCCAACTACATGTCATACATACATACATATGTAGCAGCATGTGTGTGTGTGAGTGCGTTGAGTGTGGAATGCAATCAGAAAGCCGCATTGTCGGCCGCACTCGACCCGAACATTCATCACTCATAGAAATATCAATAAAAATACGCATCAATACAAGCACACACACACACACACACACACACAAATGCCTTACACAGACACAAACAAACATGACCGCCACTCAACGAAATTAGATACTTGCCATGGGTGCTGGACATGCCCGGTTTGGGCCAATTGTTGAAATCGGAAACCAACTAACCGCCAGCCAACTAATGCCTCTGCTGTGCGGGAGGGGCAGGCAGGAGGGGCGCAGCAGCTGTGGGAGTGCTGCCGAATGGCAAAATTAAACTAAGAAGATTGGCGGTTGGTGGGTGGGCAACGGGTGTGCATGTGTGTGTGTGTGTGAGCACATCAATAATTTCATAAATGGACTTTGCCCGAAATGTAGACTGATTGAGCTCTTAATTGCACAGCGCATGGGCCGGGCATGGATGGCTGGCGTGGCAGGGCGGGCGCGCCAGGCGCAGAGCGTTGAAGGCATAAGCGTATGTGCGTTATTAATCCGAAATATGTGCACAGGCTAACGATTGAATTGTATATTGGCAATTCCAGCGGTTATCATGTGCTGTTGGCCCCACTGCCGAATTTCTAAAACTATTGACTGACACTGACCATTTCATATACAAACACATACACACACATGCATACATAAGCACATCAGTGTGTGATGCATTGCAGGACGTTCTAGTGATGTTGACGGTGTAGTCCATTTAAGCTATTGGATCCAATTTTTGTTTGCTCAAAAATCTGCAGACCAATTCATTAGTGTAGCTAATAATCGGAGTGCACATCTTCCTGTTCCCCACGCGCTCGTCCCAATTGTGCGAAATGTGGTTCTCAAAATGCTGCAAAAAAAATTATGACGACAAATATTAATTTCAAGCATTGCCAAAATTAAGTATCAATAAATGCTGCTCTAAATAACATTTGAACGAAGACAACTTAGAACTAACATTAGGGTTGTGCTTATTTTTAATCTGTTTTAGCTTCAGAAAGCCTCTTTTCGTATGTGTATTTATGATCGATTTTCTTTTATTGTATATGCTTATTTGTGACAATTTTGTAACTAAGGGAAATTGGCTCTCAAAACATTAAAGTAAAAGTGGGGAAAATTGATCCGTCTGACCCGATTAGTTTGACATTTTTAGATATATTTGCTGGTTTTATAAGTCACTTACGTCTTTTTCAGGAAAAAAAAACTTTTTGGAAGGCCATAATTTTGTCAAAAATAAAAATGTTGGTTTTAGAATAAAGTTTTTTTTTTAATTTTTGAATTTCACATATATAATTTTATGCATAAAAATCTTTTTTTAATTTTTGGATTTTACATATATAATTTTATGCATAAAAATCTTCTTCATTACCAAACATCTTTTTTGGAGGTCCGTCTAGAGATTGACTACATGTTCAAAACAAATAAAAATTGTCCAAAATAAATCATCGATTAAACTACAACTAATTCACAGTCATTTTGGGACTGTGATGTTAGAGGATGTTCCTTGCTAATTTTGGGTTGCTAAAACCGAAAATGAACGGAAAATGAACCGAAAAATATCCTAACACATAGGATTTTTAATACAGTATGCAGTGTGACAAAAAAGTACCCGGAAATTATATTTAAACTCCCCGGGTAAATGATATTTCTAAAAACACTAAGTTGGTAAGACTGTCCTCAATTACCATGCTAAATATGAACGCGATCTGTCAACCAGTTTTTTAATGGATAAAAAGATCGAACAAAGTATTTGTACACAATTTTGTGTTTCTAACCATATTTCGTGCACGAAATCCTTGCGAATGTTAAAAAAGGCTTACGGTGATTCAGTTTTATCTAAAACACAAGCCTACGAGTGGTACAAAGCCTCCAAAGAAGGTCGAGAGACCGTCGAAGCATGCCTCGTTCTAGGCGACCTTCGACCTCTTCAACTGATGAAAATATTAAAAAAATGAAAGATATCCTGCTTGAAAATCGTCAGGCAAGTATTGGAGATCGCAAAAGAGTTCGACATCTCTCGCGAATCCGTTCGAATGATTTTGCTGAACATTTGAAACGTGTTCTTACTCGACTTGTCCAGAAAAAGATGATTAAGTATTTTAAACAGGTCTCTTTGTACATGCTTGACATTGCGAATTTTCGAGGGCTTAACCCTTAATATTTTATTTACATAATTAATCATACTAATAGATCGACACATATTTATACTAATACTATACTAATAAGTTCCATAACTTATTTTGAAAGTGAATCATCGTTATTTGAATCAGTTCAATACACTTTCGATTTGAAGAGAGAAACGTGTTTTGGCATCTATTCGTGGGAAGAAATTATTTCTATTTTTTTTTTTTAGAATATAAGGATGGAATATTTAGTCTCTGAAGTTCCTATCCTTACAACATTGTTCAACATTTTGTCCATGAGCAGGGTTTCGAATATATTAATTCAAAATTTTGGATTAAATATTAAATCTTCATTTTCTAATCCAAGATGGAAGGGATTATTATTCGAAAATTATAATTATTCTCTGCTCTCCTGGTTTTTTAAGCATTTGAGGTAGGTTGGCAAAACAAGTGGATGGAACCGAATTATTGTATAGGTGGAGGTATAGCATGGTTTTAAGGATGTAGTTCTTTCATTTCTGTTCAGATAAATATCTTAATAAATATATAGTACATACCAATAAACGTAGCATCGTGTTTTTAGGTGAAAAATGCATCGAAACATGTCTCTATCTACTCTTAATTGATGTACAAATATGTAAACATTTATTCACAATAATTGCTCTTTAACAAGTATCGACAGCTCCTAACACATTCATAAATAAGTTTAGGTCTTTATTTCCATTTTATTATATTCAAAACTTTTACTTGCCAATATATTTAATTTCAATGATTTTCGGGTATCTGTTGAAGATTGAGATCCATCAAAAGTGCTCTAGAATAACGAACAGTTTAATAGCGCACGGTGAAATTCTCGGAGGGACCCTTGAAATGAAAACGTGTTTAGTGGCGTGCGTCATGATTATAAAACCTTTGAAGGAGAAGATGGCTTCACTTGGTAGATTGGCGGTTTTCGGCTAACTTAATATGTTTTTCCTATGCACTTATGTATATTTTAATTAAGTTCGCTCCCACATCGGCGTTCGTTGTCTGCTCTAGTTCACTTGCGAAGTGTGTCGTTTCGTCCTCTCACTCGCTCAGGCTGTTTGTCAAATTTATTTTCCTTCCCTGATTGATGGCCACATTATACAATTTAGGCGCAAAAGAATTTCGCTCGACCTAAAGGGGTGGTTAGCTTAGTCTGTTACTATATATTATGAACGTATGTTTATGTGTATGTATGTAAAAAAGTCGAGCGTACGCAGCCTGGCGTAGCGTTTGTGTTGGCCCAACAAGGTGTGTCGCTGCTCGCGTATATAAAGTTGTCGGAACTAAGTATTTTTCACTACCTCGTTTTTTACATTTACGAAAGCTCACGCACATTCATACAAACATATACGGAAGCGCATTTAAATGTAGATTACTGGTGCTGCTCTATTTCGCCGGGATATTGATGGAGTGGAGTGAGTGACGTGTGTCCTGCGGCCAGTGCGCGTTATTAGAAAACAATTTAATTAAATATTCACTTGAGTAGAAATAAAAATAGACAACGGCACAAGGCCGATAAAAAATGTGCGACTGATTCATGATACAACATGGGAATCTTAATGTAATTATACTCACGATGTGGGAAAATTGAACTTCCTCTTACCAACTTGGTCTGTGACGGCAATACTAACTCGATTAGTAAATAAATGGGAAATGAAATACTTTAATAACAATAAATTTCCTGCAATGAGTAAGCCTTGATGGGCTATTGCCTCCAATGTCGGCTGGAGAAGCATAAAAGATTGCACGAGATGAAAATGTTTGTTAGAAATTCATGCAAAATAATTTGTATATGTACAATAGATGTGGATATCTCGGCATCAGGATGGTGTTAAGTGTCTGTCATACGGTGAACCTGAGCAGAGTACAAATTGAGAGTTCTTTTTGAAATTTGGTCCACGAAGTTAAGATTGTTGGGGTAAACGATATTCCACAAGCCTGTGAAAACCAAAGGATATAAGCACGATCTGAGCACGAATTCAATGCGCAACAAATGTCAAACAGAAAGTTACTTTAATTGCTTTCCGCTGTAAGTCGTTTGGAGGTATATTAAAACTTTTAGTTTCCTCTATTAGTCCATTAGCATTAAGAGTTACATATATCTACTTTCAATTAGATATAATACTGTAATATGGCAAAGGGGATCACAGTAGCAAGGGTAATGTAAAAATCTCATAAACTACTAAAGCTACAAAAACCAAATTCATCCAGCACAAATATTATAAGAACTCCTATCAACATTGTTAAAATGGATGAAATCGGAAGATAATTTTGCTCACTGTCCTTATAACGGATTTGAAAGCCCATGCCTCGGGACCCGACCGACCGATTTCGACAAAATTTAGTACATGACATTCCTTTAATATTTCTATGTCACAGTTTGAAAAACAACCATACTTACTTCCCATATAACACAATTTGATATTCCACTTGATTCTTTCACTTTCCAGTACACAAATCAAGAAGAAATTAGTATAATGGGATAAAACCTTTGCACGAATAGTACTGGCCACCTTATGACCAAAAATTGTTCAAATTCAATAAAAACTGTTAACGCCCCTGGGTTGGGTATTTGGACCCAGCGCCAATAGTTGACTTTTGATCAAGAACATTGTTTAATGTGTGAGATATATAACTGAAATTCGGGGATAATTCTTCTCTGACAATGGTATGTCTGTATGTCAAAAAGGGGTTGAATCGGGCCGTAGCCCCCATATATGTAGCACTTCCAAAAACCAAAAACAAAAAAAAAATTTTTATTATTATTGATGAATAAAGATTATGATCGAGGATTAGTCAAAGTTTAATTTTTGACAAAAAAGTTTCTAAAAAAAGTTTTTGTGAAAAAATCAGAGAGGCATAAAAGTCAAGATTTTTGAAAATCTTATTCATTCAGTCATTACCTGACGAATATATCTAAAAAAAGTTTCCCTCTCCGACTCTCCGAAAAGACGTTTCGAAAAGACGAGTTTAAAGTTTTAGGAGAGGATTGCAGTATGTTAAAAATACATTCATATCTCCGAAACTATTGGTCGAAACAATTACAAATTTGCTTAAAATATTCTCAAATATTTACATACAGCCTGTAAAGAAAGTATCGGGAATTTATAAATAAAACGAAATTTTTTCAATCATCATCCATTTATTTTATCGCCTTCAATACAACATCCTTTTGAAGCGATGCACATGTGCCAACGCTTCTTCCAATCGTAAAAACATTTTTTATAGGCACTTTCCGAGATTGCCTTCAGCTCTCGCGTCGAATTTGTTTTGATGTCTTCAATTGAGTCGAAGGGGGCCATTTCAGGTGAATACGGTGATTAATGATATTTGTTGAGTGTTTGGCCAAAATTAATACAAATCCGTTAAAGAATTTTGTAAGATGCGACAAACACAATTGAGGTCGACTGACATAAACGGCTGCGGTAAACACGCTGGTTGACAGATGGAGCTAATTTTTGGTATCATAAATAACGACAGTTATACCAACTAGGAAAAAAAATTTAACTGTCTTCCGTATACGAAATATGTCACAGAAGTAAGGGAAAAAAGTTTGGAAATTTAGATAGCAAGGTTCGGAAATTGGTCGAATTCGGTACAGGACCGGTATGTATGGTAAGCTATACTTGGTATATTTTTTATTTATAAAACGTATATATAATACTTACTGCGGTTCCACCTAATTTAAGCTCTATGTACATATGTGCCAGTCTAGGACATAAAAAAGAACTTTTTTGCCTGAAAGTACACTTTACCATCCTAAAAGTATTATTCAATTGTTAGAATAGTAAAGAGAGACTTTTTCATTGTCCAATCCAAAGAAGTCAGGTCAGTCATCTGCAGCATGTAAAAGTTTAAAGGTGAGTTTTTCTAATTTTAAATGCCAATTTTGTTAGCCTCTAAGAAGGATTTAAAATATAAAAAAAAAATTGAAAGAAATAAATTTGATATTTAGAACGACCAATACAGGCTTAACCCTTAAGTCATCTGCTAAAATTATTCGATTAAAGGTAATGATATCTGAACAATCAGTAAGTATCAAAGGACTGTAAGTCAATGCCTAAAAGACACAATAAAAAAGTCATTGACATGAGGATAATGAGAAATAAAAGAGCGTATTGCTTTACAGACTTTCCCAGCGTTAAACGCACACAAATACGCAATGAATGGCAATAACAATAAAAGTAACAACAACAGGATAGTATATAAAAGTGTTCCACCTACCCAAATGATGAGTGTTGACTAATTGCAACAGCGGTTGGCGGCAGTGACTGGCAAAGATGCCCGCTTTTTGGTGGCTTTGATGAACGGATGGATGAGCGCACGCGCCCGGAAGCAATTCACCTGCAATTAAAGTGTCACATTATGTACGAAACTACTTACAACAAATACAACAAAAACAATTACGAAAACACGCACAACAATTTAGTGCAGCACAAAAAGGTCACGTGGCAGACGAGCACCATTTGTTGCTACAAGGGCGGCAGCGCGGACTTGCCAACCACCACCACCCAACGCGGAAGCGGAACGCAGCTGCGGGGAATTGTGGCCGAGAAAGTTTTGTAGTTGAGAAATGCTTAGCGTTTCGAATTAGCAGCGACGAATAACTTGCTCCTGATGCACCAGCTTTTCATTATTGTTTTTGTTGTTGCCGCTGCTGATGCTGATGATGATGATGAGGACGATTACATGTGCGAATGTGTTGAGTGCATAATATGGAACAAATCTGCAGCGCTTTGCTTTTGTTGTGATTGGTTTGATGTTTACTTTTCGGTTTAAAGACATTCGTGCCACAAGTTGGCACAAGCAACTGTGTGGTAAGAATACATGCCCAGCCAAACTTACCAACCCTTGTAAGTTGCCGTTGATTATTAAGCTACTGCAGGCATCACCGCCGCTGCTGGTTCGGCTGCAAAGAAGCTTCATTTGTTATTCTTTAGCTGCGGCAAACCTTCATTTTGCAGCCCGATTGGTGCAGACGGGGGTGGGTGGTGTTGGGGGAGCAGTAATAGCGCATCGGGCCGGCTAATGAAGGCAAATCTCGGTATTAATTTCAAACGAATTTATTTTGATCCCGAGATAAGCCGGCCTTTCAACGGCTTTTCACAGCAATCACAACAATGGTGACGGTGACGGTGACGGCGTTAGTGGCGACTCAACGATTGAATTTGGTGCAGCAGCTCGAGAGCGTCGACAGGTCACGCTGCGTTTCGACCGGACCACCACCACTAGCACACGAGCGTGTGCACATGTTTTCGCAAAGTGGCGCGGTAGCGTGCGCTACTTCTCCGCACTTCACTCCACTCCAGTGAGCTTTAGCTGCTCAGGCTTCGCAGTGTGCGTTGTGAACTTTTTATTGAATACCAAACCCCGAAGTGGCGCGACTTACCAGTTTGAAGCAAGCAGGCGGCTGCTTATTGGGGTGGAAAAGTGTTTGGCGTTTGTCATTTACCGTTTGTGTTATTTTGATTTTAAGATTTTGAAAGACTTTGAGAATCGCTTTTACGTGCAGCTTAAATGTCTACAGGCGTCCAAGTGCGCTGGTTGCTGTAAGCTGCCACCCATCAGAAGGAATGTTGAATTTTATACGCGTGACAAACTTTGATATTCATGCCTGATGATTGCAGTGGTGATAAAAGGTTACTGTTGATGTGTTCCACAATGCGAGGATGTTGAAGTTAAATTATTGCGACAGTTGTGGTTGTTTACAACATGTTTTGTATTTGACAATTGTTGTACCTTCATGAGGTTTAGTGTCGGAAGATTTGTCAAACATTTGGCTGGCTGAGTTTATTAGGCGAGATTGAACCTTCCTCACTACCATCAGGATGCGGCAGCGTCCAGAGTGATGGTGCCAGAACCATTCATTCCTGTGGGATCCCACCCTATAAAGGAGAGGCACGGTGGAGAGAGTGTTGAGAGAACGGCATTGACAGCAGGCAGCAGAGCAGGCAGTCCTGCTCTATACAGGCACTGAAGGCTCAAGAAGCACTTGTCCGACATCGGCATAGTCTTTTGCGCAAACTGCCGCTTTTGCTACAAGGAACAAGAAACTTCAGAACACCTGTTCTGGATTGCCCAGCGATTTGTAGAACCAGTCTCAAGACTCTGGGTTCCATCTACGAAAACAGGTCTCGCATCACCTCAGTTCTGGAATTGTTCAGAATGCTGGACCTTTATAACCATATGTGATATAGAAGAGGGCACATTAGACCATAAGTCGCAGCGCAAAGCCTCAATTTTCTATCTATATATAGAATACCTCTTCATAAATAAGGTAGCCTATAACGCTTCAGCAGGCAACTTCAAAGTTAGTATCTACGTAGAGCGTTAAGCAGCAATTAAGACGCTAACTGCGGTTCGCATATCGGCTAGAAGTCACTTGGAAAGCAGGACAACAGTAAAGGGTATCTCTAGGAAAAACCGGCTTCACTTTCCCTGCGTGCTAAGTCAGATAGTGTACCCGTCAGAGTGGTATATGACTCTCATCCGATAACGTGACCGACATTGGTAAACTGATGCATTATCTTAACAACAATCTGGGCAAGAGCATGGCAAGGAAGATTAAAAATCGACGGAACAATCTGTTGTAATACAAAATTGCAAAAGTTCTGTGGACAGCAGTATATCAAATATACTCAAACTTTCATGGGCCACTGCCTGCAGGAAATGCCAAGAGCAAGGAAGCAGCGAAACAATGGAACAATGAACTACATTTGAGGGCCCCACAGAATAAGACACTAGAAGAGGTGTCGATAGTCACCCCGTAGGACCTGTTGAAATTCGAGTCATTAGCTGGCATCTGATGGATCTCCTCTTATCTACTATATAACGGTACTCCATATGGCATTGCTAGGGACCAAAACAGGTCTATGCGTGGCACACAAGCTAAGAGTATTCTAATCCAATCTTAAAAAAATTTCCAAAAAACGGATTTTTTCTAACTTGTGACTGGATAACTCCTTAATATAACTTTTTATTTGAGTCAAACTTTTAGGAGTAATGAAACTGCATAGGCGGAGCGGAGTTCCAGAGGAGTTTTTTTTTGATATAAAATGTCACAAAGCAATTATGCAATTACTGCAATCTCTGTTTACGAATTTTATGTAGGCAGAGTAAAGAAAATTGTGTGTTTGAAAATGGCATGTCAACTTAAGAGAAAAAGGAAGAGGCTCACATAAAGAAACAATTCGCAAAGAGTTTCTAGAACAAAACTGCCTGGTCTTTCCTTGAACTCATTATTTATGACGAAGAGTGGATTCATATAAACTACGTATAAACTACGCTATAATCTTACGAATTAGACCTTCGCTTCCGGTTCAATTGATCCCAAATTTTGAAAATTACTCCTCTAAACATTTACTGATGTAAAGTTACTAATATTCCACCACAAAATCATTGTTTTTGTTAACAAATTTAGTTATTGATATCATAATAAAAAAAATTTAAAAAAATTCAAGATTAAAAATAATTATATATTTTTTAACTCATTGTGCGATATGCTTTATATTGAAAAAATCTGTAGTGCGAACTTGACATTGCGAAATGCATTGAATACAGATATTGCGTTGCTTAAGTTCGCATTATTGTACAATGAAAATAAAAATAAAAAAATGTTGCAATGAATTAAGTGATTTATTTTTAAAGAAGTAAACAAATAATTCTCCTTTGTATCCTTAAAGATATTTACTCACTGTTTTTTTTTATTGAAAATCCCACGCGGCTTTTGCGCAAATAAACTTGAATGAATGGTTCATGTACTTCAAAAAGCAATGAAATTGTATTATGCACCACATTCATTCATAAACACATTCGCGCATACATACATTTATGTATGTGTTTAGTGCATGCGATTCAGATCATTGATGATTGTGATGATTGCGATTATTTGTGCGCAGGTGGCGCGTGTGAGCCACGCGGCGTAACAAGTGCATTTAGCCAACCACAGCCGACACACGCCCATCCCGCATGTCACAAAAACTTCGTTTGAGGCGCAAGTTGTGCACTATGAGTTCTTCGAATTTTTTATAAGTTTCCCATATCATCATTAAGTGGCACTTGTCAGTTGTAATTATCTATAAGTATTTCAAATCTCATTTAAAGCGGTTATATTATCCTTTGAACGTGTTTGTCAACACGCAATTCAATCATTTCCGTTGCAACAACAAACGTCTTTTTCTGTTAAATTAAAAATTGAACGCCTCAAGCTCTACGAGTATACTTAGAACGATGACATAATGCCGATAATGCCATAATGCATGATACCACGCTCTAAATAATAAACAAGTTTAGTGGAGTTTACATCCGATCGTTTTGTACGTACTTAGCGATATCGCAGAACGTTTTATTTTCTTTTGAACGGATTTTTAAAAGAAAAATTGTCAAAGTGAGTCGTCGCAATTTACACTTGCAGGCCTAACATACATACATACACTTTTAGGACTTCCAAGTCTAACTATCATATCAGTTTTCGTGCTAGGTTTTTTTGGGACATCTAGATGAGATAATTTAGTGACTTAACGAATGCATGACAAAGATCGCATGTTTTGCATGTTTTTCATGTTCCAGTTGATACCTTCAGTTTTAACATCGTTAAGGCCACGTTCTTCCAAATGAGACCCAAAATGCTCGTCAGGTAATATTAAATCAGGCTATTCCCGCTTAAGAGGACCCATTCCGCGCTCTACTTTATTAAACGCACCTCTATCGGCATTGGTAGTTAAAAGCAAGGCATCGAGATCATTTCACTTAAGGTGTTCTATTGCAAACCCTATGACTTTTTGATAACGCGGATTTTTATCTGGCCTTACATCAACTGTTCTGATAACCATTTCCTGGTCTGTTTTAGCCACTAGTTGAAATTCTTTAAGTTAGACAAGCGTCATGAAATCCGGAGCATGGATATTAGCAGTAGATGAACTATGCTTTTCACTTTGAATATAGCTGTATATATGTTGGTCCAGAATATCCAACGTCTTGTGATTATCCTAGAATACAGGAAATGAATTTAATACCACTCTATTGTGTTTCGTAGGAATGAAGGCACTTACATTTTCGACACAGAAATTCATTTGAAACAGCGATCCGAATATATTACTGTGGGAATCACCGCATTTCGTTTACAACAATGTGTAGGTTACCATTCGCAACAACTCGAACTGACGTATGGAATGACTTGGCGCATTTTACGTCCAGACCTTAAATTAAAACGTACAAAATACAGCTTGTGCACGAACTGACGTCGCTCGACTTTCCCCGACGACATCTCTTCGATTTATGGGCTCTTCAAAAGTTCCAGGAAGATCCGACGTTTTCGAGCCAAATTTTGTTCACGGCGATGAGGGCCCTTTCTGGCTCAATGGGTATGTAAACAAGCAAACTTGCCGCATTTGGGACGAAGAGCAACTTGAAGAGATTCAAGAACTGCCATTTTATCCAGAAAAAATCAAGGGTTTGGTTCGGTTTGTGGGCCGATGGAATCAGCGGTTTATGTTCTTCATAAATGATGCCGGCGAGAACGTAGCCGTCAATGGCGACCATGTTTGTTAACCGATAAATGCTAAAAAATGTTCTTTTGAATGTTAATAAACATTTCCTATTAAATTTAAAGTTTCTGTGTTTCAAAGTAATCGAAATATAAGTGTAAGTTATAGAAGATTTGGGAAACGACCCATCAGGCTAGACAGGTCGGCTGCTTCAATCTTTGATTGTGTTTTTTGAATGAAAACTATTGTGTTCTCTCGTTTTCAAAGTCGGTGGGCTCGATTTATTAGAAACTAGTGAGCGATCTCATTGAAACTTTTTCACAAATTGGATGACCTCGTGTTGATTTTTCTTCGATTACTACTAAATTTTTTAAGGCAATTTGTCATAAAAATTAGACTGAAAATGATACTGCCTTATTTGACAAAATTTATTTATTTTTCCAAATTCTTCAATTCATCATGACCCATAATTATCTATTAACCGATGAACCGGATGGCTAAATTTCCAAAACACATTATGAAAAAATCGCAAATAGTATTGATTGCTCAAAAGTTGTATTAATTAATCCATTTGATTTATAAAAAAAAAAAAAAAAAAATTGTTGAAAATAGGATATTTTTCGGCCGCCACGTAACTTCTTAATGTGATTCCTACACATATTTATTAGCAATAATGGTATGGTATGTCATTTTAACTGTTTTATATTTAAATAATTTGCGTCATTGATTTTTTCAATAGCACATATTTATATAACTATGCATGTACGCGTTTCTCATCATATAAAATTTCATTACATGTGAGCAACCCACGCAGGCATTTAAATGGGATATTAAAAGCAAAATAAGTTTTGCAGCTTCATAATACGAAAACAGAGGGACACTTCATTTCAATGCATTATACACTTCAATCCCCTCTCAATGAAGTTATTTCGCGAGTCAGCCGGTGCATTGTTAGGCTGATATAACCGAATACAACCCAGCCTGCCGCAAAACAATGCCGTGTTCCACTCGAATGCCATCAATATTCAAAATATTCATATTCACAGCTTGTGAAGTGGACACTTATTTTTTATTCACTGTGGCTGGGCACTCAACTAAATGGCCGTTCTGTATGCACATGCAGACTCACATACTATATGTACATGAATGTATATGGGTGTATGTCAAATGCGCTTGACACATTCGTCAAGCGTGTCACGTTGTTGTCCATCTTTGGAAGTCAAGTGAATTCGGTTTTTTATTAATTGCAATACTTTTAAGGTTGTTTTTGTTTTTATATAATGATTGATAAAGCGGAATATGTAATCTTATATATATATATAAAATAAGTACTTAGAACACTTGTCGCTTGAATAAAGGTATCTAAAAGGACACATCTACTTGTCTTAATAATTGTATCGACAGAGGTGACATTCTTCAAGCAGCGAATATTAATTTCTTGGTATTAATAATTCAGTGTCACTTCAAGTGATAACTGTTGAAAATGGATGAAGTATTTAAAGTAAAACAAAGTAGTAAAACACGAAAAAGTACAATTAATTGATCAAAAAACCGAAACAAGAGAGGGTCAACGGTCAATTGATGCCGCTATCAAAAATCAGCTGAAATGCTTCAATCGCAACCATTGTTGGCAGCTCATATAATACTTTGAATTATTAGCTGAAATTAATAATGACACAAAACAGTTGTCAACTTGACAAACGTGCTGAAATATTCGATATCAACGTGTACACTTTCAATTTTCGTTAGCTAACAAGTGCTAGTCGGCGATGACCTTCTGTGTGGCAGTAACGTTGTCCGCCACGATCGGTGTCGGCATTCGTTTCGAAATTCAAACAAAACACACACATTATTCTTTCATCACTTGGCTACCTGCATTCGCCAACACAAGCGTCAAGAACACAGATCCCCAAACCCCTCTCACATGTGCGGTAGAGACAGTTACGAGTGTCTTCATTTGCGCATGTGCGGGTAGACGCAAGTGGATGGATTTCTTTGTTGGTCATTGACAGTTGTAAATGTGATTTAAAGGTGCTAATAGACCGGCAGCAACATCGAAATTACTGGCTCCCGTGGCAGTGTAGACAGTATCGTAAAATGTTGTGTATATAAAATCGGTAGTATGAAGAATCGCCGTTGTAATTACCAACACCATACATACATACACTTACATGTGTCTGTTACAGAACAAGATTGCGAGTATGCATATGTTTCTAGATATGTATATGTATGTGAATTTTGCATACGCATTTACCGCAATTAAAGAACGGAAATATTGAGTGGCATTCTTGGTTTACGAGGTTTTATTACAAGCCACCAGCGCACAATGGTCAGAGCGGTGCCAAAAGCTTACACAAATTCAAAGAAGTCTCTAATAATATTTTAGGCATTTCATTATGTTATATTTTCTGATATAATACATTAACAATTCCTTGAAGTGATAATGACATTATAATTAGATGCAAGATTCCTCAAATATTTGATCTAAAAAATTGGTATGTTTCGAATGCATAAACTCTTAGGCTCATATTACTTACTGGGTTCAAGACACCCTCTTTCCAAACTAATCCTTGTAAACATATATGTTATATACTCGATTCCCATATGGTTCGTCCCAAAAATCTGAAGAGCAATATCAGCCTATATCTAAACTTATTCACTCCCACCACAGTATGGACTTCGTAACCGAAACGGATTCGTATTTTTAGCAAGCCAAGGACCACGAAGTCAGATTGTTTAAACTAATGCGAAAAGGAACTCCTTGAGGGTTGAACTGTCGTCTCTTCACTTGCGTGGTCACTTGGTGCAAATTTGAAGGAAAAACATCCAAACTCATAGCCTATGCAGACGGCGTAGCTACTCCAGTGACAAACAAGTTCCTAGACACAATTAATAGCGTGATGAATAGTGCTCTAAATGTTATGTACCCTTGGGCATCATCAACTAACTTAGAAGTATATAGTACACGGAGGTCCAAGCTCCAGTTATGGAAATCGCCGAGGTTTAACGGGGTTGAGTTACTAATTAAGGATCACACCAAGTACCTGGCAGTAATTTTGGATAGCAAATTGACGTGGAACCTCAATGGTGGTGCTCTTTACGCATGTCAGGAGATGTGAAAGTCAACATTCGGCCAATCAGCTGTCCTTATTCATTGGTATTATACTGTGATATTCAAGTCCATTTTACTTCATGGTGCTAAAACATTGTGGTGGACCGCTGGCAAACCATTGAAACGAATACAAGAAAGGTTGCTCAACCCTCAACAAGCTTCGGACATTCCTAGATACGAGTAGACAAGAGGTCCGTGGATAAAATTGGCCATCTAACAATTTACTCTCACGCTTTATCTGGGAGAGAAGATTTCAAATCTCGCGAAAAGAGAGTGAATGTCGCAGGGGTACGCGCTCCATCAGAATAATCTTAACTTATATACGGTTGGATTCAAAATTGATGATAAAGTGGGCACCAGGATCTATTGCGCGGAGCTAGATCTCAGACGAACCTTTGAGCTGCTGGAATACTGCAGTATCTCCCAGGCAGAAGTCTTTGTGATCAGTTGACAGCCAGTAAAGCAATAATATCACATCCCATTGCGTCATCCTTTCGATAACGATATTGCGATATCCTTATAAGTTGGCAGTAGATATAGTGGCTGTCAGAAAGCGACTGTATATATATTGGGTTCCAGGCCACAAAGGCGTTCTGGGGAACGAAATAGCTAATGAAGTCGCCAAAGGTGTCATCCGCTTGACCACCGAATCAGTTCAGGAAGTACGCAAATCGGTAAAAACGATACACAAGAAAATTTCCGAAAGCGCTAACAGACAGATCAGCGTGGGATGTAATGCCTTAGAGGCATGCAAGATTGCTAAGGTCAATCAGAACGGTTGTTGGCCTAGTCACAGGTTACAACTTAATGTCATCACATCCGAGGCGTATAGACATTCTTAAGGATAGAAAGGCATGAGAGATACACTGAAACACTTCCCCTGCTTTTGTCCAGCCTTATCTGGAGCTCGTCCTAGATATCTAAGAAAATCACAGTTCAAGGAACTGGAGGAAATGCCAGAATGTGATATCAAGTTTGTACTACACTTCGCAAAATCCAGCACGACGTAAGCTTCAGCTGATATTAATAAACCTCCATCTGGTATTACTAAGGACCTGTGAAACTACATTCGAAGTTCGACTTTCAGGGTGTTTTCAAGCTCAAAAGGCATATGAGTACCTGAACATTTTTTGTTCTACCGTCTAAAAAAAAGTAACTAAAATTAATGATAAACATAAGTTCTTCGAATCAAAGTTATTTTAGTAAAAAATATTTCAAGTGGAGAAACTGATACCCACATTTGTCTCATTCTCTGTTGCAGTGGGTTTTGGAGCGGCAACTTTGATTTGTCGTTGCAATTTGAATATTTCTGCCGACAATGAATGTCTACAAGACACCAGCCAATCACCAACTAATAGTTTATTACTGTTATTTCGTTGTTGTTTTCGTGTCCAGTAGCTAATGCGGGTACAAAGTAATTGAGAATTGTGTGCCGGTGTTGCCACCAAAGGGCCACAGTTAGCCAATGCGTTGATTATGCAGTTTCACCGCCTCGCGCTTGCCAATCAATAAAATAATTCTGGTGTCGCTGTTAATCATAAAAATGGTGAGAGCCCGCTATGTGGCCGAGACTTTGCGCCTGCGTATTGTAGTTGCATGGGAATAAATTTTAATTATCTGCTGTGGGGTTAGGTGTGAAACTATCTTTTAATTTTTTATGACTGCACTTCATTAAGCATAGTAATCCAGTGTTACACATAGACACACACAGACACACACCAATCCACTTAGCTATTTTGACGCCGGCATAGCAAAATGTTTTTTCTACTGAGCACATATGTATGTATGCACATACTTATGTATGTGTGTAGAAAGGTGTGTATGTTTATGCGGTTGACGACTATCCTTTGTCCTGGCTGGCTGAGCGGCAGACATGCGTGCATTCTAATGGCGTCCGCAGCATTTGCTGTTTATGCAATTCTTTTATTTTCATAAGCATATATTTTGTTGTAGTGTCTATTGTTTTTGTTTTTGTAGGTGTTGACAGCGTCTGTGACTTTTAAATGTTAATTCTATTTTCATTTCGATTTAGTCACGTGTGACCACCACTACCTCGCGTTGCCGTCAACCGCTGTATGAGAGTGTGTTAGTTAACCAAACATCAATTGTCACTGCCACAGACCTGTACATATGTATGTATGCTCATGCGCATACTGACCATGTGCAATACTTATCATTATCATTTTCGTATTCATATTTCATAAGTTACCAAAATATTGCTTTTAACTGCAATTTTACCTTTACCTTTGTGGTTTCCCCAATTACAACATAAACACAAAGTGGAGAAAATTTGCCAAGTCACGGCAGCAGCACCGTGCAATGCGTTAAATACGCAGGATTTTTCAGTTCTTTTTTCGCCACACACATACATGTATACATAAGTATATATGTGTGTAATTGGTGTTTTTGGTAGCGTTGAATTTCCGTTAAACGTTGACAAGGATGTGCCATGATTGCTTGAAATTTTTATTTAACAAGGGTTTTTATGCACTCACAACAAAATAATACACTCATATGCTTACATATGTACATATATATGTACTTACATGTATGTTTATGGTTATGTTTATGTTCATATAGGTGGCACATTGCCGTTGTGGCGACTCGCCGTCAGTCAATTGTGCGCAATGACTTGACAACTTGCATGACACTCGTCGCGTCATTGAGTCGCACTTCAGGCAAAATGCTGAAAATATTACTGGAATTGCCGCTTTTTTTATTTCACTGCCAATAGAATTTATATTGTAGGCAGTCAAATTCTTTAGATTATTCGTAATAAAAAATTTAGTTTATTTCAATATACTTGTATAGCAAAATTAAATTATTTTAATTGAGCTATAAGTCGAATCAAGGAGTTATATCCATTTGCAATTCAGAGAAAACTTTTTTTAAGTTTATTTTTAAGGGGCATTTTATTTAATAATTAAATAAGAATTAAATAAGAATAACTTTTCTAACACTGATTAATAAAACTTTAACTTTTTATCTCATGACAACTCATATCAAATTTTGAATATACTAGGGATACTAAACAAGTGTGTAAATGTGTAAATGAAAAAAATTAACACAAATTTACACTTGTGACAGTAAAGCATACATTTTCTTAAAAACATTAGCAGTTTTTATATACTTAAATTTATAAATAAATAAATCATCAGCTTTATTTAGAGAAATTACTGCTTAAGGGGCTAGGGGTAGTCAAAGGCACGAAAAAATTAGATTTTCAGTAATTTTTTTTGCTATTAAATCGTGTTATTTTACAAAGGTAGTAATATGGCATTATTATAGAATGTGTTGACTTGAATTTACGAAAATTTCAAAAAAAAATTATTTTCAAAGTTATAGTTGTTTGTGTTGACCCAGTTCCAAAAAAAGGTAATAGCGGAGTCATCTAAAATCAATCGGACAAAAAAAATTAGTTTTATAAATAGATAATCCTGGGCCTGATCGAAGGATTTTATTTTTTTTTCAAAAATTAACAAAATGGTGGCCTCAGGAAATTTTTTTCTAAATTTTTGAAAAAAAAATCCTTCGATCAGGCCCGAGTTTATTATGTATCCTAAAAGCTGTATAAATTTCATTAAAATCTACTGAGCGGTTTTTGAGTTACAGTTGTCACCGTTTCAAAAAACATAGTTTTGAGAAAAACGCGTTTAAAGTTTGCCTTTTTGCTTTGAAGTGCCCGAGCTCTCTTTGTTATTTGTCGAATAACTCAAAAACTAATTATCGGATCAACGTGAAATTTTCAGATAATATTTTTAAGATATTGTACTTAACGAAAATGCAAAAACAAAAAATTAATTTTTTGAAAATTCTAACTATCCCTAACCCCTTAATGTAGCACCAGTTCTTATAATATTTGGAATATTTGGCTTCTGGAAGGAAGTCACCAATAATAATCCGTTAGCATTTCTACGTTTCATTTCTCATGGAAGCGCTTCTCCACTCTTACTTACTTATTTCTTATCAGTTGAGGCTCGGTTCATGTGAAGTTAACGGTTCATAACGTGGGTTACTGTCTTCAGATAATTCATCGTGCTGACTTAGAACAAGTTCTGGAGTGGAATCTTGATTTTCTTATTGATTCAGAGACTGTGTTAAGCATTATATAAGATGGGTTTTAAAGTGTGTTAGGGTTTGCTTTAATGCCTTTTGCTTGAGTTTAATAAAAAATAACAATCATTTACATGAGACTTTGGTTCGATCAAACTAATGTTCGTCTCAAATACGTCACACAACATTTCTGTGGAACCCAGGATTATGAAGACACGTTTGTACAGAGGCCAGAAATGAACATACATATACATACATAGCTGCCACAGAAAAATATTGTATATTAGTAATAATTATTATGGGTATTACAATTAAGAGTTGCTTAAAAATCGAAATTAATATAAGTATAGGTACTTGAGAAAGTCGTGTGAAAATTCCAAGTCACATATTGAAAACAGTGTTTAGAGAAAAAGGCGTTGAAAATCAGATTACACTCAGTTAAAAAAAGAATCTTGTAAATACGCTCACGACTCCAAAACTGATTGATAATTAAATGATAATCAAAGATAACTACAAAAGCATACCATATCCAGCTTATTTGGTGTACCTACAATGTCAAATGTCTTCTTTAATGCGACTTAATATTATGTAATAATTAATTTCAAATAACTTCACATTCAGTTAATGAATTTATAACATTTTATTAGCAAAACTTTATGTAAGACAATACATAAATAAATAAAAAATCAATAAATCAAGAACTATTGAAGCAAAAATGTCTGCCTTTGTAATCGGCGCCTTTGAACTCTTTGATTCTTCTGCAAATGCCGCAATTTATCTACTCGTATAAAATTTATGTAGTATGTAGGCATGTTTATGTTCACATGTAGTGTATATAATTTACACTGCATAAAAATCACACCTAGCTTTCATAAACCGTTATGACCGCCTACGCTCAGCTAAGGGATACATACATTTACTAAAAAATATATAGGAAGACATAGGTTCTTATATGTACATATGTATATGTGTATACTTACAAAGGTATGATATGTATGTAAACATGAATGTTCAAGTATAAAATAATAGTTTATGAACTTTAAAACCTTTTTAATCGATTAGGTGCCTTTGTGTTTAGGTTTGCATGCATAGTATGTACGTATGAAGATATGGAAAATTTTTGTAGAAAAACTTGTCTGACTATTTTGTTATAGCAATCTGGCAATAGATATTTTACAAACTTAGATTGTTATATACAGATATGTATACTTAACATTGTTGTGACTGTTTCAGATTATTTTAGAATTTTTAGTGTTTTTATTTTTATTATTTCAAGCTTCGCGCACAGAAAATAGATTTTCATGTGTAAAGTCTCAAAATTATTTTGGTAGTTTATAAGAGAGATGAGAGAAAGATGGATGGGGGTTTTCTGTAAAGAGCTCTCCATTAAGCTGAATATTAGCCTACCGGCTCAATTTAGCGTTTTTTAGGCAGACGTGGCTGCATTATTTTTGTAATGTGTAGATTTACTGCTTCGAGCCGCCCCCTCTTTCGTGGAGTTCAACAGTTCAACAGCAGAGCCACGATTTTTGCGTTGAGCTCGCACCCTGTGTGCTCAAATTTAGTAAATATATGTAAGTGTCTGTCAATTATTAGACTCGTTTCGGTTACCGACTAAGGCCTTATCGCTGGGGAGCCGATGAGCTGACAAGAAGGAGCACCTTGTCCCAGCGGAACGTGAACGAGTTGGATCTCCGTTTTCCTTTTGAGTTCTAACAATGAACCTATAAAATTCGCCTGTGTTGGTCGATGAAGCTTCTGTGCAACTGGGAGATGCTTTGAGCCTAGTGTAGAACGCAGAAGATCTACTGAACTATTTGCAAGATTCTTCGAGATTTTGGTCTTCTTTTTCTTTACTGGCGTAGATGGCGCTTACGGGGTTATAGCTGAGTTTACAATAACGCGTCAGTCGCTCTTCCTCCGTTTGGCGCCATTTGGAGACTCTAAGTATAGCCTCCCACCTGGTCTTTTCTGGGGAGTGGAGGTCTTCCTCTTCCTCTGTTTCCTCCGGCGGGTACTGCGTTGAATACTCTTAGAGCTAGAGTGTTTTCATCCATTCGGTCGACATTGCCTAGGCAATGTAGCGTAGGTGGCTCTTAGTTCGCTGAACTGTGTCAATATAGTGTAGTGAGGAAAGTTCTGTGAGCGCTATTCCCTTGGGAGCAGCCAGAAACCACAAATGGCTCAATCAGCTTACGACTTTCGGTCGAGCTAAAGTGAGAATTTCATACTGTTGCAAGACTTAGGTTTGAGACGAAGCCGCCTTAACAAAATTTTGAGTGGTTCAAAGCCCTTTGTCGATTTATAAAAGTTTTTATGATCGGCGTGCTAAGCTGCTCAAATGAGATTCCTATTGGTTCTATGATAGCTTCGTGTTTTGCCACAAAAAAGCTTCCTTAAACATTGGAATAAAAAACTCGTTTATTCAAGCTTAGCCACAAGACGTTCTTTTTTTAAGGTGACTGTGTCCATTTATTAAATAATAATTTAGTTTATAATATTATAGTGTAATATAAAATTTACTTTGAAAATATTTCAATATTTCTAAATAGTTGTAGTACTAACATTTTTGTTTGCTTTTCTTGAAGCACCGGCAATTTACCATATTGGCTTACTTTTTCGGGTTTTCCTTAAGATTTTCACAACTATCCTCTAAAACAACATTCAGGGACCACACACATTGCTGCGATGGCAAGAAAGATAAAGCGGTATCACTTTGTTAAAGGAGCATATATTTTTGTTGTGCTCATGATTCAAAAAATTGATTTTTTACTTTTTTCAGCTCTTGTCCACTTAGCGCACTCTGCACCAATCGCTCATTCTTTTTACTAAGGATTTTTGAATACTTGAAAACATTTCTTTTATACCTCAATATATATTTACACGCACATCCGAGGGAATGTGCATAAACTCACAGCTATTAAATGGTGGTAAGAAAACGGTGTTGGTAGAAAATGGTCTTCCGCAACCAAATTTCGAAGCATAATTGCAGGTGTGGGCTAACTGGTGTTGAATCAAAGCTGCTGATTCAAAGAGGATTTGTGGTTGTACTTGTAGTTGTAATAAGAACACAACCAAACATATCGATGTAAATATCTTTAATAAGCAGACTCATTGGGAGCTATGCAGCAAGTTTCTGTTGTTTGTACATACATGTGTATGTATGTATGTGTGTGTGGGGATTGGTTGCTAACACTATTGCTGTTGCTGGCGCTTTGACTGTCGCTCTTACGATAGTTTTTTTCTACCGCCGTGGCTGCTGCTTTTGCTGATGATGAGATTGTTGATGTTGATGTGCAGTGTCGAGTTGGTGATGCCGTCGAGTGGCGTTGAATTATATCGAATCGGTTGAGAAGCACCACTAAGCGCCACTTATGTCGCTCTCGGTTTGATGTAGTTGGCATGTAGCCACTCATATCTGCTACACTAACATTTTGTTTCTACTCAATCTCAATGAAAGACCCATCGCAGCCTGCACGTAGGATTGTGTCCAACTTTTGACTGTTGTGTTGCCACCTCTGTAGTTTTTTTTTTATGCATTTTGAAAAGTAGACGACCAGACCAGGCTAACAATGCATGCATATATGTATTTGAATTTCTGACTGAGCGTTTTACCCAGTCAACAACTGAAATAGTTCTTTAATCATAGTTTACTCTGTGAAGTAAAGGCCGTCTTGTTGAAACCAAATGTCGCCGAGATCACGAGCTTTAATTTCAGTCATCAAATACTCGGTTATCATGGCGCGATAACGGTCGCCATTGACGGTTACGTTCTCACAGGCATATTTTTTGAAGAAATATTGACCGATGATTCCAGCGACTCACAAACCGTTGTTTTTTTCTTGACGAAATGACATTTCCTGAATTTATAACGGTTGCACTTTGTGCCAAATGCGTCAATTTTTCTTATTTACAAACCCGTTGATTCAAGAAGGGCTGAAGATTCAAAAAGGGCGAAAACGTGGGATCTTCTTGGAACTTTTCAAGGAAGTTGTTTTGTTCATTTGGGTTTTACAAGTTGCAATTCTTCCATATATATATATTTTCCCGTAATTCCTAGGTGGAACATAGGGCTTCATTCTTCCATACTTATTTCTATATTTTTTATAAATTTTTGTCAGCTAAAGTTGCATTTAATATAAAAGTCATGTCTAACCATAGTTGTGTAGTAATTGCTCGCTGGACAAACACACGAGGTTCGTCATCCCATACTGCCATGTTAGAATAACAGTTTCGCCCTGCCACTCTGTGTAGTTGTAGCCAATGATTTGTAAGATTTTTATACTTGCTTTCGGTGCTTTTACGAATTCATAAGTCTGCACTGCATCGCTTACGTTTTTAACGCATTTCAAATGCAGTAAACACGGATTAATGGGATTAATACAAGTGGGGGCCAGCAGCAACACATCTGAAGACCGTCAAATCACGACCACAATCAAAAGCAGCATACACATTTTAGCGACCGAATGTAACCAGGAAAAAGAAAACGCAAGTAATAACAGTTGAAAAAACTTGAATATCTACAATTGTACGAGTGCATGAGCGCACTCAGCGCTGAAGAACGTCTGCGCCTGCGCGCGTACTCAACGTGCACGTTTGCCAACGACTCGAGAGCTAATTTGCTTCCATTTAAAGCGCGCTCCTCACGGCAACTACAGCACCCATTGAGGGTAGCCACTCAAAAAACACGCTGGCTGAGCTGATTTCTTACCAAATTGCTTACAAACATAATCTATTTGTGTGAGTATCTGTGTATGTGAGTATGTGTGTGTTTGTCAGTGTAAGTGAGGCTTCCATAAAGAAGTCAAAAGTAATCATAGAACAAATAAAATTTGCATATTTACATACTTCAAATTAAATACACACACACACACACACATACTCATTTTATACATGTGATTGGGCATATCAACAAGTGCCAGTTAGTTATTTAGCGAAATTTTGTATTTATTCATTTATTTTCATTATTTATTATTGCATATTTTATTTAATAGAATAGCAGCACAACTCCTTGAGCGCAATGAAGTTGTTCAACAACTGAAAATGTTTGCGGATATCTAAATAAAAATAATAATAATAATGAAAATAACAATGGGCAGGTGATATCGTATTTATTTATGTTGGCATAAGAAATAAAATAAACATCTTTCCCCAACACTACAACAATAACCATTAACAAATGTTGCAGCACAGGTTGTAGAGGTAGGTCGGCAAGCACTATTTACGAGCGCGTGTATTTGCTGTGTAATCGGCCTAATCAACGAAGAAATATTTGACAATCATTTAAGAGATTTTTATTGTGTTTGGCCAGTTACTCATCGCTGGCGCGCAATACAAACTTTTACTCTGCCGCCAAGTGTGTATCTTATAGATACTATATAAACACAATCTAACGCGCAGCCAGGGGCAGTGGCTTATCGTTTCAAATACACACTTCAAAATTGTTTATTTCTTGCCAATAAAGCGAGCGCATCGACACATCAAAGCTTTACACTCAGCCAACGGCAGCGCGCGCGCGGCGATCAATCGAATATCGATGGCTAAGGTAAAGTCACGTTAACTAGTCCAGTTTATTTGCGCCCATCGTGATAAGCGCGATCGCATACACCGCCTTACCGCCCCCCGCCGCCACTTGGCACACACAATTAAAACTAATTAAATCACAATTAACTAAATGCAAACACACATAGTTGAAGCGATTGATTGTTGACACGCCAATTGGACATGCCGAAAAAGTCATAAAAATGTATGCGCGTTGTTGTTGTGTGGCGCGCTAGCGAGCGGTACTTGACGTCGCCATATCGGCCATATGCTTGTGCGCAGCGCTTAGACGCGCACAGCCATACACGAACACAGGCGAACGCGCACGAAAGCTCACTTGAAGTGACAAAGTATGCGCGCGCTATTTAGTTAGTGATAACGCAAATACTAGTAGCCCGCTACGGTAATTCGTCCACTCAGCGCCGTCGAGCCGCTCATAAATCAGACTATCAATAATTACCGAAATTCAAATTATGATTTGTTGATCACCGAAAGCGCTAAACAAGCAAAATCGAAGCGCGCGTTGTGATACAAGAAAATTAATTGAATTGTTTTATCGCGCTGATACGAGAGTGCTGGGCGGCGTAAGGGCGGTCGGCCGCATCATAACTGGCATATCAGTCGTACATGCTTGGCTACATACAATGCTCATACATATATACAAATCAACACATATCTATGTAGTGTATTGAACACCCTTTCATCGGCGCAGCGTTACGGTAGTCGCTTTTGTTTAACACGAATGCAAAATCATGTTTATTTATTGATTGGTACGCTCATTGTTGTCATTGTTGTTGTTATTGTTGTTATAGGCGTTTTGTTTGTTGGAACACGATAATATCGCTTTTGATTTTTCGTTACAATTTTTGTTGTCAATAAAAAAGCAGGGCAGCGAATTCGTACGTTATTTCATTAACGGCAGTTATGTGCAGTTAGTTTTGACAGTTTCATGTCAATTCGATTGCTTGTCATTGATTTTTTGTTTGCTGTTTTTTCGGCTTATATTGCTACTGTTAGTTGCTAATATTGCTGTTTACATGCGATAAAAATGTGATACAGAGACGCGTGCCCCCATAAGTCCTATCAGGGCGGACAAGCACTTATGCAGGTTTGCTTGTATGTATATATGTATGTATGTATGTTTGTATATATGTGAGCTTTCGTTTGTGATATTAGCCAATTTGACGCCGGTGTAGTAGCTTTGATTTTGTGGCAGCTGATAGTAGGTGGCTCTGAGACTGAGCTGTTCCATGCGTGGAGTTTTGGTTGCGTTGGCATATGACATGGCATAGAATTAGCATGCGGAAAGAAACTTATGATGGGTGAGTGATATATTACTTGTATATACTTGAATATACATACATATTTATATGCACATTTTTATATATTGTTAGAGGTCATGCCAAGTATTACGGTTGGTTCAATTACATATGTATGTATACAGATGGCTGAAGGGGCACCCCTGGTGTGTTAGTCTAAAATATGAGATTTCTGAAGATTCTAAAAACTTTTACTTTATCAATTATTGATTAATTTTATAGATATACTACTATGGGCAAAAAAGAGTAAAACTTTGTTCATATATTTTAAATTTCGAATTTATTCTTCAAATTCTATGTCGTTCCCTCAAAGTAGTCTCCTTGGCCTCAACACATTTGTGCAAACGCTTCAATCCTCGAATCAGTTGTTAAAGCAAATTTCTGAAATAGTCTTCAATGCAAAGAGCGATCCCCGTTTAATGTCTTCAATTGACTCAAAACGGGTTTCTCCGGAGCGGTCGTTTGAACCTACAGAATAGCCAGAAGGAAAATCAGGCGAATACATTTGATGCGGCGCGATATTGGTTGAAAATTGGTTGACGATAAACTCACGCTGAATCATTGCAATAAGCTACGGTGCATTATCATGGTGCAAACACCAGTAGTTGTTGGTTCATAATTATGACCTCCCTTTTACGAATTGCTTCGCTCAAACGACCCATAACACACAAATGGTATTCCTTGTTGACAGTTTGGTTGGTCGGAAGGAATTCGAAGTGCACCACATATCGATAATGGAAGAAAACTGTCAACATAACCTTGATTTTTGACTTGCTTTGACGTGGTTTTTTCAGCACTCGGCCTTTGTCACGATATTCCACCGATTGATCGTCCATTTCTGGGTCGTAAGCATAGTTCTAAGACTTATCGCCAGTAATAATACGTTTCATGATATCCAGGTAGTCGAAGAGAATTGTTTCACACACTTTAACGGAGCGCTGTCTTTTTTAGAAAAAATTGTGTGACTTTGGAACCAATCGTGCTTTCACTTTTCTTAGGCCTAAACGTTTTTACTAATGCTTCCAATATTTGAACGATGCCAGCAAGATTTCTGACTCTTAATCGTCTATTCTCAAGTACCAATACCTTTACTTTATTGACGTGATCATCAGTTGGTGGCCGTTCCTCTATGAATAATTTATAGCAATCAAAAACTCTTGCTCGCGACTAATAATTATCACCGAAGGCCATTTCCAACATTCTGAATGTTTCGACAACAGAATTTTGATTTGGTACACAAAATTCAATGGAACTTTTTGCTTGAATAATTTCATTCATCGTGAAAATCGCCGAATACACTTCATGTACTTCAGAAAGATGAGCGTATGCTAATGACGAATGATTATTTTGTTGTGAAATTTGGCCCAGATGTCACATGACAGTCATACCACCATAGGAAATTCTTAATATTTTTTGCCCACAGTTATTTTAAGCTGTGTTAAGTTAGGCTGTTTCTTGCTAATATGGGGTCGCTAATACCTAAAAATTTCCTAACGCGTAGGATTTTTATGTTGTAGTCAAGGGGTGAAGCGGTCAAGACACCATCATTATCTAAACTGACAAAAATAGCTGTACGTCATGGAAAATTTTTTGAACTTAAATTTGTAATCAGGACATCTTGAATACCCTACAGACCTCTTAGCACATTAGTCGAAAATATTTCCTCCATATTTGTTGAGTAGTGTAATTGTTAATTAGCTGAATATTGTAAAGCATAACATCCGTGTTGGGACTGCTCATAACAAACAAGAAATTTAAGAGATCGTCCCTTGTGATGACCGTTATTTTAAGATTTTGTTCGGAATTTTCGGAAATGAAAAAACAAAGAACATCCAAATTTTTGCTATATATTTATTAAACTTGAAGCTCTAACTAGGATTTATTAAGGAAAAGTATTTTTTAATTGCGAGATTTATTGCTTCAATGACAGCCAAGTGGAAAAAAGTTATACAGACAGAGTTCGTGATTCCAGCAGACTGTGTAATCTATATTAAAAAAATGTAGGATGTAAAGCATGGCTATCGCCTGAACTAGGATCTTTGACAAATTTAGGAAATGAATTTTTCAATTTAAACATTAAAACCCAAAGTTTCATGTTTTTTGCGACTACTTTTTTTATTGAAAAAAACGGTGTTGAGTTTACCATTAGAATTTTAGAGTAGTCGATAAAACCGTCTTTGCGAAATCGTGAACGCCAATTTAAAAAATGTGATTTCGAGAACAAAACCTTTGAAAACTCAGTTGTGTTTACTCTCTCACTCCTGTAACCTTTTTCTTTTGAACTTTTTTCTATGAATGCTCTAGACTGGATTAATGCATAAAAAAACTCGATTTTATGTATTATATATAATAAAATGTATTTTTTTAAACACACGGTAACACGTGATGTAAGGGGGTAATCAGTCTATTATTAGAGCAACGATGTTGCGCCTAACAATGCTCATCAAATCAAAAAATTCTGTTTAAGTAAAGCAACAAATTTTTACTTATATTTTAAGCGCATAAACGTGAAATCCATTCATTATACATTACCCAGATTCGAAGAGAGCTTGGTAACTAACGAATTTAATTCAGTCAATGTCTGGTACTGAAATTTACAACAATCATACTTACATATGTACGTACGACAAGCGTGTATACGCATTTGCTGTGCTGCTAAAAAAGCGCTTAGTTAATTTATCGGGAAACGAATAAATAATTAGCGACAAGGTGCTAAGTTGCATGCGTATCGAAAATACTTTGCTGCCACCACATGGGCTGTTTTGACGGGAATCGAATTAAGTTTAAAAGAAAGAAAGAAATCTGTGTTCACATATCACGATACAGATATTCATATACGTGTAGTTGTGTAGTTTACTGTTATATTTTCATAAATTTAGTTTCGAAAAATGTATTCCTGGAAAAAATGTTAATTTTAACAGTTTTAAAAAGAATAACAAATTTTTCGTAGAAAAACTGAATTTATATTCATTGAATTCCGAATAATCCGAAATTGAGTACCGGTTAACATACCTAGAAAAAACTTTTCAGACCATATATTAAAATTTATTGCGTCTTATATTATGTTATAACAGCTGTAAGAGTAAGAGAGTTTTCGTTTTCAAAATCTCCAAATTATTAAATTTCAGTAACAATAGTTTATACACAGCTAAGGAATAAGGAATTAATGAATTTATATTTTCATATTTTCGATATAAAAGATTTTTGGTATTTTCTGTCTTGCGTAGGATGGTATATTAGAAAACAAATACACATACATATGTAAATAATGAAGATTTAAGATTCCTTTGTTTGGAATGTGTTGAAAAAAGTCCGTTAACACCGCTTACGATGTTATAGTCGAGTTTACAACAGCGCGCCAGTTGTTCTTCGTTTTCGCTGTTTAGCGCCGAGTGTAGATTCCAAGTGTAGTCAGGTCCTTCTCCATCTGGTCTTTAGAACGGAAAGGATGTCTTCCCCTTCCTATATTTTCCACTCGGACGACATGACCCAAAAAGCGTATCCGCTGTCTCTTAATTCGCTGAACGCTGCACCATATAGCAAGCCGTGGATGACAAGCGACTTGCCTACTTAGTCCGAAGTACCACCTGTATAAAAATGGCAAGAGATGTTCTGCGTTGGATTTCGAGGCTTACGTTGTTGTTGGTGTTAAAACTGCTTCCAAGATAGACAAAATTATCTACGACTTCGAAGTTATGCCTGTCAACAGTGTCGTGAAAGCCAAGTCGCGAGTGCGACGACTGTTCGTTTGATCACGGGAGATATTTCGTCTTGTCCTATTTACTACCATACCCATTTGCTTCGCTTCCCTATCCGTTTTGGAGAAAGCAGAATTAAGAAAGTGGCGGTCTGCTCACATCAGTAGCCACATCTACTATGGTACTAAAAGATTTGCTGCATAAATTTACTACCTGTGGACATTGCCCCAAGGGGTATGGCCGCGAAGGCTGCTCTCAGATTCAGACTTAGATGACTTTAAGCCTGGGTACTATTTGGGGGAGTTTCCTCGAAGAGTACACTGTCGGTCCTGTTTTAGTACTTACCTGATCACTGTAGCGTCTTCCAAAAGGAGGTGGCTGTCAGAGAGTTAACATTCTCCCACAGAGTGGTGACTTTCCACTTTTTATGATTAGAATGGTTTATATGACTGGCCACAGCGGTATAGCCGGAAACTGTAAGGTTTATGAGTGTGCTAGGACAGGTACTTCAGTCTCAATAACTGCGGAATGGAAACGGGTGGGAGCTCCTTTGACTTCCTGTGCCTGTAGTTTACTATTGAACTAGGTTGCAGGTGGTTCAGAGAACTTTCACTCTCAGCAAGTTCTATCATATATCAGCTATTTAACTTAACTTAATCTTCAACTAAATGAATTATGAAAATTGAATTACAACTACACACCATACATACCATTGGATATGGGGTAGTCTAACTTCGCGGTATACATTTTGTGCGTATTTCTAATAGAGATATGACTAGAAATATATCATTTAAAGGATTTGATTTGTTTATCGAGCCTTAATCGCGGCCCGCGCTGACACTTCACGTCGCTCAGTCGGCTTGAAGCTCGCTTTTCCAAAAATTTGCTCACCGTTTTTATAAAACTCTAAAAGAATTTTGATTTTTTTGTTTTAGTGTCAAGGTTCTGAAATTAAAATCCAAGAATTGTACTACGCCGCACCGGTAGTGGTGCAGTCAAGGACACGTCAAGGCCAGAGTTTTGAAAAAAATATTGATTTTTTCTGTATCCAAGTAAAAGGAAAAAAATAAATGCAAAATAGTGGGCAATCCACTTAATCTCTTGGCAGCGAAATTATGTGAACAACATATCAATCTTCAGATCAATAAACTAATAGAAAACCAGGCAGCCGGTACAGGCCCGAAAACATACATGTGTTAGGCTTTCACCGATAAGTTTTACGGCCGCGCTTTAAAAAAAAATCTCACCGATTCAACACCAGTTTGTCCTGAGCTCCTTCGTTTCGAACTGCTTTTTGATTTCAGGGATTTCAATTTTCAGTTTTTTTAATATTGGAGATTTTGTGTTTGGAGATTGAAACTAGGAGATTGAATTTTTGGAGTCTGGAGCCTCTGCATATTAAAACATTTTTTTTTACTTTTTTTATGTTTTTTAACCATTAACATATGAATTATACAAAGTACAGTATATTCAGAAAAAAATTAAACTTTTCCACCGCTATGTTATAGTTAAGCTGTTCATAATCTTAGAGCTAAGTTTTCACTAGTGATTTTTTTATTTTATTAAGAAAATGTATATATGCATACTCTCCAGCAAATACATATTTTTTCTGCAAGGATTCAATTGCACGGTTGTAGTGTCATGGAGAACATTGTTGGCCGACAGTCGGTTTTATTTTTATAAATATGTATTTCGTTTTTCTTTATTTTTCTTAAACTTTTAATTAAATGAGCAAAAGACATTTTGCGTTTGTTTGTACAATGATAAGAAAAATTATATTTTTATAAGAGACAATAATTACGTTGGCTGGGGCTGGTGTTCGAGGTCTGAGTGGTATTAAAAAGTCATGTGTTGTTGCTTATTACGTGCGGTATTTTTGTCGCATTTCCACCGTATCTCTGCGGTATCAACGTGAATCCGCTAATGTGCTGCCCATAAATGCTTACAAATTCGTGTGTTTGTGTGTATGTGTGTGTATGAATGTGCATGCATTGTACAATATCTTTTATATCTTTATGTCCGCTGTGATATATCAAAACATGCTGACACTATCTACCTTTATGGGGCTTGAGGTGACTTGGCGGAGACTTGTTGTGGATTGCTTGGATTTTACCAGGGTGCTTGGCGTCTTGTTGCGGAGCTCTTGGACACTTTATACTAGTACTTACTTATTTTGTTGCGTTTGTGGGTATTTAGTGTGGTACACCTTTGCTCGTACATCACTTTGGGTAATATGCTGCCACATGGTGTGCTTAACGGGTGCTACAAAAACGATGTTAATAGCTAACTACAAAAGTCGCGAGTATTAAGTTTGTATCTAATGAACGAGTGCGCATTTATGTCGTATCGAGTTGTGGGCTCATTCGTTCGACAGTTAGTACTTTTGGGTATTTTTCAGCTCTGCCAGCTTAACGCTGTGTTCTAAAATGCAACAAATGAATTGAGTGAAATTAATTTTCTACGTCTACTCGACCACATGATAAATGATTAGTTAAAATATTGATTAATCTTTATTAAGTCGTTGAAAGCTCATTTTATCGTTATGTTTTGACTATTGGCGTATTGAGCAATTGACTTTGATTGGTTATGTTTCATATCGCGATTTGATTAATTAAATAATAAACGTCAATTAGGTTAGTAGAAAGCAAGAAAAAAGTCAACTTCACTTGCATCGAAGCTGGAGTATAAAAATATTTCCATTCAAAAATCTGATTTCGATCAATCAGTTTGTATGTATGGCAGTTGAATGCTATATTAGTCTGATCTTAACAACATGCCCGGAGATTTTACCGTTGCTTTTGGCGTGAATCCATATCAAATTTCTTAAAGATATTTCTGCAAATAAGAAAGGCTTCCACACAAATACTACATTTTGATCGATTACTTTGTATGACAGCTATATGCTATAGTGGTGCGATCAAATCAATTTCTTCAGACATTGTATCATTTCTTTAGATAATAATCTATGCCGAATTTCGTGAAGTCAAATAATAAGGCTTTCCATACAAACACTGAATTTTGTTTGGCAGCTTTATACTATATATAACAGATCAGATCAATTTCTTCGGAGATTTGCAAAATTTCGTGAAGTTATCTCGTCAAATGAAAAAGTTTTCCATACAAGCACCTGAAACCGATTGTTCAGTTCATATGACAGCTGTGTGCTATAGTGGTCCGATATCGACAGTTCCAAAATATTAGCACAATTTTGAGTAGAAAATGACGTGTGCGAAAATTCAGATCGATATCTCAAGAACTGATGGACAAGTTCTGGTATATACAGACAGATGCACAGTCGTCACACTGATCATGTATACATATGTACATATATTTTATAATGTCTCCGATGTTTCCTTTAGGGTAATAGAAGCAACGTGGCTAACTTTATACACCCCATACTATTTCTTATAACTTTGTCAGAACCGCCAAAGTATAAATTGGCGCCATTTTTTATTGGCGCACTGACAAAAAGTATGCCAAGAAACAAATGAAGTTGTACAAACAATAATAATTATAATTAAACGCCCCGAAGGGTAGCCGAAAATAAGAGTTATAAAAAGTGTGTTGTTATTTTGTCTTTGCACATACATATCTACATATGTATACCCAATGTAGATCAGAGGAAATGAAACACCTACGCAAATAACGCGTCACACTTAAATTTCAGATAAGAAAATTTTTCGGGTTTTTTCTTAGGTAAATGTTGCTACTCACATATTTCTCTGGCGGTTTTGGTGGCTTTGTTGTTTTTTTGGCGACAAACGCTGTGCGTCTATTTCAAAAACAACAAAATATATACAGAAAAGCAAAAATAAAAAATTCCGAAAATTATCGCGAACGCATTTCGGTAAACGCCGACGAGCTACATAAATACATATGCATACAAATTTACATATTTTATGTGTGTATATACTATAAGCAAGCCGACATGCCACTCCCATTGCCAACCAGCGCGCATTTTTCACAAATTTCATTTGAACTCGGTAATTTTTAACAAGTCGCCGCTGTTTCCATATTTGTATATGCTATGTATTTATGTATGTATTCCTTTATCCTTATGACGCAATGTTGCGCACCTCGGCGGCCGTCTGAGGAACCTGGCCAAATTGAGCATGCCATGCGAAATGCAAATAAGCGGCAGATGAAAAAGGAAAATTAGTTGCTGCTACCAAACCAACTATATTTTGAGATGCACATACTATGTGCCTCTAAACAGCATTGTATTACGGACACACTTATGCCCGGTGAACTTGTTTATGCTGATTACTAGACCGCTGATTAGTAGTAGTGCCGGTGTCCCGACTTAACCGCGTCCATAAAGTGCGAAAGCATGCTTACATCACACATAAGCAGTCGCTCACACAATTCTGAATTTACGCGAGCATCTGTTAAGCGAATAGCGCTTTGTTGGCATTTCCCGTCGGTCTCTCGTCCAACTTGGTTTGGTCGTGTGGCTGCGCGGCTTGTCTGATTGCTCTAAATATCCATTGTTTTGGTTTCTGGTGTGAATTATATTGCATTTGCACCATTTTAAATGGTTATTAGTGCAACAAAGGCGAGCATGAAACCGACGCTGCCAAATTCATATGAGGTCGTCGTGTGTTGGTGCGCAGCACGGTCTACATGCATACATACCTGCTGCGTTTGAAGTTATCTAAGCGTGCGTGTGTATGGGTACATACGTGCAATGCGGTCATAAAACAAAGGATGTCTTTCATGAGGATCCATTGTGCGAAGGGAACATTATCGGTTTTTATTATGGTTTTGTTTGCACGCATTTACACTTAGTTACTAGTTACACATTGCTATCGCCGCAGTTCTAGTATCACAACGCGTACGCATACATAGATACATACTTACCCAGCTATATACACATATATGTACATACTTATATTAAAGTCTAAATTGCGGATATATTCGAATAATATTATAAGTTGGGCTATTACGGGTATATGTACATATGTATACACGCTTAATAAATTATTGAATGCCTTTTAATATTAATACAAATATTTGCGTGGAATTTATTTGTAAGATTAAGCCAATGTACACATATACATATTTATGTATATTTGTATGCATGTCAATAAATTAATTAAATTATCTGTTTTGCCGAAAACAATTTGATTTCGAACGCACTTAAGCGGCCTTCTTACATAAGTATATACGGAAAGAAAATTCATGAACGACTACATACAAGCTCTCCTAAGACTTGGCTGGCATATAAAAGCCATGCGGCAACTTCAATGCAATTTCTTTTGGCGGCTCTGCAACTATCTTTTATTCAAATATATATTTATTTACATATAATTGCACTCAATCTCTTCTAAAAGTTTAAAACCACAAATAAAGAAAACCATTTATACATTCTCATATACATAAGTAGGCCACCAGTATTAATACTTCCGATTTGAAAATTCCTGCCACTTGCTAATAATTCAAATTATAAAGCACATATCAGTATACATACATACATACATACATGTATGTAAGTAGAAACGTCTTAACTTAAGGCGCAAGTGTGATAGTTTTGAAATCACAAATGAAAATGTTTTGAATTAATTATTGGGTATATACGGTAACTGTACCATTATATAGACTATATAACTACATATATTTCTATGTTACTACTTACCTATAGAAAAATGAATAAGACTAAAAATTTTGAAGGAGGCAAGTTGTCAAAGTTGTATGGAAAAAGTTGAAGTGGAAACATCCAAACACTTTCTCCTTCATTGTCCAGCTTTTGCAAGACTGGCGTTGAAACATCTCAGCAGTCTTACCTTCGGCGAACCAGGAGACTTAGTAGCAACTGACATTAGCCGTCTCTCTCGCTTTGACGATTTGTAAGGGTTTTATGATCCAAAATATACATATGTATGAGTTTTAAGTAATACAACGGAACGGCTAGGCGTTCTAATCTGTTCAAGTGAGTTCCGTTTTATGAACGACCTTCTATGTTCGGTTAGAACTAAGTATATTCGCGCGGTTTGCCCAGAAAAGCCGTTACTTGATTATTTTTCCATCTTGTGCGCCTTTTTTAGTATGTCTCATTCCTTTGAGGCGGAAACAACAATAATTTTTCTTCAATCAAATATGTACATATGTACTATACTACTGTGGCCAAAAAATAAGGTGACATTGCATTTATTTTGAAAATTCTTCATTTATTTTGAAAATTCTTTATTTATTCTTCCAAATCAATTTCATCCCCTTTAAAGTAATCCCCTACCGATGCAATGCACTTATGACAACGGATTTTCCTATCTTCGAAACACTGGTTGTAGTCACTTTCCGGGATGGCCTTCAGTTCCGTCTTCGCTGCGGCTTGAATCTCCTCTATCGTATAAAAACGGGCTTGGTGAACAGCCAGAAGTCGCACGGCGCCAGACCAGGTGAATACGATGGTTGCGGAACGATATGGGTTGAGTTTTGGCGAAATGATCACGAATTACGAGGGCAGGTGCATTATCGTGGTGTAAAAACCAAGAATGGTCTTTCCACAATTCCGGCCTTTTTAGGCGGATAGCGTTACGCAAACGACGCATAACGTTCAAATAATATTCCTTGTTGACTGTTTGACCGGTTGGAAGGAGTTCATAATTCACAACACTACGATAATCGAAGAAAACAGTCAACATCACCTTGATTTTTGAGCGACTTTGGCGCGACTTTTTTGGTCTCGTCTCTCTTTTGGCACGATATTTGCACGATTGATCGGTTATTTCGGGGTTGTAAGCACAGATCCAAGTCTCATCGCCAGTTATAATGCATTTCATGACACCCTGGTAGTCGGAAAGCATCGTTTCACACACTTCAACGCGACGCCTTTTTTCGAAAAAATTCAATGTTTTCGGCACCAGTCGAGATTTGACGCGCTTGAGGCCTAAAACATCCTTCAAAATGGTATTGGCTGAGCCTTTCGATATGCCAACTTCGTCAGCAAGGTCTCTAATTGTTAATCGACGGTTTTTCACATCAGAATAGGGTATCAAAAGTTGTACTAAGGCAATCTTGACTGCAAAGCCGGTGCAGTTCTGGAGTGATGTAATAAATCGAAAAGAAGATGTGAAAATGTTATAGTTTCAGATGGGTAATTCAGGGAATATTATAATACCCCAGTACGAGTTTTCGAGAGAAAGGTTCTGCGAAACATTTATGGTCCTTTGCGCATTGGCCACGAAGAATACGCATTCGATGGAACGATGAGCTGTACGAGATATACGACGACACTAACATAGTTCAGCGAATTAAAAGACAGCGGCTCATGTTGTCCGGATGGATGAAAACACTCCAGCTCTGAAAGTATTCGACGCAGTACCCGCCGGGGGAAGCAGAGGAAGTCCTCCACTCTGTTGGAAAGACCAAGTGGAGAAGAACTTGGCTTCGCTTGGGATATCCAATTGGCGCCACGTAGCGAAAAGAAGAAACGACTGGCGCGCTGTTGTTAACTCGGCTATAATCGCGGAAGCGGTGTCTACGCCAATAAAGAAAGGAAGAAGAACTGGTCAATTGAAAAGTCCGCGGTTTGGCATATAAAAAAAATTTTTTGGACTATCGCTCTCCTTCGGCCATCAGATTAATCGTTCGTTGTCGACTGTTCGAATAGTAAGCGTTCAACTTCTACAATTTTTTCGAGCTATGTACATATGTATATACGTATGTATGTAAGTTTTTAAAAACTTCGCAGTCTACATACATATATAGTCACAATTGGAATTTTAACAAATATAAAGAAAGCCAAAACGCTTTAATATACTTACTAAACAGTTCCTCCATGAAATTAGAGTTAGGAGCAGATTACCACCTCAAAGGTGTCTGTATCCATCTATTATACACCATATCACAATAATTTATTTTATCTACCGTTACATGACAGAAAGCATAGACTCATATATGTACATACATATGTACATACTTGTATTTAAATTTCACAAAGTTAGAGCCCAAAATTTCTCTGACCATAAAGTACAACAAACAAAATGTAGTTTCTACTCAACTACATACATATGTATGTGTGTTCAGGCAACTGTAATGTCCTTTCTCGGCAAAACCAAAATGAATTTCTAGTAATTTAAAACTCGATTTCGTTTGCAATTTCTTTTTTGGTTTGGTGCCTCGTCGTCGTGTGGTTTACCGCTGAATGCCAGCAGTGTCTCGTTAAAGAGCGCACACAATTCCTTGCATTTTATTTCTTGTTTGCGGTCAAAAACCTTAAGCTTACAAAACAAACTCTCTTTTCCAGCAACAAAACAAAAAAAAAAAAAAAAAAAACAACAATAAATAAAATGTATCTGTAAATATGTTTTATAGTCTGTCGTTCGGCTCATCGTTAGACAGCTTGTGTGAGTAATTCATTCGTAGACATCTTCAGCGCAGCCGCTTTAGCTCACGTTCCTCCACGACCAACATGCTGCCGTCGTCCATTACGGTTTTCATTTTCAACTTTCCTCACTCGTAGCCACATTTTTACTCAGTTTCCATGCTTTCGAAAGCCTCAGCGTTGGTTAAGTCGACTTTTTGTGTTAATTCCAGTTTTTTTTTTTGGATTTGGATATCTTTTTGTAGCATTTATGTATTCATGTACATATGTATGTGAATTCTTCGACTTGCTGTATTTGACTATCGAATTGTGTTGGTGTTTTTGTTTTGCTATACACAAAGCTTAATAATTTAATAAATAGTTAAATAAATATTTTGTTTCTTTCAGTTCATTCATTAATTTTGATTCGGTGAGAGAAACTTTTTTATTTCCCTCATGTATGTTTGTGTATATTTATATACAAACAAGCGTATGTGTGTGCACTATTTTTATGTGCATAGACAAATCAATATGTGTACCTTCCTAATATACTTAAATGACTTTTAAGCCTGCTCAAGTGGATCATTATTGTTTGTTGGCATAAAATGTTAGTTTTGCTGTCTTAAGCTACTTTTGCTGCTTTTCTCTTTTTATCCCAATTTATTAGCTGCCAGACAAGGTCTGCTATATTTACATAAATAAAATAATAAAATATTTGCGAGTATTTTATATCGATTTTTCGAAATAATAGTGATACTTCTATTCAAAGATGGATGCTTAATCTTAAATAATTTTAAATTATCATTTGGATTTATTATATAGCAATATTGTCTCATTAAATATTCATAGACATATTATATTATATATTTATTATTTTAAATTAAAGTTTTCGGTATAATTGGATAAATTTTGATATACAGTCGAACTGTCATAAAGCAAATCTCAAGAGAACAAAAATAAACTTCTAATACAACAATAATTGTTTGAAGAGGGCTTATTTTCTTCATTTGTTTCTGTAGGGGATACTCCTGTTCCAGAGGCATGAATTTCAGAGAATTTTCGAAATATAAAAAATTAATAAATAATATTTTTACTACCAATTATTTACTTTTCTTTATTAACATTACAAGTATACAGAAAAAAATAAAAAATAAATAAAAATTTTAAAGTTTGAATACAATATTCAAAAATTAGCAACGGATGAAGTGGGTGGTCGCGACCTTATCGACCGTTTAAATTTTTCTAGCAAACTGAAACCAAAAAATTATATATATTCATCTAAATAGAATAATGTCGCAATGTCTGGTTCTACGGAAAAATGGGACATTTTCCTCACGAAAGGTAGTCTGCCTAAATAAATGCAGGTTTCGTACCACTTTTTTACTTACTGTTTCGAATTTTTGAAAGTTTGTAAAAATTGAAATTAGGGGATATGAATAGCTCCAACATAGATAAGTCTATAAAGAAGAATGTCAGTTAAATTGGTCTAGTAAAACCTGATAAATTGTAGGTATCGTTTTGAAAAAGGCAAACGAAAAGTTAAATTTTTCTGCTGAATGTTTTGAGAGCTGAACTTTTTGTACACCTTCAAAAACCCATGTTACAATAAGAAAATTTCGTTTGATATAAATACTTTTTTATTGAACTCTTAGGTTAGGAGTTATTTTTAGATTTTTTGGCCTTCAAGCAACGCAATTGTTTTTAATTCCCCTTTAAAACGAGTAATTTAAGCTTCTATGACTTCATTGTACATAAATTCGAAATAGAGAAGTTCGACTGTAATTTAAAATTTTTGAAATATTCGATTTTGTATAAACAAATACATTGACGTATCAAAATTTTTCTTCATTTTTGTACTAATGTTTTCTTCTTTCTTTATTTCAACTAAAGGAATTTTTCATAATATGTGTGTTTTTGTATTGATATATGTATAATAGGTGTACTTAGGGCTTTGGTTATTATTAACAGACTTAATTATGCCCTTATCTATCGACTTTTTAACAGTTATATACTAAAATAAAATTAAACAAACGTAACATATATTTAAAAAATCCTAAGAAACCACTCATATTGAATCAAAATATCAGTTTTAGTTATAAATCGGTTATATTTGATAGCAGAAGCTTAAAATTTTTTACGTATTTGCGAAATTAATTTAAAGTTTTTTGATCACGTATTGTTTTTATTTGAGGTCAAGAATATATCTATCTTATTTTTACTATAATATATACTTTACATATGTATGTATATCTGTGCATAGGTAACCTACATAATTAAAGTGTGATATTGTTTTTCATCTTTGCTTTAAATTAACCTGGGTATATGACGCCCGAAATGGATGCCTTTTTAGAACATCTGGACATAACGCAATTATATCAAAAGAACAACGCAGAATAGTAAATTTTGAATGGTACAAAACCGTCTGTTTGCTAGTTGCGTTTAGAACGCGTGTTTTGGAGGAACCTCAATCAGAGTGACTGAAGTGCCTTGACAATTGATTCAAACTCATGCAAAAGTATATAAGTAGATTTTAATGAAGAATTTCTTGAAAAAACAATGAGGCAATTTTCCATGTTTTGGTATTGAATCCCGAAATATGAAAAGCTTACATACTACACAGGAATAACAGCCAACAAACACCGAGCAAAGGGTTCTGGATTTTGAAGAGATATTGGAAAAATGAAATAAGCGATTATTGATTGAGGCTTTCGAAATAAATTAAAAGTTAGTAGCAACAGCATAATTGCCTTTTGTAGGGTGTATGTTAATTTAAGTTAGAGTTCAAATTCCATCTAGCTCGTGAAGTGCCTCGGAGGTATGACGACCGAGTTGCTTCAACCACAGTCTAGCGAAAGCTGAACAGTTTAGGTGATAGATAGAGTATAGATATTTTCCACTCGTCTTCATCTATACTATTATTTGGGTAATTTAGGCTCGTGACATGCAGTTCGTTCAAGGTCCACATTAGTGACGGCAGTTGGGCACCATTGTTTGGCAAAACTGAAGACAATATAACATAAAGTCGATACCATTTCTTTTCAAACAATATATGTCCAGATAATAACGACACTAATGAAAAAATTATAATAGTATAAAGCATATGGGGTTTCCTCAGACGAAAAAACGGCATAATTTATTTTTTTTAACTCGATATCATTTCCGATACGTCTCCGCGTTGACAGGAGAACTTCTTACAGTAAAAAAAATTAAGATCATTTTTACCAAGGCCATAAACTAGGTATAGCATGAAGTAATAGTTGTTGTATAGATGTTTTAGAGCTAAGTGAGATAATAAGAAAACGACTTTTGACGTCGTGAAACCCATGCAATCCCATAAGTCCTGATAGGACACTTTGCATTGGCGCTATTTAAATCATATTACACTATGAAAATTATCTTTAGTTTTTATTACATACCAAAAATATTTGTTGTTTTTAGTAATATTGTCATCTCAAAGCTGAAAGAATTGAGTGAAACCTTGCATGGAGTGTGCTGTATTTAACAAATGACATTTCTAAATTTCTTTTTAATAAAATAAAAACAAGTTTTGCACACAATAAATTTTCCATTTATTTATGTTAATGTTATTTATGTATATACATATCAAATAAAGTACATTTTTTAAATACATATGTATATTAATTTGTACTTAAATGTGCGCAGGCGCGCTCCCGAAACCCTTGCAATTCCAAAATAAAAAAGCTGATTCCCACTCTCGTTTCCGCATTTGCTTGTAATACGCGCGAGGCCGTTACAAACATTTTAACGTAAAATTAGAAATTTCATTGCTGCCGGCTTGATTTTGGCCATCACTTTGATGCCAAATATACAGCTATATAGGCACATGTAGTACATATACATATGTGGGGGGTATGTGTAAGTATGTATGAACATCGCTGTACCATTTACTGCAGCTGTTGTCGTTGTTGTTGCTGTTTATTTTACTAAATCATTTATTTATTATTTGTTTAATATTTTCACACAAATTAAAATACGTTTGTATGTATATTTATATATTTTATTGACAACGAAACACCTCTATCAAAATAACACACAGATTAATCAACCTAAATACTGGCATACAATGAGGTAAATACAAGTAAATATGTATGTTTGTGTATGTGCACGAGTAGTCGCTACTAAATTAATTATC
Organism: Bactrocera zonata; assembly: GCA_037783105.1. NCBI lineage: Eukaryota > Metazoa > Arthropoda > Insecta > Diptera > Tephritidae > Bactrocera > Bactrocera zonata. The sequence goes on from JBAWJQ010000459.1 coordinate 69,179, forward strand.
GACACTCATTAGAGATTATTTAATTGCTGGCGATATTTGAATTTTTTCTTCAGCCAGCGAGAGTACTAATGTCTCGTATAAACAAAACAATTTTCTGTGCAATAATCGATGCATACAACACACACGTACTATACAAACATACATACGAATTTTAAGATTCGATTCAAAAATATGGAAAAAGTGAAACTGTATTCGAAACGCGTCGCATTGTGTGGCGGCAGCTAGAGACGGTCGTATAAATAAATTGTTTTAATAGAAATGAGTAAATAGTTAAACACATATGTATGTATGTATGTATGTATATACATATATACATGCGGCGATTATGCTGATGAGTACTTCTAAAGTTTGTTCGAAAACTGCCAACTGAATAGCAAACCAAATAATTGAAACAATAAACAATCGGAATGATGAGCACCAACAACAACGAAGGTTACGGCATAAATAACACTAACTAATTAGAAATCCATGACGTTGTGACAAGCAAATATATAAAACTAGTGAAGTGTACTAAAAAAGTGCGCTATGCAATCATATAATGAAAAGTGCTACATAATAATGTCACAAATAATAAGGTGTTTTCGCTTTATCAATTAGTTCACTTAATTTGCATATAATTCCATATAATGCTTGTTAACTGTTAAGTTTCAAGTTAAATATTTTTGTTGTACTTTTAATTAGTAGGGATGCAAGTGTCAGGTAGAGAATGTGGAAAAATTAGCAATATTCTTATCAAATAACTGTGTATATTTGTTCTACTAAAGTGTCACTTGATAAGGTCGCGAATAATAGTTATATGTTGATACTTCCAGCAGTAATCCAAAAAAATAGAAATTAGAGGCTATTCAATATATAAAATCTGTTAAGTGTAATGTGAGCTCTGTTCAATTCAAAAAAAAGATAGACCTCATAATTTGAGCCAACTATAGAGGGATAAGCCTCCTCAACACAGCGTATAAGGTTTTATCGAGCGTTTTACTGAAGCCAACCGTGAACAAACTGATTGGACCCTATCAGTGTGGCTTTAGGCCTGGAAAATCAACAACTGACCAGTTATTTGCCATGCGTCAAATCTTGGAAAAGACCCTTAAAAGATCTCTTCGTCGATTTCAAAGCCGCTTTTGACGGCACGAGAAGAAGCTACCTTATTTCGCTATGTCTGAATTTGCTATCCCCGCAAAACCAATATGGCTGTGAAAACTGACGTTGAGCAACACCAAAAGCTCCATCAGGATCGGAAAGGAGCTCTCCAATCCTCCTTCTCGTGCGACTTCTTCAATCTATTCCTGGAGAAAATAATACGAGCTGCAGAGCTGAATAGAGAAGGTACGAGAGAGTACAACTGCTGGCGTACGCTGATGGCATCGATATCATTGGCCATAACAACAGCACCGTTAGTTCTGCTTTCTCCAGACAGGATAAGGAGCGAAGCAATTGTGTCTGGTAGTAAACGAGGGCAAGAAAAATATCTCTTATCATCAATCAAACAGTCATGGCGACTTGGCTCCCACGCCACTGTCAATTCATTTCAATTTCATCTTTCCTTGAACTAGCATTAACACCAACAATAACGTCAGCCTCGAAATCGAACGAGAATAACTCTTTCCAACAGGTGCTTCTTCGAACTGAGTAGGCAATTGAGAAGTAAAGTCCTCTCTCGACGAACAAAGACCAAATTCTACTAGTCACTCATCATCTTCGTCCTGCTATATGATGAAAAGACATGGACGATAAAAACATTGTTTCACGTTTTCGACTATAATATCGAAGATACGTATGTATAATAGATTTATTTGGGTATTATACAATTCGTTCGAAACTTCATACATGTATGTATGAATGTACTCTCTTTGTGGTATAAAGAGTGTTGATAAAGACAAAGCGGTATGACAATGAGAAGTAAATCAAATGTATAATATTGTTGATCGTACACACAATTAATTTAAATCCATTTAATACAAAATACTTTAGAGGCTCTTTTTGGTTCATGGCAAGTGCACAAATTAAAAAAAAAATTGTAACAAGAAAAGAGCCTGAAATCGATTTTTTCTTTTAAATCTCATAATTTTTGAATTTTTCATGTCTTTTCAATTTAGTTTGTTTTGTCAATTTTGTTGATCTCAGAACCATGGTATCCATCCACTATCAGGACGAGTTGCTGTCGACCTGCCGCCATTGTTAGGTACCCCTTCTCGCCCCTTTGCAACAGGTTTTCGTGCCAACAACGTTGAAACCCTCCCTCACTGACCTAGTTTGAGTGAAACGTACATGGCACATATTCAATCGATATTAAAAGTATGAAAAATATATTTTCGGTACTTAAAAGTCATTAAATGACCATTATGTTCTTTTATACTGGGTTCTTTTTACTAAAATAGATACTTATTTGCGGCTTTTGTAGTAAAAATTGTGTTTCTCTTTCGTCATTCAAAAATCGCTTATACTTTTGTCTTTCATCCTTCGCAAATGTGTCAAAATGCTCGGTATTCCCTCACGCTCGTGCATTGAACTACCTACAGCGGGGATGCTGTTGCTCATTATTGCAATCGGAGCTACTAAATAGCACACTACAAAACATCTTATTTATCTTTCGTAGACTAGATTTTTACCACATTATTGCACGGTCATAAATGGATTATGGTTATACTATTCTTGTTATCTCTAAGCGCCTTGACACCTTTTGTAATTATTATTTGCATACATACTTACATGCATTATATAAGTATAATGAATTTGCTTTGGTCATTCTAAATTTCTGAAGGTCACATAATGGGTGCTCTATATGCATCCAGTAAATGTGGTATACGCTATTGTGTGCATGTAATTATGTGGTTTGCAGCACATTTATACATATGTACGTATGTTATTTTCATGAAACTTAGCCCTTTCGCTGTGCTGAAATTAAGAGTTTTAATCCGTAATTGTGAAAATGGGCGCACATGCATCTGTATGTGCCAGTACCTGCTGGAAAATACCGGGTTGGTTTATTTTGTAAATATTTTTACGATATTCATAAATAAATGCTTAGAGAAATTTCGTAGATATTCCTACGATACCATAAAAATTTGAAAATCAAAATCAATTTTAGTTTTTAATGAAGATAAAATTGCATGACTCGTAAGATAGGCAATGGCAATACACCGCACATTTGACCATCTGTCTGTCTGTATATGTATATACGAACTAGTCCCTCAGTTTTTAAATATGGTTTTGAAATTTTGCAAACGTCATTTTCTCTTCCAGAAGCTGCACATTTGTCGGAACTGTCGATATCGGACCACTATAACATATAGCTGCCATACAAACTGAACGATCGGAATCAAGTTCTTGTATGGGAAATTTCCTCATTTAACGATATATCTACACGAAATTTGGCATTGATTATTTTCTATGATATAACATATAGCTGTCATACAAAATGGATGATCGGAATCAAGTCTTGTATGGGAAACTTCCTCATTTAACGATATATCTACACGAAATTTGGCATTGATTATTTTCTATGACAACAATGTAATCTCCGAAGAAATTGTTCAGATCGGTTAATGAATGATCGAAAAATCAAATGCTTGCATGAGAAATTTCCTTATTTTTTTCCAAGAAAAATATGAAAATTGACGGTGGAAAAAATCATCAGTAAATTGTTTATAACAAGTTGCTAAAATAATAAATACTTGTGTGCCATATCGTTTATTTACAGAGAATATTCAACGATTTGCTTGACAATTATTGCTGTGACATTAGAGCGAAAAAACCATTAGTATGTCAAAATTAGCTTTTTGTTCTCCGTGTTTCGTTCTGATATTAAACATTTTTTATTTGGTTATTTTAGTTCAATAGAAACGGTAATCAAAGTTTCAAGAATGTATTTCAATCCAATCCAATAGAAAAAATTAAAATAACAGAAATAAGTAATGACAAAAAAATAAGTTTCCGAAAGTGTTTTAATATCATAAAGGAGGTAAATAAGAAAGAGATTTGACTGTAGAATAATGAATAAATTAAAAAACGACAGAAGAAACATTAACTTCGACTGCACCGCAGCTAGCCCATCATAGGTTAAATTTTTCTTAAGAGAACTTGAGTTTGAACAGCCTATTTGTGCGACTGCCACATATATGAAATGGTAGTCCGATCTGAAAAATATCTGTAAAATACCGTTTTCACGTATTATTCTTAACAAATTTCGCGAAGATATCTGGTCAAATAAAAAAGGTTTCCTTATTAAAAGCTGATTTTCAGTTTGCATACCAACCACATGCTATAGTGAACCGATCAGAGACAGTTCTTCAGTTCAGGGCCTGGCATAAGGCTGGCTGGCTTTACTTGCTTTCCTGCGGGAATTGTCAAAATTAGTTCTATTCAGTTACTAGAGCATATGAAACGAGATAAAATCTACTTTTGCTTCAAGCGCTTTGGAATAGAAAACTCAATGAAAGCAAGTAAAGCTAGCCAGCATTGGCCTGTACCTTAATAGCCACATTTTATGAAAAGATCTTGCCAAATAAAAAAAATTGACAACTTCGAAACTTTTCAAACTTCGTGGCAAACTCAATATACCCTTTAAACACGGAAAAAGCAGCTTGTCAAAGCATCACTTTCTTTTGCTTCGTCTTGGAAACTTATTTGTCGTCATACGGCGCTGATACACATAAAAGAACATTCATTGAATTTTTCTGTCGAAGCTAAAGTCCGAATCAAAGCAAAGCCGAAGTTGTCTGTATATCAGTCAAAAGGTTCCGAGTACCATTGCGGTCCGCTTTGAAAAATGCAATTACAAAAAAACTAATCCAATAGTAATTTAATTAAAGTTTTATATGTTGAAACTAATTGATATAAACCAATTGATTAATGGTTTAGTGCACTTTGGTCAAAATAATTTTGATTTTTGAAAATCAATACTTTCTTAATCTTCTGTCATGAAAAAACGTTCACCCATGAAAATCAATCAGCCACTTAGAGTCGACTTGAAACTAAGCTTGGAATCAAGGAAAACCTTACTGAAGCTTTTAATATAGATGCAAGAGGCAATGACATACACACAAGTAATTTTGGTCCCAGTCATTTTGGCGGAGAAAAGCACCATAGGTTTCATAGCAACATAGTTCGAGGTACGAAGCAAAAAATATCTTTGTCGATGATTTTTAGATAACAATAACATATACTACGTACAAAAAACTTAAAAAGAAATTAATTCTGCAGTCAATGTGCAGGGTTATCTGGGGGTGGAAATTTCTTTCGAAAATATTATTTTGAAAACACTTTTTTGATGAGGTTTTTATATAAATTTCATTTCGTTAAACTTTTTTCTGAAATCACTAATTTACCATTGAAATCGAAATCATAATCATGCTTTTGAAAGTGAAAGAACTGAAATATTTAATTAATTTTATTTGCACTATTGGACTTAGATTTTCTCAATTTTTTGCTTTACTTTTGTCAAAAATGAGAATAGTGAGATGCTCATATATACGATTAAATATTAACTTTCTGCAATATATGTATATCTTGAACACCGTATATTAAGTTTGCCACCATGTTTGTAACATTCAAAAGAAAACGTCAGACACGAGCTGAGTTGATTTAGCCATCTCCGTATGTCTGTATATATGTGAAATAGTCCTTCAGTTTTTGAGATAACCAACTAAAATTTTGCTCAAGTCCTTTTTTCACCTAAAGGCTGCTCACTTGTCGGAACAGTTGATATCGGATCACTATAGCATAGAGTTGCCATACAAACTGAACGATTGAAATCAAGTGCTTGTATGGAAAACTTTTTCATTTGAAGAGCTATCATCACCGAATTTGGCATGGATTAATGTGGAAGTTAACGGCGCTATATCCAAACAAATATTTTAGATCGAGTCACTATAGCATGTGGCTGCCATACAAAGAGACTGATTAAAGTTTTTGTAAGAAATACATATTTTGTAATTGTGTAGGGTATTTGAGTTTCGTTGCAACAGAAGTTAACATTTTTCATTTTTTAGATTGACTTTTGTTTCCAATAATTGTTCCCATTATGCGTTTTCAATTGATTTCCGTGGTTTATGTTAAAATGCGGAGAGGTATTGGCTTTTTACTAGAAATAAAGTTAGAAGCAAAACAAAAAATAATAAAAAATATAGCATAATCAACTAAAGAAGTTCAACGGAAAGCAGCTATTTTAACAATCACTCAAGTTTTGTGCACTTTCACTACAACACAAGTTGAATATCATTGCATATATGTATGTAAAATCACATGCGTGTGTACATATGTATATGTATATCTCCGCTTGCATTTTGTATTTCAAATTAATTTTTTTAGTTTTTAATTCGACAAAATTGCATCAGCAAAACTTATTTCCAACACCAGAAGTCACACAAAAACACACACTAACTCTAGCTATGCAGCAACAACAACCACAGCAACAATAAGACAGCAATGTAGAATTAACAGCAATTGCAAACGACAATGAAGCTAATAAGCGAGCGCGTTGAAAACGTTCTGGCGACACCAAATGTTCTGCACCAAACGATTTGGCAGCAAGACGAGACGCGACAAACCGTGACGCCTGTATGTTGCTGCGTTATACGTGCCACGACATTTGTTCTTACGCCATCGAATGTGACATTGGCGAAGCCACCTTAACCTCAAAAATGGCACATTCCAAGTTCGAAAATTTCAACACAAGGCGGTTGCATTAAAAATTCACTAAAAAAATATATAGAATATCAGCAGACAGCAGTCAGCAGCGTCAGTGAAAACAACAGCAAGAAGAAGGAGAGCAACGATATTGAAATATAGCAACAAAGCACTGCTGCTGTAATGACTGAGGCGCGGCGGCGGCAGCTTCGATGCCAGCAACAAAAATGTCCCAAACAATTTTCAATTCAAATCAAACGCGTTTGTTTTATTTGAAATTGTCATCGTTGTTGTTTTTGTTGTTGCTGCAGCCACTACATGCGGACAGCATTGCTGCTTGATAGCCGCCGCTGCCGCCATCGCCGCTGTAAGTTGGCTGTCCGAAAAATATTAGCACATCGCCTTTACAGTGCGCGCGGCCTCCTCAACGCCTCCTGGAATAGAGCTTTGCTGTCGCGACGCGACTCTCTTCTCTGCACTAAGCAAACAACAGTTGGCTTTGCAGTTATTATCAACGGATCGACAAGCGTTGTGCTAATGAAACGTTTCGTCTTCGCAGCGAAACTATGACAGCGTTATCGAAATCAAAGTAAGCGTTCGAATATCGAAAGGTGAAAACGTCAACAAAAAAAAAAAATAGAAAAAACGAAATTCAGGGTGTGTAATGGAAAGGTGCGAATAGTGCTTGGAGCGGCTTGGAGAGCACGCAAATATTGATTGCGGCGGCGAGCGCTGTTAACGGGCTCAGTTGTTGAAGAAACCGGCAAAGACGCCGATAAATGGCATTAAAAGCAATCCATAAGCATTTCACAGTTGTGCTGTGCCAAGTGCTGCATAGAAGGCTGGGTATCTCTATACACAGCGAAGGTGCGTTCAACTGCGCCAATGTTGGTGGGGTCACAGTAGCTGCTGCTACTATGCCGCGCTACACGCGTCGCAATGGAAAACGTCAAAATGTCAGAGAGTACATAATTGGAAGTGAAGAGCATAGTGTGTGTGTTGCGCCTTTGTGTTGGTGCGCTTGCTGCCGTCCGTTGCTTTTTAATGCTGCTGTGGGCGTGTCCGCCATTATGGCTCCACCCACGTCGTCTTGGCAACCGATGAGCCGCAGATACAAACTGCATTTCAAGCCCTTGCGCTACAACAACACGAAGCGCTATGCATCCGAATGACCAGTTGGAAAAAATGCTGCTGTGCAACAACAAGTAGCAGCCAATGCGCATGCGCTGTTTGCTGGTAAGGTGTATGGCGGTGGTCACTACAGCGCTACATATTCGGTTGGTGTTGGTGCACGCGTATTTGCGTCTGCACAACGCTATGTGTACGCAAGAGAGCCACTTGAAGCGACGCTATGCGCGCGCACTAGTTGTCTCGCTTACGCACACACAAACGCCTATTGGGTTTAGCAACGCTCATTTTGTACGCGAATGTACGTGAAAGGGTGGGCCGCTCACGTTAGATAGAGGGAAACACATCGCGCGCACACACCCATACGCATAGGCACGAACGCGGCGCAAAACAAACGCCTGAAACGATTCTCAAACGAGGCTGAGCGAGCGCACAGAGCCAGTTTTGCCACCACCGAAGCGCACACTAGTATGATGGCGCACACACAAACACTCGCACACCTATACATCCATATTTATGTACACAAGAGTGGCCTATCGGTGTATAGGTACGCGCTGTAGCGGTGTTTGGCTGGTGCTGGTACTGCCGCTCGTATTGGATGTGCGGTGGGACTATGGTGCTCTGTCCATTCTGCTGCGGCTGCCGCTGCTGTCGTTGTACGTCGTCGCTTAATATTTTTGTTAGTAAGCCAAATAGTAAGCAGGCATTCCCCTCTGCAAACAGTCACATTCAAGAGCTCAAGCCAAAGAGTACTCGAGCGCGCACAGCTGCCGAAAAAGTAGAAACGGACAACCGATAACCGAACTGCATTGTGAAACGCCAGAGTCAAGTTGGAAGCGCCTGCTTTGGCTTTGCTATTTTCTATAACGATTTTTGGAGTCTTTGTTTGCTAGATGCATTGTCTAACTGTAGTGTACGGCTAACGTGGCTGACGGTACGACACGTTCATCCGCACAAATTGAAATTAATCCAATCAACTTAACCGATTGTCGAAACGTCATTTCTAGTGTCGTAATAGCTTAATAGCTTACAATATCGAAATTCGAAAGAACTTTATTTTACTTACGAACTGACATAACGCGAATTCGCTGGAAAAAATTACGCGCATAACAAATAAGTATATATAAAAGTTATAATAATAGAAGATACGTAAGAAAAATATAATAAAAATAGATAAAAAGACGAAAAGGTGCTTTAAGGTGGCAAGGCAAACGTTAGTGAACGCGCATGAAGAGTGTAAAATTCGATTGAAGTGAAAAGTCTGAAGAAAAAAAGTGTGTGTGATGGCAAGTGTTAATCGCAATTGATTTTCAAGTCCTGTATTTAACAAAAACTGACAATATTGCGAGCTGATTTGGTTCATCAAAGCCTGAACAGCAGCTACAGACCTGGTGCATGCGCGCTGCCACAACTCACCTTCCAACGAGTGTGAAATCCCACGTCGAAACGCGCTGACAAGTGAGCACGGATGAAACATGCGATTGTATCTCTATACATACAAAAACAAAAATAAAAATCTAAAAAAATAATAAAAATAATTTCAACGGAAAACTGTGTCTTCAAAGAAACCCCACTTGGTAGCGCACGCACAATAAAAAAAAAAAAAATAAAGAAAAGCGCAGCTCGTCAGTGAAAAAGTGCGCGCGTCTTTAATTTCCGTCGGAAATTTGTTTTGAATTGTATTTTTTATACGTGCGACCAGTGAACAGCCGCCAACATAACGGCGCAACTATTGAACAGTTTCCTGAAGGGATCGCCCCACCAGACGACGATCGACATCATGCAAAAGCTCTACTCGGAGGCGCCAAGCAACGGGCCTCCGGTGAGCATGAGCAGCAGCGTCGGTGCTGGTAGTGGTGGTGGTTCCAGTAGTGCCGGTGCCGGCGCTAACGGTAGCAGTGGAGGCGGCGGTGGTAATCCTACAAATCCGCATCCGAATCACCCGACCAGCAACGGTGGCACAATGAGTCCGCTTGCACGTAGCGCATACACCGCCATGAATTCGATGGCCATGCCCGTCGGTGGCATGTCTTCAGTATCGCCACAGACTGCCGCCTTTGGTGCGCTGGAATCCGCCGCAGCGGTGGCAAGCATGAGCGGTAGCATGGGTGCCGCAGCGGCTATGAATTCCATGGCTGGTAATTGCATGACACCGAGTTCGATGAGTTATGCATCGATGGGTTCGCCGTTGGGTAATATGGGCAATTGTATGGGTGGTGGTATGTCGACAATGGCCGCTATGGGCGGCTACTCGTCGATGGCAGCAGCAGCCAGTGCACGGGAGTTGGATACAGGTTCACCGAACTCTCTAAATCGCGCACGCATAGATAAACCCACAACATACCGTCGGAGTTACACGCACGCCAAACCGCCATACTCATACATTTCGCTAATCACAATGGCGATACAGAATAATCCGACTCGAATGCTTACGCTGTCGGAAATCTATCAATTCATAATGGACTTGTTTCCATTCTATCGTCAGAATCAACAGCGTTGGCAAAATTCTATACGTCATTCGTTGTCCTTCAACGATTGCTTCGTGAAGATACCGCGCACACCGGACAAGCCAGGCAAAGGTTCCTTCTGGACATTACACCCCGATTCGGGCAATATGTTTGAGAATGGCTGCTATTTGCGACGCCAAAAACGTTTCAAGGACGAGAAGAAGGAGGCGCTACGTCAGCTACATAAGAGCCCGTCACACAGCAGCCTCGAAGCAACAAGTCCCGGCAAGAAGGATCACGAAGATTCGCATCACTTACATCACCATCACAGCCGATTGGACAACCACCAGCAGCATCATCACAGTAAAGACGTGACAGGCGCCACAGTGGGTGGTGCAGGCAGTGTGCTCAGCAGCGCTGTCAGTCGTGATCAACTGGCTATGATGCAAGCCAATGCGGAGCTGTGTTTGGGGCAACAAGCGGCGCAACATGCACCCAGTCATCATCATCAGCAACATCACCAGCTGCAGCATGAAGAGCTCTCCGCTATGGTGAATAGGTGCCATCCATCATTGATCAGCGATTATCACCCCTCCATGCATCATCTGAAACAGGAACCATCCGGTTACACACCATCCAGCCATCCGTTCTCGATCAATCGACTATTACCCGAGTCCAAGGCGGACATCAAAATGTACGATATGAGTCAGTATCCCGGCTATAATGCGCTGAGCCCATTGACGAATACACATGCGGCCTTAGGACAGGATTCGTACTACCAGAGTCTCGGCTATCATGCGCCAGCCGGCACGACTAGCTTGTGACATCACCAGTACCCATTGGCTTAAGGGCGAGCTGACCAGATGCTGCGCAACGTGAACGTGAACGCCGCCACTGGTAGCAGCAGCATCTTTGGTAGTGCCGCCGCGGCTGCAGCAGCGGCTGCTGGTCTCAATACGCTGCACAATCCGAATATTGGCGGCAATATTGGCAGCAGCAGCGGCGGCAGCGGCACCAGCAACAGCAATGGGAATACACATGATATACACCTGGAGCAACATCATCACCATCATCATCATGGCGCCACGCACCATCATCCGCACCATCAGCAATTGACGCATCCGCATGCGGCGCATCAACTGATGCAGCAACAACAACGTAAGGCCTATCTTAAGTCCATGCAACAACACTACCAACAACAGCAACAACACAGCGCCAGCAATACTTCCAGTGCGCACAAACTCAGCGCGCACCAACAACAATTACTGCAAAGTCAGCTGACGCCGCCAGAGCTGCAAGATGACGCATCGAACATCACAACCGATCTGAACGAAGAGCAACAACTGCAACTACAACAGGCGGCGCAGCAACAGCACCAGCAATTGTATAACAATTATCAGCAGTACGCGGCGGCCGCCTCCTATCGCAACTGGAACCACGGCTTGGCGCTAAATGGCGCGGCAGCATTGCAGAATCTGCTGTAGTGTTGCCAACACTAAAAGTGCGTGCGCTGACAAAGCGTCGCTTTGTTGCCTGGCGCATCGTCTACCCAACTGCCTTGCAAGCGGTTGCTGTTGCAATTAGCGTACAGTTGGCGACATGTGCGCGTACGCCAGTTATTAGTGCGCGCGGTTAGCTGGCGCGGCCGCTTCTTGGTGCATGGTTTTCCGCTGGCAGCGCGGTTGTGCTGTGGACGCCGTTGTTCTGTGCTATTTTTGGCGCGCTTTTGTGCGCATGCGGCGTGGGACCAGCGCGGCTGTGCGCGCGCGGTGAGATTGTTGTTCGCATATACACAATTATGGTTCAATGCGCATAACTCTTGAAAGTAAGATGTTGTAAATATGTATGTAGTCTAGGTATACTCTTTATTATTTTTAACTTTTTCTATGATTTTGTTCCACACACAACTGTCCCCTCACAGGCCTTAATTAAACTACAGTATCTCATTTAGTTTCTCTTCTGGCTGTTAGTGCCAGTTTTGAGCTTGTAGATATGTACATTTTGCTCACGCTAACTTCTTTATAATTGACATTTGCTGTACTTTTGTTTGTATGTATGTAAAGTTCAGCTGGATTTCTTCGTCATGTAAGCAGCAATCAAAAGTGATGTAGTTGTAAGCGAAAATGTTTTTCAATTTAAGAGTTAATAATTTCAAATTATGATTGATTCATAAAAAGTCTCCCAAACACCGCCCAATATTTGATATATTGCGCGTAGGAAAACAGCAAGTTTTTTAATTTCGATTTAGGCGACTTTGCATTTACGTTTTTTGTTGCTGTCTGTTCGCAGCTTTATGTGCGCCTTTTGAGAAAGTTCACAGCTAAACCCTGGCAGGTTTTCCCTTTAACACAACTTGCGTGCCATGTATGTAAACACTCTTTTTTCTGTGTATGTATAGATAATTGAAGGAATCTGCAGAGCAAGAAAAAAATATGAAAAGTAATAATTATAGTATAACAGTAATATTTTTTATACAAAATATTAATTTTTAAGTGCTGTATATTTAATTATGCAAATATATTTTTTAGTTTTATAATCGCAAATATTATTATATATTATCCTTCCAAGGTTTTTATTTTATTTTGTAAGTTCACTGTCTCTTATTATTATGTTTTTAGTGTAGCTATGTTATGCGCCAAACACTTTAATATGTACGCGATAACACAATGCAAGTGCAATTGATGTAAATTTGAAGAAAAAAAATAATTTTATATATAAGTGGAAAATTCAAGTGATCGCGAGTCGATTAACGCTAACTAAATTCGAATTGAAATGATCAAAAACCAAAAAAGAATCTTCAGCAAATTTATAGCTAAAATTATGTTAATGGTTTAGTGTTTTTAAGGTTTTAGTACGATGCGCTTTCTAATTTTAGAGCATAATAAATAAAAAAAGAATGTTTCCAAAAAATGAGCTGTCATATACACTTACATTAGGGGTGTCCTTATTTTTTGTGTTTATGTTTTTGTTTTTCTAAATTTACAAAATGTTTATTTTTGCAAAAAATGAGCTGCCATATACATACATTAGGGGTGTTCTTAATATATTTTGGTTTTATAATTTAAGAGTAATATTTGTGTTTGTAAAAAATTAGAAGGCATATACACATATTACCCTACGTTTTGTTTTGCTTTTAAAACTTTGCAGAATAATATTGTTCAACATTTATTTAATTTTTGTTTTGATTTTCTAATTTTACTAAATAATAGTCATATGTTAGGGGTGTCCTTAATTCACTGCATTTTTGATTCGCTTTTTTATTTTTATAGAATAATATTTCTTTATTTTTTGCAAAAAGTGAGCAGTCATATACATACGTCCATTAAGGGTGTCTATAATTTACTACAATTTTGTTTAGCCTTTCTTATTTAACAGTGTAATATTATTTTATTTTTTACAAAAAGTGAGCAGTTATGTAGTACGTACATTAGTGGTGTCCATAACATAATGTAACTTTGTTTTGCTTACATTAACTTACAAATGTAAAATAAATATGCAAAAAAATTATATAAAAATATGTTTTTTTATTTGCTTTATGAAATGCTCAGCAGAAACATTAACAAAAATTTTATGAAACATTCTAAAAATATAAAATAAAATAAAATGTAAACAAAAAATTTTGTGAAAGTGCCGAAAAATAAAATTTCAATCAACTTCAAACAGTTTCAGTTTCAGTCGAGTGTGTCTATTTGCCATTATTATATGAACTGTAATTTAGCTTACACAATTCCTACAAAAAAAAAAATAAATTTCTCCTAGAAAAAAGTATGATAAAAATGCAATTCTGTTTAGCCACTATGCGAGTGTACATATTATAATACAGTTAGTTCAGATAATTTAAAAAAATAAAATATATATATTTTTTTTAATTTAATAAATAAAAAAAATTTATAACTTCAGCAGAATAATTTTTTAAAATGTATTTACATACAAAATAAATACTAACTTTGAATACTGAAAATTTTCCATAATATTTTGTTTGAAAACTTCAACAAAATCAATTTTTTTAAATATGTAAATTCGAAAAATATAATTACAAATTTTTTGTTTATATATTTAAAAAATTAAATGAAAATTTTTTATAATTTTCCCAAAATTTTTTTTAGTTTTTTTGGTAACTTCGACCAAATACATTTTTGTAAATATGTAAATATATAAAAAAATAATTAATTTTTTTCACATTTTTTAAATATGTAAATACTTAAAAAATAATTTTTTTTTTTTTCAAAAATAAAACGAAAGGACATGCCTAATGTATATATCATTATGTACATATATATAATAAATCCACAAATGCCTACAATAATTTAAATTAGCACAAAAACGCAAGGCCAATGAATTTCCAGCTGACTTCTTATACCTTTTTATATAAAAACGAAAAAATCTGATCAAAGAATTGGTAAAAATACAAAAACTGCATGTAAAAAGCAACAAAGTTGCAAATACACTATTAAAATGAAATAAAAAACTGTAAATTACAGGCGCTCTGAGAAAGCACACACACACAAAATGCGAATGAAAAACAATAGCAAAAACAAAAACGAAAAAACAACAAAAAACACAGAAAGTGCATCAACTTAATAATAGCACGTATGTATGTATATAAAAAATATTGCAAATAAATTGAACATTTTTTCACGAAAGCTTAGCTAAATGCAATAAAAACTATGAACGAATGACGTCGGTTAATCCGTTAGGTTACCTAATTAATTATATATAGTATACCATTAAACAGTTAATATGTAAGCACAGGCAAATGAAAATACATCTTATGTAAGCAAAAAAAAACTAACAAAAACAAAACAAAAAACAATTGTTGAATAAAAATTGTGTAAAAAGGAAAAATAAAACTAGAAAATGCAAAAAAAGACTACATAAAAATTATTCATACAGCAAAATTTGAATTGTTAATGGTGTGCACAGTGATGTGTAGCTGCGTCGAGCGGCGTCGTGTGCTTAGCTACGCCCAGAACGTTGTGATTGGCGTGTAATTTTTTTTATTTTTTTTCTATGTATAAAGCAAAACATCCCACATGCTAGTCATGTGAATAGTTGTGTAAGAAATAAATATTATAAATATGTAAACCTACAATAGTGTATGTCCGATATACCTAATCGTAATTAATATTGAAATAATAGCAGCTGATAAACAAAAAGTTTCAAGCTACAAGTAATGATAATGAATAACTCTAAAACTAGTTAAAATTTAATAAAAATCTTATTTTAATGTTTGAAATACAAAAAAAAAAAAATATTGTTCTCTTATTTATTTTAGTTGGGTTTATTTTTGGTTTACTACAAGGTACCTTAACCTTGCGCTTAGTGGGTTAATATTTAGATATGTGAAGATCGAAAAAATATCACAATCCTGGATACTGCATTGAATACGAGAGATTATAAAGATTTTCTAAGAAGTGACTTTCTTATACTTGTAACCGCGTAAGCGGTGTCTACGCCAATAGAGAAGAAGTCTTCAAGAGATTTTGTAAGTAATAACTAGACATCGATTTAAGGTCTTTTGGAAGCTTGTTTAAGAGATTACGTTTGTTGTTGTTGTTGTAGCGACACAATTCTCTTGGCCGGTTAAAAATACGAGTCTGATTCGGGTACGTACACCCGAGGTTCGTGGGAATGTGCGAATCGTTTTTACTTTGTTGAGTTTCCATTTCTTAAATTTACGTTTGGTATTCTAGTCAAGAGGCATGAATTTCAGGGGATTTTTGAAGTTTCGTAAAAAAAGCAAAAATATGTTTTTCATCAATTTTTTTTAGTTATTTATTAAAATTAAAAGAAAACAGAAAAAAATTTAAATAGTTAAAAATTTCAAAAAGGCAGCTAATGAAGTGGGGGTCTTAAAAACCTAGCATGTGTTGCGATTTCAACGCTCTTAGCAATCTAAAACCAAAATAATTTTAATCTAAAACAACGTATCAATATTTGGTAGTAGTTTATAGTTGTAAGAAAAAAAGCACTTTTTTGACTGTTTCGAATTTTTTCAAGATATTAAAAATTTAAATTTTGAAATACGTATAATTCCAGATATAGATTACTCCATAAAGATTGCAGTAGAACCTGAGAAATCGTGGGTCGAAAAAGGCAGTTTCGAGAAGAGCTCGTTTAAAGTTACAGTTTTGGCCGAACCAGTTTGAATGCGAACCAAGGTCTGCAAAATAGTTTTATATCCGAAAATAATTAAAGTTTTAAAAAATACTGAATAAATATATTCGCGAACAGTTGAATTTTGACAAAAAAAAAAAAAAAAATTAATTTTTTGCCTAGAATAGTCCCTTACAGAGAAGTTGCTTTCATTCTTACGCTTATTTCAATGGAAATGTGCTGCAAAATACCGGGTACCGGGTTCTATTATCAGAAATATAAAAAAATAAATATTTCCTAAAATAATGAAGATAAGCAACTTACTCAAAGTTTTTAGGAATAATTTCATAATTTTTGGTTCACGCATTTTATAGGAGGAGAGAGCGATACGAAAAAATTCCTTAAAAAAATAAATGAACGTTGAATGCCATCAATTTGTTAAATTTTTTTATAAAACCTTAAAACTCAAAACCCCAATAAAATCCTCATTTTCTTTAATAACGCTCAAAGCGCCCGTTTATTCTCCAACATGCTGCATGCACTGGAAATATTTTCCATTTATAAAACATTTGGTGTTATCATAATCCGTTGGGGGTCAATTACTGGATTTAAACCAATAAATAATTTCGTTATCAAATGTGTATATTTATATATTTATTAGCAAAAGCAAATAGTTTGGAACACAACTGACCTCTAACAATTGATTTCACGTTACATGCTTTCATTTCAATGCTATAATACATACATATATACACACATATACATATGTATTTATGAAAGAGAAATGAAAGCAAATAAATAATAATATTGATGAATTCGACGGTATCTTATCGAGTTTGAACGATTGTTGATAAAAACAACGGGGTAATAATAAATTGCAATCATCCGGTGGAGTCTATTACGAGTAAGAGTGAATGCAGTTACTGCACAAGCAAGCAGTGGCGGCGTGAAATACAAGCGAAGAGGGGTGTGTGAAGTTATATGGATAACAAAGGACTATAAATTATTAAATTGCAAATATTGGAAAGTAAGTTAAAGAAACATAAATTTTTATTAGAGCTATTAATATTTAATTTATTAAAAATAAATAATGAAGCGGTAAATGAGAAAAAATTTCAAATGAAGCTTGGAGGAAAAATACTATTTCACATGAATAATACTAAAAATTAATATATAATACTAATCCACCTCTAAAAATTAAATTATATATGGTTAGCGTGACGAGCTGAGTAAATTTAGCCACGTGCGTCTGTTCGTCCGTCACTTGTTATACCATATATGCCACTACTGGTCGCTCAGTTTTTGAGATGTCGTTCTGAAATTTTGCGCACGTCCAGAAGCTACCCATTTGTCGGGCCACTATAGCATATACATATGTACCTGCCATACATACTGAATGATCGAAATCAAGTTCCTTTTTGAAAAACATTTTTATTTGACGAGATATTTTCACGAAGTAGTTGTCAGAAGCAAACGTATAATTTTCAAAGAAATTATTCAGTCGGACTATAGCTGTCACGCAAACTAGCCGTTGAAAATCAAGCGCTTGTAAGGAAAGCTTTTTCATTTGATGAGATATCATCGTGAAATGTGGCATGTTTTATTGTATAAGACAATGGTGTAATCTCCGAAGAAATTGTTCGGATCGGGTTACTATAGCATATAGCTACCATTCAAACTGAGCGATCGATCAAGTGCTTTTATGAATAACTTTTTTATTTAACGAGATATTGGCACCAAATTTAGCATAGATTATTGCCAAGGAAAAACTGGAATCTGCAAATAAACTGTTTAGATCGGACCTATATGACAAATAGTTCTCATACAATTTGACTAATCAATATCAAGCTGCACTTTTTTATACTCATAATAAATACTCCAGTGAAGGATAATATAGCTACAATGTAGCCGAGGTCAACATTTTTCTTGTTTTTAATTTACTATCCATATACACCGTTCTGTTTAATTGTGAACCAAACTTTTCATAATTGATTGATTAGCTCACAAGCTTATTCTTTGGTTTTTTATTAAAAAAGCTGGCAGAGTTATTGGTTTAAAAATTTATAATTTTGCACAAAATAAATGTATTTAATTTTGTTGATTCTATTTTCATAGCTAAAAATAATAATTTCAAGAAGTATAAGAGCAAATGAAATCTAAGCATCTACAAAGCAAATTTTCATACATAAATATTGCAACTAAACGAAAGTGTTTGTTCATAGTATTAATTAAATATAGAAACTGAAATGCAATAAAACTTAAAGGCAGCACCGACCCCCCTCCCCCTTAATTAAAATGAAAGAAAACCTGCAACATTTTTTGAAGACGTCGCCAATTGCTTGGGCTTTTCCGGTGATCGACTAACAAGTTGATGCCTTGACAATTGCAAATACGCTAATGGCACACGTATATATTGATATATATACATTTATGTGCATAAGGTACCCATGAGTAGTTGCACTTTAACACTTATCGCAGCGAATAGCTTATTCAATAGAAAATAACGCAAACAAAATTGAAAATAAGTGAAATTACATAGGAAAAATACAGCCTATCAGCCTATCAAGCCAGCGAGTGCCTGCCAAGTATGCACTCCATTCCGTGGAATTGTAAA
This sequence comes from Bactrocera zonata, assembly GCA_037783105.1. Lineage (NCBI taxonomy): Eukaryota > Metazoa > Arthropoda > Insecta > Diptera > Tephritidae > Bactrocera > Bactrocera zonata. Next base: position 88,091 of record JBAWJQ010000459.1, read on the forward strand.
AAGATTAAAAATGCATATAAATACACGTAAACCATATACAACTGCATGGGATCGAGTGATATCATTCACATGCATCGAAAATGAAAACGCTAACTGACTGATAAGCGTGCGACCCCCGAAGAGCGCTGTTTATGTGAACACTTTTATTATGGAAAAGACATTTTTATGAGTGCGTGTAGTTGCAATGCATGTACATATGTATGAGTGACAACGACGAGTATTTATAATTGCAGCGAGAGGCACCAGCAATCAGCTAGGTCCTAAGCGATAGCATACGCCGGCGATAATACCAGCCGCAGATCATAACGCCCCAGTGATGGCCGATAAGTAAAACTAATAATTTTATTTAATAAGCTGTTGTAATTTTAATTAATAATAACAACTAAAAACCTCTTGAGGTGAGCACACAACTACACACACATATATATATATACATACATACATACAAACTTCATGTACAAATAAATAGTCGCGGGGCGCCTACTTGTAGAGTCGGCTTGTTTTGCACACCAGTGGGTGGTTGGCACCTAGCTATGGGCATCGAAACACTTTTAGCGGTGCTACGCTTGTGCATATTTTTCGTGGTGCGGTGGAACGGGTGGCTAAGTGTGATGGATGAGTCATTTATTGATTTTTTGAAGGAGCATAAGCTGATAGCAATGTTTCGTCATCGCCAGATAAACCATTTCCCCCGTGAGTTATGAATTCTAGCAACTTTCTTTTTAAATTTTGCAAAAATTATTCACTTGCGCTCTGTTTTATTGTTAAGTGCATTAAAAATGCTTTTAAATGAAATATTTCATGGTCACCTTAAGAGTTTGCAAGCATAAAATTAATGTCTCAGTTACAAATATTTGCATTTTTCGTAAAAGCTTGATACGTTCGCCAAACCGAAGTGTAGGCTTGCAAATGTTGTTGTAGGAGGAAGCAACAGCGTTTGGCAGCAGTGCGACATTTTAGATTCTCCAGGACAATATTTGCGTATATGCTGTAGCCACAGACATAAAGGTAAATGTGTGGATGTGCGGATGGAGGCGTATATTTGTAGGCATACAATGTGTGCATAACAAATACAGACAAGTCGCTTAAGCCTGCATATAAATTTATACGTGCTTTCAGTTACATGCATGCCTAACTTTATCTGCAAATCGCTGTGGATACCCTGTAGAAAAAAGCTGTGCACAAGCTCACTGCCATACGAGTAACAAGTGCTTTCTGAACGATGTCAAGCGATGCTGCTGAAGTTCTAACTAGTATGCCACCCATCAACATCCAAGGAGACGAATTTTGCGGAATTGGACCAGCTAACAGGGCCGTGTGTAGGCGTAAAAGAGAAGAGAGAGCCAAAAGCCAACCGTGGTAAACCTCAACTAAATAACGTTGGATTCACAGACTAATCTCGGACATCCATTCGTGGATAGATGGAAAAGATGGGGACCTAGATTTCAAACTAAACTAAATAGGAGTGGACATGGATGCTTTAGGAGACAGCTGTTCCAATTGCCTCACGACCTTATGACGTACTGTTAAACATGTACAGAGTGCATAGAAGACTTTCAGTACGTATTTTTTTCATGCACGTTTTTCAAATGTAAGGTAAAAGTAAAAAACTTCACTTGGCAGTAATTTTTCGGTGGAAAATTTGGCAGCACTCATGTGTCAGTCCTGTTGTAAATGAAAAGCTGCTAGCGAAGTGTCAGCTCTAATTATGACATAACCAAAGCATATACAGTATATTAGGCGTCAGTCAGTTCTTATCAGAAATGAGACTAACACGCTTTTCTTTCTCTCGTGAAGTAATACTTATTCCGGTGCTTACGTCGGAGAGAAATGAGTTTGGAGTAGGTAAGGTTTAGCGGATTACAGTTCCGCACTCCGGCATTCGACGCCTTCTCTTACTATAAAAAACAAAAACCTGTAGATAAAACCGGAAAAAGTGCTAAAGCAGCGTTGTACATCTACATGCAAATACGCTAAAAATTTCATAACAGAAAGCTGAGAACACTGTGCTAGTAATCTTTAAAGTAAATACAACCGGCTTTCTTTCTGTAGTGTACAATTCGGTATGAATTAGTATCCAACTTTGACTTGGGAAACAGCCAGATATAAATCAGCCGCAAAAGAGTAACTTTCGGGTATAGTGTAATAGTTGAATATTTGATTACACGAGTCAACACAAAATATGAGCTTAACTTTAAAGCAGTAAATTTCCATGTTTTAGGTCGTAATTAGATGAAAAAAAATATACACACATATGCCATGAAAAAGTTTGCTTTTTTTATTTAGAAAACCGCTTTAACGATAGTATAATTATTTATAATTATTATATAGTATTATTACTATAACTTTTTCAAAAGCAAACTTTATACGAAAAAAAGGTATTTTCTTATCGTTTTTGTTCATAATTAAACAGGAAATCACAAAATAAACTTTAGGACAAAGAACGAAAATTTTTTTGTAGAGTCGTGTTATATTTCTCTAAAATGTGCCATGTACAAGGAATTTTCCGTTCGCTCTATTTCTTTTATTCTATTTCATGCTAAGTCTCTTTGTGAGCTTTCGGATACAAAAAGTTACAAATAGTCTCTTCGTCGCACTGAACTAATGAACATTGGTAACGATGATAAATACTCTCAAGTGGTAAATATTCCTGCAGGTATTGCTGCGAATCTTCTGATTGCTTGCGTCCATATGTGTGTATATGTATGTAAACCTTGCGGTAGCAGTGTCGAATTTATCGAATAACCAACAGCAAAAGCAAAAGGTAGTAGTCAAAAAATTAAAATGATGGCAAATAAAACTCAACAACCTTCGTTGCGTCCTTCCTACGAGTTGAAGTTATTTTCAAGAGTGCAACTATTTAGCATTCGGTTGTTATATACATAGGAAAATAAATCTATAAGTATCTCCAGCTCGATTTTTAAAAGAATCCGATTTTTGGATATTAAAAAAAAAACTGTATCAATGGTTTGAAAATTTTAAGGATATATGAATATTTTTAAACATATTTTAAAAATGTAAATTTGGATTTTGGCAGAAAAAATGAAATATTTTTCGAGTTACACGCGTTAAAACTACTGCAGCGATTTCGGCTTTCTCCGAAATGAAATCTAAAAAACTTGACTAGCAGATATTGAGCCTTCAGTGACATAAGGTCGCAAAAAAATCATAATTGCCAAATTTTCGTCGTTTTTTAAAAACTGGTTCTTAACCAAAATTTTAGTAATTATTGGCTTACCAAAATTCATATAATCATCAGATCAGAAAGCCGCTAGATCATTTGATGGGGGACTATGTATGTATGTAAAGACAAAACATGCAAATTATTTGAAAGTGAATGGATCATTTGTTTCGGAGTAATCACTCCAGCTATAACTGCGTAAGGGGTGTATACGTCATTAAGGGGGTTTTCTAGTCTAGAAATCAAATTTTGGGCAGTTTTTTGAATTTTATTAAAAAAAACCAAAAAATATTTTTACTATCCATTTTTTTATGGTGTTTTTGTTGATATCTTAAGAAAACAGAAAAAAAAAAATTTTTACAAAAAAAAATTTAAAAATTAAAATAATTAGAGGGGGTGGGGGGGAAGAGACAGATGTAAAAAAAAATGGCGCATCCTGGTGACATTGATCCTGACTCTCCTGGTGGTCTGAAAACAAAAATCGAAAGAAATTCTTAATCAGTAAGGATGCTGTAAGAGTCCGGGAACACGAAAGAATTTTTTTTTTGAAAAATGGCGACTGCCTGAAAATAAAAATAATTTTTTACGCTTTTTTTGAAATTCCTGAATTTTTTTTAAATATTAAAAACAAAAATTTTGCCACGATGCTGGTAGGAACGATAAAGGATTATATAAAGAAGGTTCACACAAAGCTTCAAGTAAATCGGTTGTATAGAACTTGAGATAATGCCAGTACTGTGTGCAAAAAAGTAGTTTCGAGGAAAACGCGTTTAAATTTTTATATTTTTAAATTATTCACTCAACCGGTCTAGTTGCCACGTCACTAAAATGGCTATAACTTTGAAAACAATTTGAGTTTTGAAAAAACTTTTTAGGGAGATATTTTTGTATATGAAAAAAAATTTTTCGATTTTTTCAAATTTCTAGAGTAGAATACCCTCTTAACAAGTAAAAGTATTACTCCAGCGCACATAAAAAGGGAAATTTGAAGAAAAAAGCTTTTAACAGCATACTCGTAAACTGACGGAGCTCATTGAACTGAGCGAATATATTTTTGAAGTACGTAACTGAAACACTATTTGATATATCGAACTAAAATTTTTGTATGTTATTTTTTAAGGCTATAGCTATCGAAATATGATGGGAAAAAATATCGATTGTTTTTAATATTTCACATTAAATGTGCTCGCAACAATTTTATACACCATCAGGATTTATAAAAGAACTAATAGTGAAGAACATAGGATTTTAAAAATTAAAAAAATGAAACACGTTTACATAAGTTATTCTTCGATTTAAACTATTTATAAGTTTTCTCGTAATTGGTTTCGTGAAACTATTGAGTTCACTTTAAATTGAGCAAGCCAAATCAGCGAAATACTAGTATATTCAAACCAAACGTTACCTAAAGTGCAAAACAACGTATCATAAAAAAAATGAATTAAACAATTTATAACTATTTTATAGCCAAAACTGAAATTTTGTTTCAATATTAGTGCATGTCAGATATATTAAATATATAACCACTATATAACCACTGTATAACTACTAAATAACCATTTCATAACCAAATTAAAATATGAGTTCTTATCTCATTTTTCCTTCGCCTGTAAACTTATGAAAACTGATGTTACGCTATTTTGCATTTTAGGTGACGATGTATACATATGTATGTATATTGTATATGTCATACCTTTTACCGGTACATATTTTTCGAAGCAAATTTAATAAAATAAAAGTTCTGAATTTAAGTTTGATAATTTAAAGTATGTATTTTTTGTATTAAATACAAATGTATTATTTTTAAATACATATGTATTATTTTTCAAAAACTCATATTTTATTAGCATATTAAAAAAATAATTGAAAATCAATATCTGAAAGGAAAACACGTCTTTTTTAACCGCGTAAAGTGAAAAAATTATTTTTTTTTTTTGAACACACATATCAGATAATACAATTTTTTAATTTAAATGCTGGTTTGTTTAGTCTAGAATTATTTTGTTATATGTTTTACCTTTGGCATGAAACAATTTTCAATTGTCAGAATAAAGAAATTTATTATTTTTCAAACAAATTTATTTAAATTTAAAATTTTTTTCATTGGGAAAGAAAGGAGTTTGAAATAAATCAAATTTAAAATATTTTACTATCATTATTTCATTATCTCTATAACCTTAATAAGTCGAAGTGCAACCGAGTTCGAAAGAAAATTTTTTCACATATGAAATATACACCTATATATAGGGTGATTTTTTTGAGGTTAGGATTTTCATGCAGTAGTATTTGACAGATCACGTGGGATGTCAGACATGGTGTCAAAGAGAAAGATGCTCAGTATGCTTTGACATTTCATCATGAATAGACTTACTAACGAGCAACGCTTGCAAATCATTGAATTTTATTACCAAAATCAGTGTTCGGTTCGAAATGTGTTTCGCGTCCGTGTCCGATGAGCGATGAGGCTCATTTCTGGTTGAATGGCTACGTAAATAAGCAAAATTGCCGCATTTGGGGTGAAGAGCAACCAGAAGCCGTTCAAGAACTGCCCATGCATCCCGAAAAATGCATTGTTTGGTGTGGTTTGTACGCTGGTGGAATCATTGGACCGTATTTTTTCAAAGATGCTGTTGGACGCAACGTTACGGTGAATGGCGATCGCTATCGTTCGATGCTAACAAACTTTTTGTTGCCAAAAATGGAAGAACTGAACTTGGTTGACATGTGGTTTCAACAAGATGGCGCTACATGCCACACAGCTCGCGATTCTATGGCCATTTTGAGGGAAAACTTCGGACAACAATTCATCTCAAGAAATGGACCCGTAAGTTGGCCACCAAGATCATGCGATTTAACGCCTTTAGACTATTTTTTGTGGGGCTACGTCAAGTCTAAAGTCTACAGAAATAAGCCAGCAACTATTCCAGCTTTGGAAGACAACATTTCCGAAGAAATTCGGGCTATTCCGGCCGAAATGCTCGAAAAAGTTGCCCAAAATTGGACTTTCCGAATGGACCACCTAAGACGCAGCCGCGGTCAACATTTAAATGAAATTATCTTCAAAAAGTAAATGTCATGAACCAATCTAACGTTTCAAATAAAGAACCGATGAGATTTTGCAAATTTTATGCGTTTTTTTTTTTTAAAAAGTTATCAAGCTCTTAAAAAATCACCCTTTATGTATGTAGTTATACATACATGCGCTCTCATGCCACTTCGAATTGAAGTAAGCAGCTGTCCCAAAGCAAGTTCAATTTTTATTTGCCTTGAAACATTGTAAATATTAAAGTAACGCTTTTAAAGCTCGTCGGCGATATGAAAAATCCAAAACCACATGAAATTCTATGAACTTGTCTGCATTTTCCTGATACAAACTTATGTAGATGTGTATGTTTTGAATGTACATATATGTGGCAGATATGCAGTGCCGCCGTTATATCCAGCCATTGTGAATTTCCTATTCGACTTGTGGGCCTATACAACGGCAGCGACAGCGGCAAAGGATCAGACCGATTGGGGGTACATGCGTTGAATGGGGGTTGGTGGTGAAATACAGGGAAACACACACACATGCATACACAGCATATTTACCAAGGAATTGTAGTATCTATAAGCGACAGTTGCAGGCATGCGCGCTGCCATCTTTGCGCCATGTCTTTTTATTGGAAAAAACTCAACTTACCGACTGCCGACTGACTGTGTGCTTGCCGAACATGAAGATATGTTTGAGTACATAAATAAAACACATACACAACGATACCACATACAGACAAGTGCATACACACGCGAGCTTGAGATTGTGCTTGTTGGTAAATAAATAAATAATTACTAGATACTTAATAGATAGTTGAGAGCGAGCGGCTCTTGGCCTTTGTCGAATTTCGTGCGCACCTATGTATATACATATTCAAGCATATATGCGTGCGTGTGGGTGAGATAGGTTGAAGTAGCAAAGTATTTTTACATTGTCACTTTAATTAAATTGATTTGTGCAATAAAAGTTGAATTGCTGCTTATGACGTTCTCTTACTCTCCGCTGTTTAATTAAATTTCAACATCCTCAAGTCCAAATACTCGCATTAGCTACCGTTATTTTTTCCCAAACTATTTCCGTAATATATTGTAAATAGCGTATATTTACGTATAAATTCCTTGGACAGCAATGATTCGGCATACATTTCGGTTCATACATACAGCGCTGTTTGTCTAACTCAAATAAATTTTCATTCATTGCCTTTCTTGGCTAATTGACCTACATTTTCCATTACCACCTTCATTACATGCCCCGCGCAATGTTGCCACATACATACATACATACGCACAAATAAATATGAAGGTTCGTGTGCATGTGGCCATTTTTCAAACTCTTTAAGCAGCTATAAAATGATAACTATCAATATGCCCGACTTCTGGCAATTAGAGGTGATATTATCATTAGTAAATCCACATATGAAATGACCGAGAGACATGCAAATGCTAATGACAGCTCAACACTAATTTATGTACACGCACACACACACTCACATGCACAGACTTAAGCGCTCATGTGACTGACTGTATGCCACAAGATAATGATTTTTATAGCGTTTGCCACATATGCAAGCAGTTCCAAGCACATTCCGTTGTACAACAATTTTAAGCAAAATATGTGCAAACAAAATTTGTTTAATTGCACATTTATACCATTGTTTTTTTTTAATAACATTGTATCTGGAGGGAATTAAAAGTTATTGTACACAATTTCGTTTTGAAAAAATGGCGAACTAGAATTATTAATAAACAGTGTGAGTTTGTGATGGTTCTAAATTCCTAAAAAGCGATCATTTTTTATACTTTTGAATGCAAATTTATGTATTTAGGATATGTACGTCTCTTCATTAAGTCTTAATCAACAGGCTCTGAATTAAAAAAAAATGGAAACAAGAACAAGTAAAGAAGAGCTAAGTACGGGTATAACGGAACATTTTATGCTCGTGGAATTTGCAAGCCTTGGAGTCAGGGAATTACTTTCAAGTATAAAGGGTTGTTAGTTGTTAGTTATATGGGGTTTAAGGCGAGTTTACTCCCGATTTTATTCATTCTAAGCACAAATGTGCACCGTTATAAGAAAAATCAACTCTCTCAATTTTATTGAAATAACTCACATATTGGCCGATATATGCGATATAAAGTAGCTCGGAAGTTCGAAAATCTTTATATTAGGTATATGGGGGCTACAGGAAGTATTGACTCCATTCAATCCATTTTAGACACACACATAATCTATTATCAGAAAAATATGCTCTCTGAATTTCAATTGTAAATCTGACGCAATGACTGATATTTTTGGTAAAAAGTCATCTATAAACGCTGGGTCCACATATTCTGTACCTTGGGTGTAACGCATGAAAACTAGCCAATTTTCGTGAATTTTTTTTTAAAAATAGTAGTCTATTAAGTGGTTCGAACTTCTTTGAACATAATAAGGTATATTTTCAACTAAATTTTAAAAGTTTTTGTTTACAACAGTGTTGAAAAATAACGGCCTTACGGCTTATCTTCGGAGGTTTCAAAAAAAAAGTGCCCTAACTGCTGACCTGATTCCGGCCGAATGAGCAGTGGAAACAAACAAATTCAAAAACTTAATTAAACTTAAAGATTTTTTCTATACAATGACCTAAGATCTTTGAAAAACATCAAAAATGAACAAAATGGCTCAATTTTGAAAAAAAAAATTTTTTTTTTTGGGTAAAAAATGGTCGTTTTTTAATGCGAAATTGACAATTTTCAACCAATCAAAACGATCGTAAATCATTGTATAGTAAATATAGAAGTCGATCGGTTAATTTCTCGTTGAGTTCATAATGTCCGCAATTTTGAAAAATGTCATTTCGAAAAAACGCGTTTAAAGTTTCACTTATTTAGGTGTGTACCTCCGAGCGGTCGCTCTTTAGAACGCTGATATCCAAAAGCTATTCAAGATACGACCTTGCCAAATTCATAGGATATTTTTGGAAATATAAACTATCGAAAAAGCAAACAAAAAAACAATTTTTTTTTTGAAAATGTCATCCTGGTATAGTCCCTGAAGCAATTTTTAGTCATAAGGCGGATCAGCTCAAAAGCACTAGGAGAGTGAAAGCTTCAAATGTAAAATTGTGTTAAATGGAAAGTATGCGTGAATGTCGTCCGATTTTTCTCATTTACACACTGTAACATAAGAATGTCAGAGGAATGTTACGTAACAAAATTTGGTCAAAATCGGTCGGGTGGATCTAGCGATATATGATTTCACCTAAAAGTGGGCGGTGACATGCCCATCGTCCAATTTTGACGGCTCCATTAAAGACCTCTTATACCATTTCGGACATAAAATTTAATGTCTCCAGCGTATTTAGTTATTAATTTATTTGCGCTTTTGGTAGTTTGGAATAGTACCGTTATATGGGAAGTGAGCGGGGTTATCGATTTTCACACTGTCGGTAGGAGTTCTTATAATATTTGCGCTATGCGAATTTAGTTGTTGTGGCTTTTGTGGTTGAGATATGTACATTAAACTTGTTAAAAGGCGGGTCCAAGCCCACTTTTTCAAAAGTTTTTGCCCACAGGTGACTCTTGCTACCGCGATCCTCTGTTTTGTATCTTAATTTAGTGCTGGAAAAAATGTTCCCAAAAAACATTAGTGAAGCTGCTTCCAACAAGTTGGTGTTTAGAATAGAAGGAATGGATTTAAAAACTTTTATGGCAATAAAAGAAAGCTCTCGCAGACTCAAGGAATATTAATTTATCATGGTAAAATAAAGTTTACAGGCAGAGAAAGCAACCGTGTTTCCACGGAGAGCCAGGCGGCATTGCTGGTCTTCGATTAATTCCGAGGACGCCAAGGACTAATTCCAATGTTTCAAATAATTGAAGAAAGGTTTTAAGCTCAGTGGTAAGTCACTCGACTTTTCCATAAATTGGGTACCCGGTCACAGGAAAATTTTCGGGCACGAAAAGGCAAATAAGTTGGCAAAACTAGGAGCCTCTTTAGACGATCCGAGGTGGAGTTAATACCAAGGCTGCTGAGAGCGATGAAAAGAGAGCTTTATATGCATTTTGAACAAACAGCTTAGAGCAGATGGAAATCAATAAAAAGCTTCAATATAGCAAGGCAGATATGAACCAAGTATGACATAAATAGAACTTATATCTTATTAAATGGGTCCAGGCACTGGAATTTTGGAGATTGTGTTAAAAATAGACCTGACTTATAACAATATTTGCCGCAGCTGCAAGCTTGAAAGAAATACAGAATCCGTCTTCCACTGTGTGATTGCTCAACCCTATCACTAACGGGACACAAAATACTGGAAATAAGTTACTAGACCTTCAATGGCTAACCATAAAAAGTATAACGATCATTTGTGGATTCATTGAGGAATTTAATATTATAAGATCGTACGATAGTGAATTAAAATGGCACATCCGGCGCTAATTGAGTCCATGAAGGCAGCACTACAACCTACCTAGCTAACAAGGCGTTCACTCTTTTTTTATCGACCAGAGTCGTTTCAAGTTCAGTAAATGTCGCGTTTACTTCCGAATATATCATGAAGGATATACTGTTCTGTATGTATGATCATGACTCGATATTACTTTCAATTTATACACTTTCAAAGAAGCGCAATTCTTTAGTTGACTTTGCATAGTTGGGAAACATTTAAAATTATCCTTTCAAGAGATTTTATGCAATTTAGAATATATAATTTCATCTTCAAAATGAAGGCATTTTTTAAATGCATAGAATTTTTAATATTAACAATATTTTTTCGAAACTTTTAAACTCTTTTTGGTATACACATGAATATGTACGCCCGTACATATGCAATGGAATATATGAGGTGAACTTCAAGGCTGCTGACAAGAGTTTTAGTGAGACTTAACTATCTGGCAACTTACTCGTCTCGTTACATTGTTGACAGAAGCGAAGAGAGAAATTAAAATTTCAACAATCAAATCAACGCATTTCCACATTTTCATGTCAGTGAAGCGCCTCTCAATGTCGGAGCAGCAGATGCGAACATAATACACACCCATGACGCATCTATGCAGCGGTGCAAGGCACAGCCAACTGAGTTGAGTCAGGAAGAAGCGTAAATTTTTAAACTGACTTTTCTGTATATTTAAATCAAAATGAAGGGGAGCACAAAATGAAGGCAAAAAGGTAGTTTACTCCCCTAACGTGGCTTCTATGCTACTTGTAAGTATGTAAGTATGTTCTTGTGAGTTTTTTTTCGTTTTCTACATTTATTGTTGCTATACCAGTCACATAAAGAGCCAATTACTGGCACGGAAAAGCTGGTGCTTGGCAGCATGGTCTCGCATTTAGCCCTAGCAGCAGCGGCAGCACCCATGTCGGCATGCTGTCACACATACATAATACATACCGCCAACTAAGGGGGGCTAAGTTGAGCTAGGGCACAATCTTGTAGTAATTTTCTAATGGAATATTTAATTTTAACCCGACTAATGGCGGCGCATAAGCGTGCACACGACGTCATATATTTAGTGTTGGCATGTATATATGTATATACACAAAATATGAATTCCTGCTTGCCGAAACACAGTGAACATTTAAGTGAAATAAAGCCTATAAACGAGGTTCCTCTGATTTTGCTCCTTCCTGGTTGTACAATGTAATATCTCAGGGCGTTCTAAAGGATATTCATATATTTATTGTTTATGATATAGGAAATATTGCAACTCAAAAGTACATAATGCGTCTTTATGAAAATCGTTTTGTAAGCGTTGTTGTAAAACCTTTGGCGGTGTTGTTCATAAAGTGTTTAGCGCTTTTAATTCTAAGAAGAGTAAATATTAAATATTATATATTAGATAATGTTGGTAAATAATATAATATATACACATAAGTATGATAAATACGAGTATATTATACAGTAATAGCTATATACATAGGTGTGACTCATTGTAGAAAATTACTACCTCCCAAGAAGTTCTTTTTTACATGAGCATTAAGTATGTGTCTCGGTATTGACCTGAAACCTAGTTGGCTGATTATTTCTTGGATGTTTGACTAATCTTCCAAAGATTATTTTTCTCTATTAAGAAAATGAATGTGGCAGCTCCAACAAACCTCAAAAGAGCAAGCGATTTTTAAGACCCTCAAATTAGGGCACATCCACAACAATATTCACGAAAGTAAATTTTCGTAGTTCTGTTTTCTCAATGTCTAGTTAGTATTATCCTTAACCGCTACTAGCTTAAGTGAATGATAGCTTTAACTGAATTAAAAAAAAAATTTAAGTGTTGAGTTGACTGACTCGAATACTTTGACACTACACCAGCCGAAAGTTAGTTTTTTGACCAAAAAATTGTATTTTGCTAAGGAAAGACTGCCTATAATTACTATACCAAATATCAATCAATATCATTGCGATTTGTTGGTACACCTCAGTAGAGCGTTGCGTTTTCACAATGGATAAAAATATCGAACAAAGAATTTGTCTCAAATTTTGTATTTTTAACCAAATTTCATGTGCGGAATTGATGCGAAATGGCTAACAGTGTTTCAATTTTATCAAAACCACAAACCTTCGATTGGTACAAAGCCTACAAAGACGGACGAGAGATCGTTCGGGACGATGAAAATATTAAAAAGTGAAGGATATGGTGCTTGAAAATCGTCAGGCAAGTGTTAGAGAGGTGGAAAGAGAACTCTACATCTCTCGCGGGTCTGTTCGAATAATTGTGGTGGATATGAAAAAAACGAATTTTTTTTTCAAAAAAAAATACCGTAAATAAATCTCATGCTTGGTAATGCGAATTCCGATCCCACATACCTGGAGAGCATTCTAAACAAGTCAACAATCGTGGGAATGGAGGGCAAACCACGAGACGAAAAAAAAAAAAAAAAAACTCGCCATAGCCGCTCAAAATTCAAAATGATGCTCATTGTTTTCTCGATATTCGTGGTTTGGTGCATCATGAATTTGTTCCGGAGGGACAGACGGTCAATAAGAAGTTCTATTTGGCTCTATTAAGGCATTTGCGTGAGAACATCCGTGAAAACGGCCGGAATTGTGGAAGAACAATTCAAGAATTTTACACGATGATAATGCACCATCGCCCCGAACCACGATTGTGATCGAATTTAAAGCTAAAAACATAATCAATGAAATCGATCAACCACCGTATTCTCTAGATGTAGCTCCGTGTAATATATTCTTGTTCCCCAAACTGAAATTGCCGCTTCCTGGAACCCGTTTGTAGTCGATCGAAGAGATAAAACAAAATTCATTGAAGGAGCTGAAGGCTATCCCAAAAAGTGCTTATGAAAAAGATTCTTACGAGTTCTGAGTGGTTTTATGGATTTTTAATGGTTAAAAACGGTTTATCTCGAAGTACGCCAAAGTTGTTGTCAATGAGTAGATCTACAATTTTCGTTTTGACAACTTTTTCAAATAATCTCAAAATTGATGTGAACCAAGTTTTTGGAATTATATTTTTAACAAGTAAAAAAAATTTTCTTCCAGGAAATTTTATGTAAAGTTCCGAATTAATATTGAAAAAACGCTAATTTTTAATCAAAAGCTCTCACGACAAATATCAGATTTTCTCACAACATCAGTAGGTTTTCAGATATCTCCACTTTCTGATGGTATAAAAAACCATTGTAAAATTTCTCAGGAAAAACAAAAAAAGTTACCACAATAGATTGAAATCTTCATTTTTAATTCAGCTATTACATATCTCGTAGTAGCTAGACTATTGCTTAGTGTGAATGTCGAATCACTAAATCACTCTTTTACATTGTATATAAAGCTTCGATTGTAGTTTTTAGTTTATAAAATAAGTACTTTCGAATGCTGCAAACCCTATTCAAGGAAGTAAGTCCAATTAGCTAACGTCTTAACATAAACTCAATTTTCTTTTTTTAAGTATATATCCATTTGTGTCTTAATTTCCATAATGTATAATGTTAACCAAATGCAAATACTATGAATAACGCTTATTGGGTAACCATTATAGTTAATTTTGTAAAACATCACAACAACAAGAAATAAACGGCCGGCGCACAAAAGCAAAGTGTTTATAGCGCTTTTCAGCTGGGGGAAGAGCGAGTGCGGTAACTACAAAAGATGCACGAATCCGGAAGGTAGGCATAGTGGAAGACACACCAGCGCCAACCATAAAGCTGGCTCATAGTACCCAGCTCACTACACGAAAACCGAGTGGTTGTTGTTATGCATAACATTCAGCAGCCTTGTAAAAAGGTTGAGCCGTGCGCTGGTTGGCCTGTTGGTTCGTGAGTGGGTGGGTGGGCTGGCAGTGCTAGCTGGTTAAAACTGGTGGGCAAATAAGGAGCGTGAGGGCGCTGCAGCATACAGAGCATTTCATTATAATAATAATACTTTGTAATTAGGTTTTCGAAAGTTAATTAAAATTCGGTTATGAAAGCGGAAACTTGCTCATGAACGCTTCCGGAAACAGGAAAGCGAAAAACGCAAACGCCAAACGCCAAGCGCTCGTGCTGCTGTTGTGGAAGCAGAAGGGCGGATGAAACTGCCGACAACAAATAACCGTGCAACCCGCCAACGGATTGAAGCCAAGGCAGAAGGATTTGCGCACAGATGCAAGCACACTGCCACAAACACACGCAGGCGACGAGCGAGCGAGTGTGTTGGGCGAAAAGGATATTAACAACAGTGAGCGGGATGAATCTTTCTGTTTTTGTGTGTGCAACTTCCTTCAGTTCAAACGGCACGGTACTGAAGTGCTACCGAGTAGCGAAGTAGCGGAAGCAGCGACGGAGGCTACTTTGTGCGGAGGAAAAATTTTTGTGTAAACATTTCAGTTAAATTAAAAAATACATATTATATTTTAATGAGGAAAAGTGGGAACCGTGCGCGTCCGCTTGCTGCATGCTATTTCCCCCGCTTCTAAATAATATGCGCTTCGAAATGTGTGCCCTCTTTCCCGTTGGTGTATTTATATGTAGAGACCAAATACATTACCCGGTGCTAAATGAGTAAATGAACGTGCCGAGGCGAGGGTAACGAACGTTGCGGACTGTTGGCCGCTGTTTCGCTTTCACCAGTTGGCGGTTGCGCTTGGTGTGGTGGAGGTGGCGTGGCAACGAACGACCGACCAACCGACCGACGGAAACAACGAATGGGATAATTAAAATGATGACTTGGATATAAATTCTCGTTATCTCTGACCAACAGCCAGTGCTGCGCCATTGCTACAACGCACTGCTTGCTGCTGTTGCTTTTGTTGTTGCTGTCGCCATTGCGGCTGTCATTCTGCATTGACGTGGATGGCAGCGTGGATGGTTGTTGCTGCTGTCGTGGATGTCACATTGACAGCGAAACTCACTTGTCGCCATCGTTTGATGACCGGAGCGTGATGTGGCAACTGTTGAACTGTTGTTGCTGCTGCTGCCGAGCGCATTAAGTCAAATGCGCATTGCTTGGCCAGCAGATCGATGACGAGTGGCGACGGCGACGGTGACGGCGGCGAGGGCAAGTACCTCACATTGCTGATATTCGAGTACTTGCAAAATAACGGTTTATAACTTGTAGCTCGCCATCTGCACGCGCAGCTCGCGGGTAAACTGATGAGCGCTCCGCTTTATTGGCGATGCCACGCGTAATGGGTCCATTGGCCTCCATTATTGCCAGCGTGTTGTTGTTATTGTAGCTGTTGTCGTGCTGGCTGTGGTTTGGTTATGCTCAGGCAGCTAACTGCCATAAAATTATTGATGAGTCCGATGCATGTGTGCGTGGCTGCATGTCGTGCCGTGAAAGCGTATGCACACACACCCACACATATACATATTTATATACATGCATATGTATGTATGTATGTGTTGTATGTGCGGTTTTGAAGGACGCATGAGATGTGCTCTATCAACACGGAGCCAAACCAAACGTCGCAATGACACTGCGCTGCGGCGCTCCGTTCTAAGCACTGCTGTCCTTTTATGCGTGACTCTTGGTGGCAGTTTTGGATTAAAATTGAACAACATACCGACCAACCCGACCTTGTTGGCAACAAAGTTAGCGGGTGAATGTACTAATGTTCAATATGACAAAAGGACATCGACGGTCGTCCATGTATCCTGCGTAATTTTGTTGCTGATAATAGCGCTTTGTTTTTGTTGTTGTTATTGTATAAAGTAGCTTAGTTGGATTTAAATTTATTGCAAATTCGAGTCAAAATTTTTCATAACCAAATGCCCGCTAGGGAATTTAAACTTTAGGCAAGTAAGAACAAGAATAAGCGCCAACTTCGGATGTACTGCAGCTTTAGAAACCAGTGGTCCGATTTGAACACTTTTATCGGCGGTTATATTGTCATCTTTATTAATCCATGCGAAATTTCGTGAAGCCCTGTTTTCAATACAAAACGATTTCCATACGAGAAATGGATTTGGATCGATCTGTTTGCATTGGAGTCATGTCTTATAGTGGCCCGATGTTGACGGTTCCCAAAAATTAGTAGATTCTAGGAGAGAAAAGAATCTGCGCAACATTTCAGATCGATATCTCACAAATAAGGGTATAGTTCGCTTATATATAAACAGCCATAACTCAGCTCGTCAAGCTGGTTACTTATATATGTAGGTATCAACAAGTTTATGAGGTCTCGGACATTTCCTTTTGGGTGTTTCAAACCGAATATATACGGTTCAGGCTATAAAAAGTTGGCAACAATGTAACTAAGAAATGTACGGGATCCAGTACCTTTAGTTTTTGTAAAGAAAATGAATCTAACTCCTTAATTTTATTAAAAACATATGATAAAACTCCGGCGCCGTCCTTTTGTCGACTTGTTGAAGATATTAATGCATGGACAGACTCAAGATATTGGATTAATCGGAGCGCCTGAGATTAAATTTGCTTAAAAGTCACTCACAGCTCTTAAATAAATATTCTTTCGATGTTTGCGACGCCTACGTATCAATTGAAGTAGTATCGGCCAAACGACAAAAAGTTTTAAAAACATATGGGACACGGAGAGATCCTTCCCGAGCCTGACGAAGCTTGTGGTATTGCTCAACGTCAGTTCACACAGCCGTATTAGTTTTGTGAGGATACAAAATTTAAAAGCTCCGTAAAAATCGAGAAGGACCTCTCCGTGCCGAGGTTTCAGACAAGATCTGTAGTGCGACTTCTTTAATCTTTAATTTTATTCTGCAGAATAGAGGAGTACAATCTTCTCCTAGAGTGTACAGCTGCTGGCGTACGCCGATATCATTGGCCATATCATCCGTACCGTTAGTTCTGCTTTCTACAGGTGGGTCAAGAAGTGAAGAAAAAGGGTCTGTTAGTGAACGAGGGTAAAGCGAAATATCTCCTATCATCAAGCAAACAGTCGTTGCACTCGCAACTTGGCTCCCACGTCAATGTTGACAGTCAGAGCTTCGTAGATAATTTCGTCTATATTGGAACGAGAATCAACAACAGCCTCCAAATCCAATGCAGAATAACTCTTGCCAACAGTTGCAACTTCTGGCTAAGTAGGCAATTGAGAAGTAAAGTCTTCTCTCGACAAACAAAGTAGACGAACAAAGTGATCTATTAGTCACTCATTATTCCCGTCCTGCTATATGGTGCAGAGGCATGGACGCTGACAACATCTGATGAGTCGACGTTACGAGTTTTTGAGAAAAAGATTCCGAAGAGTCTGAATGGATAAAAATACTCCATCTCTGAGAGTATTCAATTCAGTACTTTCTGGGAGAAGCAAAGGATGAGGAAAACCTCCACTCTGCTGCAAAGACCATGTGGAGAAAGACCTGGCTATACTTGAGAGTTGCTAAGATATGAATTAGATCAGATCAGAACGATCAAATCAAGTGCTTATATGGAAAGCATTTTCATTTGAGTTCTTTACGAAATTTGGTATAGGTTATTGTCAAAGGCACTGGTGAAATCACCAAAGAAATTGTACAGTTTGGATCACTACAGCATACAGCTGCCAAATAAACTAATTCCCACCTCTACAAAAATTTCCTAACGGGTGCATCAAACAAGCGTTCGAAGAATATGTACATGCAATCCGAAGATTTCACACACCTTAAGCGTTAGCAGTATTTCCTCGACACCGTACGTTGTGGCAAGTTGCAAGTAATTACATCGAAATCCCTGTTGATTATTTCAGCTACGGCCGAACTTTGTATCGCTGTGAAGTGGCTGCTAAATCCCGAATTTAATCTGCAAAACCGTACGGTTATTTGTGTTGTGTTAAAATGCAGACACGTGACCGACGCATGTGGTACGCAACATCACAAAATAAGGAGGAGGGGGCGGCTCGCTGCAAGTGCACAAATCAAAACACTACAAATTGTAGCTGAGCCAAGAGCGATTGCAAGGATTTTCGGGAAATGATCTTAAAGTGGCGCACAAAGGGCACACACACACACACACAGGCTATCATGTCGGGCACGGGTTCCCACACTCTTGAGGGCACAGCCACTCAGCAACCAACCAACTCGTGACCATTTGAACGGCAATTGTGCTGTTGTTGTCTACTGATGAGCTATTATATGTGTCTAACGGTTCGTATCTCAAAGCTCCGCAACATTTATTGTTTGCTTTTGTCTAATGCGAAAAATACAAAACGAAAAGAGTTCGAATATGACAGCATGGAATAAATTTAATTTAATCATATTTCATCAACACCCGTACCACGCTGGCGTGCTTCAGTCACCAACGCCTGCTTACGTTTGTATGTATTTGTGCTGGTTCTTGTTGCTTGTGGCGTGTCATCAACAACGTATCGCCGCATTGCTATCCTCGTAGATACTTTGACAAACGCATTAATCACGTTCGACGTTCCACCAGGGGGAAAGGCACTGGCAGAAGGGCGAACTGGCAACCTGGTGGAGCAAACGCATATACATATAAGTATGTGTGTATATAATAGTATTGGTGATATACATCAACGACCAGCTTGGCTAAGCTGCGCGCGTTTTCCGTAATGGTGGCTGGCAGTGTTGGTGGTGAGGCAGAGGTTGATGGGGAGTTTTTGGCAAATTGAAAGGGTGTGACAATGACTGATGTGCTTGATGATGTCTTGTGTCGCCTTATCGATTGGCGAACACCAAAACTGTTTCGCCCACATGCACACGCACAAGTAGCTACATGTGTCCTAATGCCGGCGCAGTACGCACAAACACGCCTTTATCGTAGCCTAACATTCGATTGGATGGAATTTCATATCCATCTGTATATATGTAACATATTCATACATATGTATGTATTGTGGGCTCAGTGTTAATATCCTAATTATCCCGTATATAAAAAAAAACGAAAGTATATTTCTACCATATATAATAAATATATAACATACATATGTCCTTCCTTTATGTGCATGTGCCAGCGTCTAAAGGTATCCATTGTAAAATTTTATTTTATTTCTTTCTCTTTTTTGGTAATTTTGGGGTGTAATATCTAAGTTTTGGAGGACTTAGGATTTTCAATATTGCTTCTGGTCACTATATGCATAATAGGATATTTTTGCTGTCATCTTTCGTTTGCTCTGAAAATACCTGTGCATATCATGTAATGACAGTTTACGAATTGGAAATGCTTGTATCATTGACTACTTGACTTTAAGGGGCACACCTAAAATAATTCTAACATATCAATTATTTGAAAATACTAATGTTTATATATTACATATTTTAAAAATATACAGTCAAGTTTTTGAAGATGAAAATAAATATTTAACAGAGGTCTGCCACTGCGGCAGTCATTCTGGCCTTCTCCTTGGATGAATCCTAAAATTCAATTTTTACTAGAAGATAATGTCGAAAATTGACAAAAAGGTGGCATTAAAAAGACTTTGAATTTTTCGCAAATCTTGTTTGTTTTTGACCTGCTAAAACTCGATTTTTGATCTGAAAAAGTGGTAAGTCATCGTAAGTATAACTACAGATATTCAAAACATGCAATAAGTAAGTGATGAAAACTATTCAGATGTCCAGATAGCAAAGTTTGCGAGATTAACATATCAAGCAACGATCATGCGTCTAATGAGAAATAAAGACAAAATACCGTCGCTTAGTTGATGTCAATCGACAAGTAATCGCGTTGGATAACTGTCGAGTCGATTAACAGCACCGACACCACAATCCAAACTTTTGTACTGTGTTCCGATATCGTACACCCGACAATCGTCAGAACGTTTGTGTAGTATTTCCTTGTGTGGGGATATCCGGCGTATTGTGATCCTGTGTGGTGTCATTGTGAGTGGTATCCCACGCGTGGTGTATTGTATTTCACAGCAAGAATGATGAATGAGAAAGATGAGGACAACGGAGTATTGACTCATTGCCAATCTGATAATATCTCGGTAAAGATGCCCTCCTTAGCAAGCTCATTCGCTTTGCAGTTTCAAGCGATTCCGCTTTGACCCAGTACCCAAACAGCGAGCTTAAGACTAGCATTGTAGCTCTGCTGGAGTCTGGAAATCTAAAGCTAGAGTTGAGAGAGGCCCTTCTCATTTCCCTTTAAACTGCGATCCCTTCGCGAAAAAGTTCATTTCACCTCTTCTCCAGCAGCTGCCTTGGTCCACAGTTGTTTTATAAGTTGTTCAATTCGCTACTCTTCAGAGCATGGTGAATTGCAGAATATCTTTGTGTTTATATCCGTCCCAATCATATATAAACATATACATATGTATATTATATAAATGAAAAAAGCCACGAACTGGTCAATTGGCCACTATGGCAGCTATATCCTCTACCATCCAAACTGTTCGATAAAAAATAAGTCGTTGTATGTAACACTCTATGTGACAAAATACATCATACAAAATTTGGCATAGATAATTATTGGAAATAACACTACAATCTCCAGACATATAGTTGAGATCCAACCAGTAAAGCATCCAGTACCGAACGAACTCAGGAAAAAGATCTTTGTATACCCTTTTCTGGTTTAACAAGCACATCTGAGAAGGATATTACAGGTTTGCTGCAGCCTCTGTTACTGGTATACCTAAAGGTTTTGTCCTGGTTTGCGAATAATTTACGTGCCCTAAGCGAACACTCAAGCGCTCCAGCGGCTTCCTTTTTCAACCAACCACAAATCAGCATACAGTTTTAACATTTTATAACATACGCTGTACTACAGACTATACTAACCATAATCGCTAAAATATGAATATATGAAATTTTCCTTTGTTTAAAATATACCCATTTAATGCATTATTTAAATGCTAAAGCGTACTTATTGATAAGCTAACAAAAGGTGCCAAAAATAACACATAACTACACACACACACACTCACCGTTACATGTGCATTGACACTTTCTCTCACATCCGCATTACTAAAACACAATCGAACGCAATCAAAATGGCGACCAAATCGAGATTTTAAAACGTGTACTCAACGAAAAAACATTAAAAACCAATTAAGCTCACAATTCAGGCAAAATAATTAAAATATCGCAACTAAAATGATTTTTATGTTTCCGCAAATGGTGCGCACCCCCCGCACGGCTTTAAAGAAATTCATTTAATTCATTCAATTTGGTGGCGAAATAGCTAAACATATTTGCACAATAGACCGAAATTAATACATCAACAGATCAGTTAACCAACCGAGCCAAACCAACCAACCAGTCAAACAACCAAACAACCCATCAGCAAACCGAACGACTAAACAGAGCAGCCATTTAAATAATCAACAAAAAGTTCCGTTAGGAGGTAGGCAGGTTGGTTTGAGATGGCTGACAAGCGGGTAAGATGAGGGGTATTATATATATATATATATATATATTTATATATATATATTTATATGTGTTTGGTTGTGGTGGCTTTAGCGTAAAGTTGTAATGAAAACGAATTGGAAATTTAAACACGATTAAATACACAATAAACAGCATATTATGCCTACATATACGAGTGTGTATGTGCGTGCGCAAGTGTGCATGTGTGCATGTGCTTGTGTTCGGATCTATTTATATTTGTATTTATTTGTTAAGGAGTATTTTAGATTGAAACGCACGAGTGGCATTTGAATGTTTTTAACCATTTTATCCTAATTCAATATTAATGTGTAAATCTATTACATTTAACAACAACAACTACTACAACAAGGATAATAACACTGGCGTAAATGTTTCGGTTTTATTAAGGTTGTTTTTGTTATTGTTCATGCAGCTACTAAATGTTAAACTAAATAGCATATGTGTGCCACTCACCCAAATGGCTGCGGAGGTGGTCATGGTCGAGGCCAAATTTATCTAAATTGTAGAAAAATAAATCCTAAAATAGATATTTGCTGTTCGTGCGTCGATGAGTGAGGAGTTTTCTGCGAAAATATTTGCACAATAATTAATTGATTGATGTCAATAGTGTTTCTACGCTAATAAAATAAGTATGTGCTTTTTTATTTGCATTAATAGTTCATTATATACTTTGAAGTAATAAGCTTAACGTTAATTTCTTTTAGTCTAACCGCTAACTAATACCCAAAAGCTCAATCTTTTAACTTATTAGTTAACAATGGGTTAGTTTCTTTATTAACCTTTGGACAGATTGTTATCTCATCTTAAGAAGCACACCTAGTGTGATAGCTTAAATAAGAACGCGATTTTTATGTATTAAAAAATCATTCAGAAGTTTTTAATTAAAAATTTATTTTTGGGTATATTTATAAATATTTAAGTAGGCAAAGTAAAATAGTTTGATCAGTAACTATATATATTTCGAGTAGCAGGCGATCTCCGACGGCGCTAAAAACAGATCATCTCGTTGAAAGAAACCTAAAAAACCACAAGAACACATTCACAGACCACTATACAGATTCCAGCACGACATTAGTCCGAATTGTCCGTCGTGTTCAGAGTGCTGTGAAGACTCTGAGAATGTTTTGTTTTATTGCCCGCGCTTTATAAGTGCAAGGGAAAAACTTAGAACTACACTCGGTGGTAGTTTTACGGTGGAAAATTTGACGATACTCATGTGTCAGTCTACTGAGAACTGGAGAGCTGTCAGCGAAGCGGCAGCCTCAATCATGACAAAACTGAGACATATAGACCAGAGTAGGCGTCCGTCAGTCCGTGCCATAGAAGAGACTTAAATGTCTTATCACTCCCACGAAGTAATACTTAATCAGGTGGTTCCGTGGGAGAGTCTGGAGTTGGGAGTAGGTTAGGTTTAGCGGATTAAAGTTCCGCACTCCGGCTTTTGATGCTTCATTTACTTTAAAAAAAAAAAAGACCACATTGGCCGTTTAAAATAATGAGGATGAGTTGAGCAAGAACTCGTCTCTTACCCAAAACATTCACCAGCATCATTCGAACGGATTCACGAATTACATCGAGCTCTCTTGCTATCTCTCTAATACATGTTTCACATGTTGACATTTTCAAGCACTATATTCTTCACTTTTTTAAATATCATCAGTTGAAGCGGTCGAAATTCGTCCAGAACGAGGCATGTCTGCAACGATCCCTCGACCGTTTTTGAAGGCTTTGTACCACTCGTAGGCTTGTGTTTTTGATAAAACCGAATCAAACGAACGAACACGAACATTTTGATCGTAGTCACGAAAGAATTTTAATCAAATAAATTAAAACTACTATGTGTATAACTTTGTATCCAATTCTGAAGCATGTGAAGTTGACCCGATAAATGCTTCTGTGGCCTCACTATCCGATTGCGCCCTTATGACACGTGAAGCTTGGATGAAGTATAAGTATATAGTTTTTTTGCATAGCGACGGTAAACAATTTTTTAACGATACAGTATGGCCGCAGGTCGCTTTTAATGCCATTGGCGCTCTGAAAACAACTAACACGGATCAAAACATTTCAAAAGTCCACGATCTTACTTACTAACTGACCTCCGATTAAAAGTGCGCGATGTACATGAGAAAGTAGGCATCTTAGCAAATGCGTCGAAATTCGGTCAGCATGCTTACCTATGAGAATACTTTATAGCAGTATCCGACGAGATTTAAGCACAATTTGAAGTAATTTGTTTTCGTGACCGTCGACGAAACATGGATTCACTGCTGCTTACTAGAAACCAGATATGCTTTGAAGAAGACTGTTCTACTGACCGGAAAGGGAACTTCACGATTTTGTTTTTGTTTGAGGAATTCACAAGTCGTTGTGGGTGGACTATGAGCAGAAAACCAGTGTGGCCATGCATTACTACTGTAATGAATTATTGGTATGAGTGGACGCCGTATTTTGGATCCATTTTAAATTAAAAAAATGTTCTTCCTAATAAATTTGAATCACTAAAATCCGATTTGATATAAAAACTAGAAAAAATGTTAACTTCGGTTGCCCCGAATTAGCAACTTCTTGGAGAGAAACGGATGAGCGCATCGGTATCTCAAAAGCTGAGGAACTATTTCGAGTATATACAGACGGACGAATAGACGGACAGACGAATGGGCGGAAATAGTTAAATCGATTCAGTTCGTCACGCTGACTATTTATTTAGATTTATTTGTAAATACATACATATTTTATAAGTTAACCGACGTTTCTTTCTGGGTGATAATATATCCTGTTCAGGATATAGCAAAAAAACCGTTAGTCTCGGCTGTTCTGAAGCTATAATACTCCTCACAGGTGCATTTATTAAAGGTCAGTTTAAAAAGCTGTTTAGAGAAAATCTTAAACATTTTAACAAGTTCTGCATATACTTAATACCCTACTCTTGAATATTGTACAGGGAAACCTTCAACTGAATCTCAACTTTCGTCCAAACACAATGCAATTTCTATATACTTAATGTATAGAATACATACATATGCATTTAAGAAAATGGAAGGCGTGAGTGCAAAACAATTTAGTGATAATTTCAACTCATCATGCGCCACTCTAGTTGCTATTGCTCTTGTTGTTTTTGTTGGGTTGATGTGTACTTGTACGATTAGGCGACGCAAATCAACAAATCAGCGAATTAAACAAATTTTACAGCTTAGTTTACATGCCGCACACTCCTGTGTAGACAAACACACATATAGCACATATATATGTACGTACACATGTGACATGTTGGACTTACATTCCACATGACTTCTACATGGGGAATTTAGCAACGACTATGTGTTTGCTATTTGCTTGCTTCGCAAGTCTCGAAAGTTTGTCTTTCAATTTCGGAAATGGTATTTGCACAGCACAATGGACAACATAGCAAGCGGCGAGCAACGAGCAGCGAGTGCAGAGTGGCGAATGACTTCGACCAGCGTATATTCAGATGAGCACCGGCAGGCTTTGGCAGTGAGGAGGCACTGACTCACATTTTGTCTTCAAAATTTACGCAAATCCTTCTGCGTTGGGATAACGGTACTCTAGCTATTGGACTCCGCATAGCTGCCAATGCGCCTAAGCATGCATTGGTGCTCGAAAGCAAGCTCAAGTGGCCGGACAAGTAGTGGCGCTTTGAGTGATGACTGCGAGTCGCAATCGCAATAATGTAAAACAACGAAGATCTGTACTAAGCGCGCAGAACACGCACATATATGTATTTGGAGTTGACTATGTGACCAAGTCTAATGGTAAACGATGCATCCAGTCCATCAGCCTGGTAAACAAAACGACAATTGACACAGAAATCGCATTTTAGCCCAATGCCCCAAATTCTAATATTGTCCTGCCACTCAGACTTCTCAGCCTCAGCGTCAGCGTGCGCAGTTCATAGAAGTCGCGTTTGTAAGGCGTCGGCAA
Organism: Bactrocera zonata; assembly: GCA_037783105.1. Taxonomy (NCBI): domain Eukaryota; kingdom Metazoa; phylum Arthropoda; class Insecta; order Diptera; family Tephritidae; genus Bactrocera; species Bactrocera zonata. The sequence continues at coordinate 113,962 of JBAWJQ010000459.1, forward strand.
TCACTTGGGCGCAGGCAACTCAGCTCAGTCTGGATGCGAGCATCAGGCGCACTTGTCGCGAGAACGCAAATGTTTGGCTTAGGAACACATGGGGCGGCTAGTTGGGAACGTGGCTGCGACACGGTATGATGACGTGCAGTACGGTTTGCGTATGCGATGAACAGTGGGTGTGAAGAAGTAAAAATTGTATAGAACTATACGAAAAAAATTTTAAAAAAAGTTGTTTTCAAGTTTTGAATCCCTAATATTGAGTTGAAAAATAAAAAATATTAATCCCATCGTTATAAAAAAAATTAGAAAACAAAACTTACACAGTCAAGCGTTTCATATATTTTATCAATTTTTAAACCCTGAAGAGGGTAAACTACGTTTGCCACGAAGTTTGTAGCACCCAAAAAAAAAAAAACGTTTCAGCCAGCACCTACGTATTACATTTCATTCGGATAGCTAAATTACTAACGTAAAAATTTTTCGATCCGTAAAAAACTTTGCCATAAAAATCGCTGGCTCGAAACCGGCTTAGAACCCATAGTATCTAGGGTGATCTAAGTTGGTCAGAATGGTCTGTAGAACATTTACCGCATACGCGTTTTTACGTTTTTTGTTTCTCTGTAAACCGATCCGCTCTGGTGTATTTATACGCATTAGTCCCTCTGTTTTTGAGATATTGATCTGCAATTAATTAACCAAAACACACTTAGAAACCATATCATCCCTATTGGAAAGCCCGGTATATAGAGAATTTGACAAAAATTTTAAATAAATCAATTTTCTAACGCGCTTCTAACCACAGTGCATCAGTACGCAACATTCCTACAGAAACTCAGTTCTTGTCGCATTTGTGTCATCAGCAGGATCGGAGATTGTGGTGGCCGGTGTTCGTCCGCGTACGTGTTGGAAGTGACATCAGCACCTAAATTGTTGTTGTTCAACGTAATGTCATTGGTATTTTCTTTCGCTATTTGCTTTCGGCCAATGTGAACGACGGGCCGCTGCCTTTGCCGAAGGACACCCAACAGCACGTTTTGCCAGCAAGACAGATAAACATGTAGAAGTTGCGAAAACAAATTGACGAAAATTTACAGCGAGCGAAGGTACGAAGGAACGAATGAATGAGCAAAAATACTTGAAGCAATAACAATAAAAGTTTTCCTAAACAAATAGCAAAGCAATAATAAATACAACAACTAGTTAAAATAAGAGAGGTCGCAGCGATTGCCTTACACATGCTCTTATAAAAGTATATATGTACATAGATTCGGTGTATATACATATATATAATTTATAAATACACATTAGTTGTTGTACTAAAGTACTTTGTAATGAAGTTTCGATTGAAGTAACCCAAAGGTTCTGCGGTCCTTGAATATCCTTCCAGCAGACTAGAAAATACCTCAAACAAACTGCGAAGACAAACTTTGTCGGTATAAGCATCGTCAGCATTGTATTTGACTCCCAATATGTTTTGAATGTTGGCACGAACACATACATACATATTTGCATGTGTGTGTGTGTAAGTGCTGGTGTGTCGCCAATTTCCAACAGCCACTTGTCATCAGCATTCCATTCGCACGTTTCAATTAAAAATATCAAAATGTAAATAAACAAATGATTGAGTGACTATGTTTCATTCACGCGTTCCCACGCTCAATTACTGCTCGCACTCAATTCCTCAACTATACGTTGTCATGTCAAATAATGGGTACAAAATAGTGCGAAAACAACAATAAAACGCGAAATTAATGGAAATTTATAAACATATGGATGCATCTTCTTCTAAGAATTCAATGGGATAGACCAGGTGAGATAAATTTTGAAAAAAAAGTAAGCGTAGTAACCTAGTATATAGAAACTCATTAGAAAAGAAAAAAGTATAACAAAAATAAAAGGAATACGAGAAAAAACTTTAACTTCGGTAGCACCGAAGCTTACGTACGCTTCACAAATAAAACAGTTTCCCATACAAGCGCTTGATTTCGATCGTTCAGTTTGTATGGCAGCTAAATGTTATAGTGTTATGTTCATAGTTTTATGTTTCTTAATTTATTCTTCAAACTCAATGTCGTTTCACTAAAGATATCTGCAACAAGCGTTACCGAATCGAAGGCAGTTTTTAGTTGATTTAATTATGAAGAATATTTATATCAATTCCTTGGTTGATTCGCTGCTGTTCAAGCTTTGCTGAATAAAGGATAGCTAAATTGAATATTATAAGTATGTTGGATATTAAATGAGGTTTGCACCGTGACCTAAGAGCTATTGCCCCCTTGTGCTTGATAATAATTAAACTAGAAATGTTAGTGCAACCACAAATGCCCTTAAGTGAACTTTTGATAATTAGCAAATTCTTACTTTTTTGCTGGAATCATTGGTAGCAAAGGGTCATGGACGGTACCCACGACTTTGAACGAGACACATAAACTAGTGTATTTCTTTTAGAAAAACATTTCAAAAATATAGTCTCGAAGTTTTGATGGTATACTCCGAATATTTTCGAAGAAATAGGTACCAAAACTTTGAGACTCGTTTCCTCAAAACTAACTTTTTTTACCCGGCCTCAACATTGCGGGCGAATTATTTAATCGATTTACTTGAACTAAAGCGTATTTTATAGATAATTTTATACTCAAGTGGGCGATAGAGCGCTTTCCCGCGAAAAATGTCATTTTTACAGTGATTTAACTATTTTGATGTCGAAAAACAAGGATAAAAAAGGCCGTTTTTAGGAAATCCAGGCCTACATCCCCAATTTTTTGAAATTCTCAAAATCCTTCTACTATGCACTTGATAAAAGCTATTTGATTTAAAAAAGAAACACTTTTTTCATTTCAAATAAGAAGCCTAGTCAGGAAGTTGACGGCCGCAAAAAATGTCAATCAACAGGATCGTTGATATTTCCGCCATTTTTGTTTTACATAAAATAATTTTTTATTTTGTAGTTCAACTCTTACTATATATGCAGAAATTCCGATGTGATCGATTTTAATTCTCCCATAATAAAAGTTGAAAAAATTACTATTTTTTACGGTACTAGAGGTATCCCCCCCTTAAGTGTGATAATTCTAGAAACTATCTTCAGGAAATCATATACATTATTTGATTTGAAAACCTGGTTTGTAAACATAATGATACTTTTTTCTTCGTGAGTTTAGTCATTAATTAATTTCTCTTGAACGTATTCCAATATATTTATTAACTTAGTATATTAAACGTCCGCATACAGATTTACTTTCTTCCAAAAATACAAAACCATAATTCAATTAATGAACTGAACAGTCTATCTGTCACGGTTAAAGAGTTGTTCCTTTAGGCAAAAAAAAAAACACATTGTAAATAAAAGGGAATCGGCATTCCTCATATCTGTCTTCCTCCACTCAAAATTCTTAATCCAATTACTTTGATACAATTATTTTTGCTCAATTGATCCTTAAAGACTGAACACAATTGCCATTTCTCCAACAACGATTGCTAATTTTACAACAACATTGCCAGTTTTCTAACAAAAATTGCGCTCGTCTTTTTTGCATTTCGCAGTTTTTACCTTCACTGAGTTCAAAAGCAGGCATGCTGTTCCTTTAGAAATCCACCTCTTACTCATCTTGACACGAGCATCATGAATGAATCACCACACCAACATATGTATGCTTGTTTCATAAGTATGTGCATCTTGAGTTGTTTGCGGGAATTCCGCTTGCTTAAATCTTTTTGACTTGCAGTCGGAAATATTAGATTATCCTGTTTTCATTATAGTTTGTAATTCTTTCCGATTTGGCTGCTAATTGATATATTGTTTTGTCGGATTTTGAGGGTAAACATTTTAGTGAAATCCATGCAATAACAATAGCAAAGCCGATAACAATGGCAGTCGGCCCATATGCAAGTGGCAACAAACGGAGTTTCGGAATTTCTGCACAGATGAAAGCAAAATTGCTATGCAGTGAGTAAAGTGGCAATCGGCAACTGGCAAATTTGACCGCAGGCTCGAGATTTTGTTACTTGCATGAGCACATGCGAGTACACAGTAGGAACGGTGTATGTGTATGTATATAACTTAAGGATATATGCAAAATTAGTACCTACTTTCTCTTATGCCTTATGTATTTTGATATATGTATGTATATATGTATATGTAGATAGCTATAATATTGGTTTGAATCTTTTTTACGAAAAGATTTTGAATGTACGACGTAGAAAGTTTCAGCTTTAAATTGTTTACACAATTTCTATATGTTTATAAGATTACAAATTGAAGTCAGTAAATAAGCAACGTAATGCGCTGGGAATGGTTCAAAAACAAGGAACTTCAGTTCCTTACGATCCCAATACCAGGAGAGGCACGAAAAGATGAATCTGCTGCATGATAGCACTCGGCCTCATGTTGCCAAACCCGTTTAAATCGGAAGTCCTACCCCACCCGTTATATTTCTCAGATATTATACAAGTTATATTGTATATATATAGATATTGCTCTGACCAAGACGACATCGCAAAATGCCTTGATTCTTGGATAGAATCACAAGATCAACAGTTTTACGGCATTGGTATTCGAGCTTTGCCAGAAAGAAAGAGAAAAAGTTGTGACTAGCGATGCAAAATACCTCGAATAATCTATTTGTAGCCATTTATTTACAATAAAATTGCAATTTCTAAGCAAGAACTTATTTGTACATATAAAATATAGTTCATAAAGTGTAAATTGTGAGTAGTCAACTAGGCTGAAGCAAAAAAGACTTAGTCACCTTAGTTATGAAAATAAAACCTCTGTTGATGAACTCCATGGACACTTAATTTTACTACATAGTCATATTGCGATACCGCTCATCATCTTCCGTTTCGAATTTTGTGAGTTAACATCCTCTTACTGATTAATATATAATATAATCTCATTATTAGCGCCTTCTCTAGATGTGCTAAGGAAGTGAGATTATTGAATCCATCACCATTGTAAACTGTCATACTTTCAAAGTATTTATAGTATAGTTACATCAAAAATTACGCATTTGGGCGTATTGAGAAGTATGGAAAGATGAAAAAATAATACGTATCTAGCCGTGTCAGCTTATGTAATATTAGAGGGGACAATGTGTGAAAATTACGTGAGATGAGATCATTCATTAACTGTTCGGTTCTATTGCTAGAATAATAAGAAGGAAACTTAATTTTTTGCTTGGAAACACAAACTTGGGGAAAGTAGAAAAGGTGAAATGGGAAAACCAAAGAATATAGACTTTTCCTTTAAGAGATTGTCCCAGTGTGAAATTAAAAAAAAAAAATATCGATTTTACATTACCGGATAATATCCACTGTAATAAACATTCTCTCAAATTTTGAAATCGAAATTCAAATTATTCGATATTCCAAAAAAAAAAACGTGATAGCAACTTTCTTACGGATTAATTATTTGTTTGAAATTTTTGTTTTATATCAGAATTGAGGCTGCAATCGTGGACATCAACAACAATTTATTTAACTATTATACACCCAATAAATAAACATAAAAAATTCATTTTGTATTCGTCATGAATTTTTTTATTTATAAAAAAACCGATTAGTAAATTTTAACCTTAAAAAAAAACTCGCGAAAATGATTAATTTTTCGGAGAGTCTCATTGAGGCGATATAATTAAGCACATTACCAGAAGAGTTACCTTTTCTATATTACAATCACATCAACTAATTTGAAGATTTTCAATCCCCCAAAAACTAAGGGTTTGATGCAACATTTATTATTGCATGGAATGACCGAATTTAGCTCATTATCGAATTTTTACACTTGCTGGCAATAAATCAGCAGTTTTCTAACTTGTTATGCAGAAGTTATACGACTTGTCTTCATAACAGCCATAATAATAACATCCAACAATCAAATGGAGGCAATATATACATACATTTTTCCCTAACATTCCTTTTTTCTTTAAAACAGCCGGAATAGTCTTTTCCCAGTATAACCTTCAATACCTTCTTTTTTACGGGGTTAAGCTCCTCAATCGTGTCAAAACGATGTCTCCACATTGTCCATTGGATTTGACATGGGTTTCCTCTGGTAAAAAACGGCCTTTTTCAATAATTTTTTTTACATATAAAAAATTAAATATTGTAATGAAATTTTCTTTTATTTAAAAGATTCATATTTAATAAACATTTTATAAAATTTTCAAAAAAAATATCAAAATGGCAGTCATTACGACGCCATTTCCGGCAGTCCCTTGGAAAAAAGTGCATCCACGTTGTCAGCAGAACTTCTTCCAGGATCATCTTAAATAAGAATAAAAAATACGTGTTTTAGTAAAGACAATAAACTAGATATTGGACGAAGGAAAGAAATTAAAATTGGATTTTTGGCAGACGTTTTTATAAAAAATTCAAATTTCGATGAAAGTTTCTGAATATTTTTTTTTTAAATAGTTGTAATTAAAAAAAATCCTTCGTTCAAGACCTTGTAAATGATATCTCGAAGTCCTATGTAAAATTTCATCAAGATCAGTTGAGTAGTTCGCGAGCAATCTTGACAACCGACTTTGAAAGTATAGTTTTGAGAAAAACGCGTTTAAAGACTGCGCACTTAGCCTAACTAGCCTCGAGCGCAAAAGTTCTCAAGCCTGTATCTCCGAAACTATTACTCGGATCATCTTGTAAATTTAGAATAATATTTCAGTGGTGTGATAGATTTTTATAAGACAAAAAAATTTTCGATTTTTGAAACTGTGAAACCCATGTAACCCCTTATACCGAGGGCTATGACGCATAAGGGTCAAATAATATTCTTTGTGGACAGAAAATCGTAGTGCAACACGTCACGATAATTACTGCACTTCACTTTTTGATCACAATAGTATTTCCAGTATATTTAAATAATTATCTATATATAAAAATTACATGTCTTGTTTTCTCTTATACTACTGAATCGATTTTAGTAAAATTTAACACGTTGTATCATTTTTGATTCAACTTAAAAGATAGGATAAAAAATACTTAAAATGCTCAATAAAATACTAATATAAATTTAAAATTCCATATGAAATTTTACGTGCAATTAATTTTTATATTCTTTGGCACTACTGCACTGCCGAGCAAAGTTTTTCCTTAATTCCGCTTTTCTCACCATTACTTAAGTAAACAGAAAACTTCATCAAGCAACCGTAAAATACTTCCTTTGAAGTGAGAAATGCTTGAGTTAATGCAAAACTAATGATGCAATCGCAATTATCGATTCCGAGCGTACCGTAGTCATCACCGCAATTAGTAAAATATTGCGGAAATAAAAAGCCGAAGTAAAAGTGCAAATGAAAAATGTAATGACTTATATAGGATGTAAAAGAATTCCGCTGAAATGAAAGTTCAAAGCAGTCAAGCATACCAATTTATGCAGTATTTGCACATTTCATTATAATCACTCCAATCGTGTGCATCCTTTTGAGTAACTTTTTCTTAATTCCAAAGAAAGATAAAGATTTGAGAAAGAACTGCAAATTAGCGAAAAGAAATTAAAGTACAGAGGAAGAAAGTTACAAGTTGTTTGAGGTGCGCAAAAAGAGTAAAAAGGAGCAAGGAAGCATAACTGCGCTAGAATAAAATAAATAAAAAATAAATAAAGTACCGAAGAGGAGCACACAATAAGGCTTTAACAAATATATTAACATGTTTTTCGGCAGCTAATCCACATTCAGCAATCGGAACGTTTATTTAATGAATATTAATCAGCTTAACGCTAATAAAAGAGCGGAGCGAAACTTCTACCAAATGTCACAATTCACTTGCTGAAATGTCTGCCAACTGCGCTACCTACACCACCGCACACTTGCGTGCACACACAGACGCACAGCCGACAGCACTTTGCAGCCGAGTGCCAGAGCGGCTGTAAAAAATCACAATCCATGGGAATTTTCCGTTCAAATGCACATTTTCATAATCCGCCAACACAAAACACTGCAGCAGCAATCACAACACAATCAAGGCAAAACAGCAACAGACCGCAGCACGGACAACGCGACCGGCACACACACTTGCGTATTATGTGGATGCGCTGGCAACGCGGCGAAAGCAACGGTGCAAATTGCTCTTTCTTTGATTGCTGATTGCATTAAGGCAAATACGGCATCTAATCAAATCAAGATCAGCTCAATGCGCGCCTCCATTAGTGTAAGAGTGAATGCGTGTGTGTGCGTGTGTAAATGTATGCGTAAGTGTGCTAATACATGCATAAGCGCCCGCATAGCACCCACTGCACTGCTCGCTTATTAGACGGTTTGTTGTTCGGGCTCAGGCCTGCAATTGTGTGGCGTCATAAAAATCAAAGAACTGACAACTAGCAAACTATTAACGACAAATAAAAATTATAAATTGTAGCGAGTGGATTTGCATTGAGCAAACCGAACGTTAATGCCTATGTATGTACGGATGTAAGTATGCTACACACCAGGCGCGCGCTATGATGAGGGTGCGCTCACGCCACCCCTGCCTTGCTGCCTTTGAGCCCATTCTAATCGGAAACGCTTTAATACAGTCCAACTACTAATAATGAAATGCTTATTGTCGCAATTATTTTATTACCCTCACAATGTGCGGAATACTCGGCGTTACAGTTGAACGCCCTAACTGACTAACCGACAACAGGAATGCCCAAGTTGGTCCATTGTGATTTGACATTTTGATTGTACAAATTCTGGCTTGCGCTCGACTGCATCCGCCTTGACGTATGCTTTAGAAACGTTTCTGCTTTTCTGTTGCGAGTTTTAATATCGGACAAGACCACAAAGGGGTTGAGTAGACTTGGTCGCGACTAAACGAAAGCGACAGACGAAAATTTATATAAGGGTAGCAAAATTCGTTTATGGGAACAGTGGGGCAATTGGGTGTTTGACGGGAAGATAAAGTTTCTTTGTGTTTTCCATGTACTAGGTGAAAGCTTTTTAAAATATTATTTTTATTAAAGAGAGATTTGGAATTCATTGCAAAACTCTTAATAGCATATAAAAAAGAGTTATTTGGTAAAGGCTCAGGAAGCCTTTTTTCATTTATAACCTTTAATATTTTAATTTTCTATAAAGTATTTAATTTATCTTAATGTGTAATATTAATAAATACATTTTATGATTGTCAAGACGAAATATCTCCAGTCATCAAACAAACAGTCTTCGCACTCGCGACTAGGCTCCCACGTCTCTGTTAAAAGTCATAACTTCGAAGTCGTAGATAATTTCGTCTATCTTGGAACCAGCATCAAAACCAACGTCACCCTCGAAGTCCAACGCAGAATAACTTTTGCCAACAGGTGCTACTTTGGACTGAGTAGGCAATTGACAAGTAAAGTCCTCTCCCGACGAACAAAAACCAAACTCTATAAGTCACTCATTATTTCCGTCCTGCTGTATGGTGCAGTGGCATGAACGATGACAACATCTGATGAGTCGACGTTACGAGCTTTCGAGAGAAAGGTTCTGCGAAACATTTATGGTCTATGATTTATGGATTTATGGCATAACTAAACATATATGCGTATGGCTCCAAAATGGAGGGAATATACATACTGTCCAGAGTTAGGCATAAGCGAGCTTTTGTATTTACTGAAAAGCCACAGAGCTGACCTTTAAAGCACCAGCAGGCAACTTCAGAGTCAACATTTACGTAGACAGCCAAGCAGCAATCTAGACAGTAACCTCGTATCGCATATCATCCAGAAGTACCTTGTGCAAACCATGCATTGTCTATACGACAACTGGGGCACTCGCTAAAAGTGACTGCGGACTGTAGGAAAGCAGAAAGTGTTAAGGTCAAGGCGCCAAGGAAACAATGAATATCTCTTATGCACTTGTCCCGCATTGGCAAAGTTACGTTCTAAGCAGTTGGGGGCCCACGGTATGAGACACTGGAAGACTATCAAAAGGGAACTCACAGAGTCTATTTAATCGCAGACATCCTGACTAACTGAACTTCTTCTGGTATCGCAAAGGATCAAAACTGGTCTATGCGTGGCTCATTAGCCTACTAGACTAACCTAACCTACCCAAAATTATATCTTTGTTGAAAATCGAGAAACATACATCTTCTTTCTTTGATTCGCATATTTTTTCTCCTCATATTTTTGAATGTTATTTTTATTCATTTGAGGGCGTGCTGTAATCTTGGAAAAATTGTTCTATATATTTTGACCCAACCTACTGCACAGCCACGAAGTCGAAGCGAACTCTTGTTATATTCCATCTACGAGTATCTTCGCAATCCTTTTGCACTTACTTCAATGTGTGCAGAAACAGATTTTGAAAGTTCTAGTTTAGTAGTGTCGAAATGGTTTTCTGAATCCTTTGGTAGTATAGTGAAATAAAAACTTGTTCGATTTTGCAACTATTTCCCGTAGCACGAAAATCAGCAGCTTGATAAAATTTTCCGAGGACATCGGTAAGATATAAGATAGAATAGAAGAAACAGAATAGATGGAAATGATGTTGGAGGCAAAAAATGTCGCTTATTGTGAATGGAATTGGTTTGGATTGAGGAAACTGGACTTTCTGCGCTGTTTATTTTACTATGTCCGTCTGTTTATAAGTGAACTAATCTCTCAGTTTTTGAGATATCGTCAAAAAGTTTTGCACAGTTCCTTTCCTACTCAGGTAGTTGGTCATTTGTCGGAACTTGGCGATATCGGTCTTTATTTGGAAAACTAAGTTATCTTTACCAAATTTGAAATGGATTGTTGTCAAAGGCAACGCTTTAGTCTCAGGATAAATTGTTTAGATATACATATCTGGTATTCAAACTGACCGTTCAAAAAGAATATAATGATTTTTTATGCTAAAAGAAAACCACCTTTCAGAGGTCTTGGCTATGACGCAACCAAAGCTGCCAATTTTGTTTAATTTCATTTTTACATTGTGTTTCCTTTTACAAAACAAAAAAAAATGTTCTGGCGTAAATGCGTTTGAAAAAAATACCCCAATAGTCATGGCGGTTCGAAATTTGTATTGTGGAGAACGAATTTTTCAATAATATTATTACAAGTTTATAAAATTAAAAAAAAAAATTTTGAAACCTTTATTTACCTGTCAAAGCGTTTGCCATATTTTGCATCAAATCATTTTTGTCCTATTATTTTAAATTTAATTTATTTCATATTCGCGATTATTTTTCCCTTTTCTTCGTTATTTCCACTCAAATGTTTTCTATCAAATTCGGTGACCAACATTACTCGAAAACGATATTCTTAAATATACATATTTTTTAGTAACTAATCGAAGATTTTTTTCCACCCGTAAATATTTTTCTATAAAATAGTTAGGACCGAAATTTTAGTAAAAAATCAATTTTTTTGGAAAAAATTCTGGAAAGTTCCCTTTTTTCGGTCTTCTAACTGTTTATAACCCCTTAACTACTGACATTTGCTTGATTTGTCGCAAATTTCGGCCCACTGTGCGCGCACATATAATTCGCTACACCATTTGGTACAACAATCTAAAAACAACAACAATGCATTAGCACTTTAGCCGAATAAAAACACAATAAAATATAAACAATAAATCCATCCAACAATTTACACCGTCACTGGTGAATTCGACGGGAAGCAACGAAGGGCGAAGCAACATCCTTGTGGTGTGTACATGCATATGTACAAGTATATGTTTGTATGACTGAGTGTTTATATGTAACATAATTGAAATGAATTGAATTTGGTGCACAATTAAAGTTGCACGGTGTGGCAGCAGCAAAAGCAGCTAAACAGTATCAAAAATAACAGCAACAAAAAAAAACAAAGCGTTTAAAAGGACCAAAAAGGATCAACACGCCGCCAACCCAAGCCAATTGAGTATGTATGTGTGTGCTTGTGAAACTTTGTCGTTGTTCTGTGGAATAAGGAAAGAGGGGGTGGCGGGTGTTGTATGTGTTGTTGATGGGCGGTTTTGTTTTCGTTGGATTATTGTCGCTATTATGCTTGTTGTTATTTCTGATGCCTGAACATAAAGCGGCGGCGAGTGGCAGCATCGAAAAGGTCGCCGACGCTGCAGCTCAACGCAAAGACGTCAGTCAATATTCTTGACGCCAATTGTCACCCACAAACAAAACTGCACGGGCGTTTATTGCTAATAATCACGAAGTGTATTTGTGCGTGTGTGTGCGGCGGCGGTGGTGTGGGGTGATGATAGTGTTCAATGGGCGTGCCAAATGGAAGCATATGTGAAAATAAGCCATGACAAATGGTTTAATTTAGTTGTCAGTTATTTCTGGTGTCTGCTTTACATTGAATGTGCTGCAGGCAAGTTGCGTAATACGCCGCGAAGGTGGGGGCGCAAGGAATCTGACAGTATAGGCTATGAAAAATGTTAGTGGTGGTTAAAGGCATACACATGTTTTGTGATAATGTGCGCTTAAAATGGTAAACAACCATTTAACGGCAATGTAGATAATTCAATTGCTGTAGAAAAACAACAAAAAATTAACTGGAATTTAATAAAAAGCAGGAACCTATCAGTTAGCTGGGGTTAAACGCCAGCCAAATTCATTGCGTGCCCATTGATTGGCACAAATACTTGTTCGCACATATGTGCAGTTCGCTTTTTGAGCAGTAAGTCAGTTCGCTTGACGTGCGCACGCAATCGCCAAATACCCGAATGTCCACTTAAGAAGTCACCTTGCCAACGTTGCACCCACTTCCCTGCCGCCGAAGCTCACAGTGTACGCTGCGCGCCTCGTACGAGTGCTTGCTAAGGCATTTCAAGCATGAGTTTGACGCATTCCATTCGTCAGTGCAGCCATTGCTTGTCAACTGCCAGGCGCTGTGCGTCATTGACCTCCTGTTCACATTTGCCTTTTCGGCGTTTGAGCCACGACCAAACGACTTCTCGGCCAGCACGCACCCAATCGGTAAGAGCCACCAGTGTGCTGTCTACACCCGCACTCACTATGTGCGATCACTAGGGTGATCGGAAAGTATTTAATTTTTATTTATTGGAAATTTAATTGCAACGGTTTTTTTGTGTTATCCTAGTACTAAACCTTAGGTACTAGATATTTGCAAAGACTCTAATAAAAGTCCCAATAATTCGAATGAGAAAGTATTTTTTTGTAGAAAATGAGCCAAAAATGATCCTAACCTGTCCGAAGCTAAAGTTCGATGGAATTAAATATAAAGCAAATTCGAAGAATAAATATATTTAATGGCTAACATGTTGTCTGAAACAACGTTTGATGAGTGATCTCCCGTATAGTCTTGGGACCAAATGACTGCGTTTTACTCCCATTCGTAAAAAATAAAATCACAGTTTTTCGACACCTGAAAGGTGGCTGATGCAGTCAAGAGGCATGCTTTGGATATATATGTTTTTGTTGTTGTAATCATTATATAGTCCACCCTAACGGGGATAAGGTTCAGATATGTTGTCATCGAGCTCATCCAACAATTGGCCCAGGAAACGGGCTGTTTCGAAGGGGTCAGACCTAAAGGAGAGGGGTGTCAGATGTGTAGGGTTAGCAGGACTTGCAAAGATGTGGTTAATTTCACGCGAGAACTCGTCGCACGCTGGACATTGTTTGATATGTCAGGGTCGATTTTGGATAAGTAGAAGTTTAACTTGCCGGAACGAAGCTGGGCAAGGGTTATTCTCGATTCCCGCAGCAACTCGAGCTCGTCGTCTGCAATGGTTGGTGGTCTCACTGAGAGGGAGTCGACGAAGGTGTTTATGGCTCCACTGTGAATGGTAATCAGTGCATGTCTGAGCTTGGAGCGTCCGAAGTCTGGTCAGCGTATTGTCTTATGTCGACGAAATAGTTGAGGAAGGACCTCTTGATGCACCTAGGAGATGGTTGCGCTACAAACAGGCTGCAGGGATGACTTCAACGAAAATACCCCTGCAGAAACTGTTTGGATGTTCGATAGTAGACATCAAGAGGCATCCTGTTATTGCCCGGAGTGCAGTGTTCTGGCAAATCTGAACCTTCCTCGTCTGCGTTTCACTATATCCAGGCGATCATAGTTAAGGATCTACAGGCCGATTGCCTTGTATGTTACCAATAACGTTTCTTTGGCTTTTCCCCATGCGCTGTCGGCTAGCGGCTTGAAGATTTTATTGCGGCTCTGTACTTCGGCAATAATCGCGATTGTGTGAGGCGTAAAGGAATACCGGATGTCGAGTGTCATACTTAAAATTTTAGGTTTATAGACTGTGGAATTTTAACATCATCGACTGCAATATTGAGCTCAAGTATAGGAGTACATACTCCACTTTGTAAATACCGTCGGTGTGATCTCCGACCTTTCTCCTTGCTGCACGGAACCTAAGGTCGGAGAGATATCCGTCTACTTTTGGAGGTATCTCCATCAGAGTGGCAAAAGTGCTTTGACAATGGAGAATATTCTGGAAAAAATGAAGCAATTTTCAATAACTAAAATTTGTTTTTGTTCTCGAATTTATATCAAAATATAAAGGCAACCTACGTTAACTTCGAAGGAATACGATTCTTTCATAATAATTTCGATTTCTTAAGCCTCTTTGCACCTTATAAGCCCATATTTTTGAGAAGCATCCATTTTGTCGGAATTCAAAATTTTGATTAGGCTTCGATCATTAGCTATATTTATATATTATAACTATTTTTACTTCCAAATCTCTCAGGCAGCCTAACCAGACCTTCATTTAGACCAGCACTTGCTGCAGAAACCAATTATTTGAAGTATGAAAACGTTGAAATTATCCCCTACATAAAGAAGTTTTATCGACTTTGGGCATAAAAATGAAAAGCCTCTTTCTAGCTTGTCTTGACATAAAGATCACCCTAATAACATTGTATAATCATATTTATATAGTTGTCAGAGTACTCCAAGCGTACATTTTTTACTGCTACTCCGTCTAACAATGCCACTGCACTCAAGCACTTGAGCGCGCAGCACACACCTGCCAGGCGCTTGCCTTCATCGCGCGCTGTCGTCATCGCCGCCACCACAGTTACCTCCATGGCAAGCGGTTATGATTGTGTTAAGTCGCTAACATTGTTGTAACTACGTTTTACTTAGTTATTTAAAACGTCAGAGTTGTTGTTGTTGCTGTTAGCATTTACATGTGCTACTAAGCAAAATACTACAATACAACATCTGTCAGCATTTGAAGCTCAAACGCGCACGTCATTGTTGCACCGCGCCGCATCGCTTCACCAAGCTTTAAGCACTTGAGACCGCCGCGGCCGCTGCTACAACCACTACGTCTGTCCTTAGCCGCGCTGCTTGATTGACATCTGTAGTAGAGGATGGATGTTTTGCCAGTGTGAGGTTATGAATGCGCCTCTGTGTTTACCTTGGAAATGTGTGTTTCCGGCATTTTTCCATTTGGCTTTCGTGCGTTGCGGTGCGAGTAATACTTTTTATTTTACTTTTTTTTGGGTTTGCAGTCACCCAACCCCGTCTATCATTCATAACTCCAGGCTTTACAGGTACTTATGTGCTTATGTCGAATTTATAAGATCCATCTTTATTAGTGTGCCCCGCAGAGTACGGGTTTTAGTATTTATGTACGAGCCACAAGTACTTGGATTCGCTTTTAATAAAATTTCGATACCAAAATTAAAAATCGCTCCTTTGATTTGCTGCTACGTTCAACAGCAGTTAAGCTCAACTACACAATCGATCAATTGTGGGATTAAGTCTAACGTGATATCCATGCTGTGTGGATGTATTAGAGCTTTGCTGGAAATTGTCAAGCAAGCCATCGGTATATCGAAATTTACAAATACACAAAGGTTAATCGTACAGTTCCTTCTATAATAATAAGAGCTACTTCAAACTTTAAAAATTACAGTGGAATCTCTGTTCACACTGTCTTCTATCGAAATATAAAACATTACCGAACTCATGTGTGTTCTGGGAACCCGATTTACGGACTACTACAATTTCTTATGAAATGCAAACCAATTGCCTAGACTTGCAAATAGTTCTGCTAGGGAATTAGGATCTTAAATATCCGTGTGACGGTTAAGTGCTCTATAAATGATCAACTGACATCTCGGGGTATCATCTAAGCATCTTCTTTCAGAAGAAACAAGATTTCACAGTTATTGTTTTTTTTTTTTTTTGACTCGAGTATGATGTAGCATATTCGACTGAGAAACTTTAAGAATGTCCTTTGCTACGACTTTACTTTTCTATAGTTTTGACCACAGTTAAAGTATAGCCTCCGTCCGAATTTCTTGTGAAAAAATACTCTCGCTATAATAATCCTGACATATTCGCTCCTTCTGCAATGTTTACATCAGAACCGTTCCCTGAACATAAGCTTGACTCTTAAGTACTCAAAATGAGTTCTTAAAAACGGGTATTTTTTGCTGTTATAATGATGCAACTAATCGACAGATCGCTGAGAGAAAAACCCTTGTCGGAATAAAATCCGAATTAATTTTGTAAATCCACGTGCCTTTGAATATATGTAATATAACGAATCAGATGTTGTTAAAATGTTGTACTCCATCAAAACTTAAAGAAGTTTGGTTTATTCTCTTAAAAATAAACAGCACTAAGTTCAGTTCGTTCAAGCACGAAAAAACCTTGGTTAGAAAGGAGATATTTTAAAATATTATAAAATACATAATAAAAAATTGTGTACGGCTAAGGCTTTTAAAAGAATTCTTAAGTACAAAAACACTTAAGTTATTCATCATGTGATGGGTACACAAAAAGTTACACTAGCTTCTATAGTTTACTGATTAAGCTCGAAAATACAGGGTTTTTCTTTCCTTTTTTGATTCGATATTCGTACGAAGTTCATCAATCGGCCCTGGCTTGTTGGCATACCGTAGACCCACAGAAAATAATCTAATGTCGTCGAATGGCACAAAAGAGGCAGCCAATTGGCGGGGTCATTTCGTGAGATAACACGTACACCATACATTGTTTTTAATAAATCGATTGTGACATTCATTCTGCGGCTTGTCGCACCGTAGTGTTGGAATCAAATATTGTCTAAGTCCTTATCATCCAATTCGGGTGAGAAATTTTCGGTTATCATAGAGCGGTAGCGATTCTCATTTACAGTAACTTGCCGGTCTTGATCATTATAGAAGAAGTACGGCCCAAGCACCCCGCGGACCCATTAACCGCACAAAACCGCACTTTTCTTCGGATGCAAAGCGACTCATATGGATTGCTGTCTGGCCAATAACTCATACCATGACCATAAATTGGACGTAGCGCTCTTAAAGTTAAGGCCACTGACTCCGAATTCTAGTAGTACATTTTTATATTTTCGACTCGTTGCTGGATAGTGTATCTTTTCATGAAGAGAAATGTGAAGAGGGCGTTCCTATTGAAAAAGACGTTATAAGCCATTATAAAACTAAGAGAAAATTTCTCCTCATTAAATAAATAATAGAGTTCAATCCTGTTATCTGTTCTGACAAACAAATTGCATTTATTTTGCTCTATCTTCGGGCACGCCGAAGGCCCTTAGAAGTACATACTTATAATGATCAGTGTAACGAGCTGAGTGGATGTAGTCATGTCCCTCTGGAGATATATATACGCTAACTAGTCCCTTAGTTTTAGAGATATCGATTCGAAAATGTGGGGGTTTTTCTAACCAATAGATTGTTCCACATCTGGGTTGTAATGGCGGTCTTAGTTATGTAGCTGTTCACAAGAAAGATGATGTGAGCCGGAGCGTTGTCGTGGTGCAACTTCCAATCGGCTGCGATGGCTTGTGGGACCCGATTGACTCTTCGTTTAAGTTTCTAGAGAACTTCCATGTAAAACTTGGTGTTGGTGGTTTGTCCTGGAAGAACAAATTCATGGTGGAATATGCTTTTTACCATTCTTCTCTTTTTTGGGCAAAGAGACGACGGCATGTGCCACTCGGAAGATTGCCTCTTTGTGTCGGGATCATACTCAAAGATACATGAGCCTGTGATAAGCCTGTTTGAACATATCAAATGCCTCTGTCACAGATTTACCGAGTTTCGCACAGAATTTAATCGGGTACTTCTACGTTACCAACGAACGCTGCATTTTCGAACAACTTAAGCATCGTGAAAAGAAAACGCTATAATGGAAACTATATGGAAAATAGTTATCTCTTCAATAATTTTGCTTGAATAAATGAAGTAATTTTTACTCTTCCACCGCAAACCAACGCAGACATTCAATTGCATTCTTAATTACTTCATTCGCACAAATTTCATACGAATTAAATATGTATACAAAATTGTCCTTGAAGAGTACACAATCCTTGCGGCGGCTACGGGGATTCTTCCACACAATCAATTTGTCGCATGGAAAGTAAAAGTATCCAATTAACTTCTCAATGAAATCGCGTAAAAAAGCGTACAAAGCGGCAACTATGTGCCGCTGAATAAAGTAACACAGTGAACTCAAGGTAAACAACGACAAGCAAAAAATTCAAAAGGAAAACAAATCGCTGTGATACGAGTAGGAGGTACGTCAACAATAGTACGAAGCAGCATTTCAACGCCGTCACAACAGCAGAGCCGCCGCCGACTTGACTGACTCGACAGAGTCGCTGTGTCGGTGCAGTGAACGCTCTATTGGCAACAAAACACCAAAGCCAAAAGACACGGGAAACGGCGCACGGCACACGGCACTTGGTAAAAGGCACAGCGACAGTCGCAATCGACAATCGGCGGCGGCACAGCAATATCAGCGGCAGCAGAAGCAAAAAGCAGCGTTTACTGCTCAAATATTATGCGAACGCAAATATTTTTATTTAGTAAATGTCATTTATTATTTATATTTATTCGAGCACTTATCTAGCAGAGAGGCGTACGCGTCGCCCGTACGCTTATACGGTGCGCCCTTACCCCGCGAACACCGCAAAACAGCATAAAAGCGCAGCGCTGTGTTCCCGCCAGCCGAGCCGAGTCAATGGAACGCAAAGGAGCCGATTTGGTTTGTGGCAAGGAAACTGGAGCAAAAGTGACAGCGTTAAGTGCCAGCGACGGAGAGCACAAATGAGAGATTTGAAGCCAAACGAATTGACGCTTGTCGGGTTGAGGGGTAGCGTCATTTAGCAATGTCTGCAGGTGGAAAAATGGCAAATACTAATAAAATAATATAAGGTAAAACAAAACACAAACAGTGAATATGGGGAATCCTTAAAAATTATTGGCAAAGCAATAATCTGTGCGCTTGTCAGCAGCGGCGATGAATTCGTTCTCTCATCTTGAATGAATGTTGGCTTACAGCTTCTCCACACCACAGCAGGATATCCGCAGCCATAAGAGGACTTACCTACATACATATATACACATTCGCGCCTTCGTATGTGCATGTATTGGTAGGCAAACTACATAAACTGCATATATGTATGTAAACAAAGCTTACGCTGGAGGTGGATGAAGTCAATCGAGAAGCAACAGAAAATAAAAGTGCAAATAGAACTTAAGAACAATGACACACAAATAATCGCTTCATGCAGCAAATTTACTTCGATTTCATTGAAGTAAATAACTTTTGTGTACAAGCGTGTATGCAGTAATATTTACGCAAATATGTACATATATTTATATACAGTATGCTTACATATGGATTCGTAAATGAGAAATTATTTGTGAAAATGTGAAAGTGACAGTTGTTAAAGGGTTTAAATGGGAAATATCGTTAATTTTATGAAACATGAAACGGCATTTCTTTGCTTGGTGGTGGTCTCATAAGATATTGCGGATCGAAAAATATTGTTGTTGTTGTAAGTCTTTGTAAACCCTGCTTAGTAAAAGGTTAATTAGTACAGGGAACTAGCCAAATCGTGGTGGGTATTAACGGTGTTTCAAAGTAGAGGAACTTCCGCGTGAGTTGTGTCAAGCTGCCATGTTAGTTTTGATCAGTATTGCTTGGCATTTTATCATGGAAAGACTTACGCTTGAACAACGTTTATAAATCGTTTATCATTATTACGAAAAACCATCTTGAGACCCAGCATCATTTTTGGATAACGTTCGACCGAATAGAGCACGTCCAGTATTCAGTGAAGAAAATATCCAAATTTCTTCAAAAATGATGCCGGTGAGGACGTAATCGTCAATTGCGACCGTAATCGTGCTATTATAGCCAACTGAAATTGGAGCTTGTGATCTCGGCGACATTTGGTTTCAAACAAGATGGCACCACTTCCCACACATTGCATGAATCAATGGATTTGTTGAGAGAAGACATAGGTGAGCAGATAATTTCACATCGATTGACCACCAAGATCATGTGAGATCACACCGTTCGACTTTTTCCTGTGGGGATATGTAAAGTCTAAGGTCTTTACGGACAATACCGCTTCAGCAAAATGCGTTCATTCATGCGTTTCATTCGCTACTTACCAGTCCAAATGCTCGAACGAATAATCGAAAATTGGACTTACCTGAGGGACCATCTGAGACCTAGCCCCGGCCAACATTTAAAAGAGATAATCTTTAAAAAATAAATGCCAAAGAATGTACTTTCGAATGATAATAAATATACGAAATTAAATTTAAAGTTTCTGCAGTTTTCTTTAAAAATGTAGAGAACCACGAAATGGATCACCCGATATGATAACGAAAACTTAAAACAGAAATCGCTGACGGATTATTAAAGCATAAGCAGCTTCATCGCTTTCCTGGATAGATGTTCTTACACGGACAGGTAAAGCAAGAAAGAAAAAGCCAGTTTGATTATTTCTGGAAACTTCACTCACTATTGCACGGTACGGTTTTCACGATCTGTGTGAATGATTGAGAGCTAATTTCATAACCATATTTTTAACTGTAACTGTCAGAAGCCTGATGATGAAAATGATTTTTATATCGGAGCTTTTATTACTATATAAAGATAACAAAGTATTAACCTAACTAATTAAGTCTTGAGTGTCAAAACACTGCAGTGCCTAAAGATGTGTGGTTGAAAATGATTTGACGAATTACGAGTGTAATCAAGAAGTAAGGTTATAAATTCTTGTGGCCGTGACAAACTGTCAACAACAGAATATTATTGGAGCGTCATTTTCGTTTGCTTCACGCTATTCGTCTGAACTCTTGGTTCCTGAACCACGATAATACCATTGTCATACTGCATTGATACGTCGTCACTTTCATAAAAACCCGATTCATATCGTACCGAACATCGAAGAAAGAACAACGAAGGTATTGATTTGCTGCAGGGAAGTCAGTGGCAAAAGGTGGATGCTCTCACCAAGGGCAGTTCTTTGGCTGGATAAAACAATAGTTAAGCTTTTAATGTTCTACGAAATTCTTGTTTCAACGACCTGCTCTAATCAGCATTTGTGGGCCACTACGAAACACATCATAATACTAACACCGGTGAACGTAGTCGAAAGCTGCTCTCAGACTTAGAGAATCTGGATACTTAGATGACTACGAGCCCAAGCACTCTGTATACTTGGTTTACCTAGTCGCCGAGCCTAGCCCTGACTGTCGTTTTTCAACTCGTATACCTTCTAGGAGAGTTAGTAAGAAATGACTCGTTAGAGGAAAAAGGCGGCGTGCTTTTTTACGGATTGATCAAAGCTTGTGGACAGGGCTAATGGAGGAGTACACTTTCGGGAGCTTTCCATCAGCTCCAGTGTTAGACGGCCTCCTCACCATTGCATCTCTTCCAAGTGGAGGTGGCTGTCATCAAAGCAGTGATTCTCCACTCCGATAGTATGACTGCGATATTAACTTTAACACCTAATTTCTAACATTGAGCTATTTAATGATTAGACTGATTTGGATGCCTGGCCACAGCGGTAATGCAGGAAAATGTAAGGCTGATGAGCTTACTAGGACAGGCACTTCCCTACCTGCGGAAGGGGAACAGGTAGGAGCTCTTCAGTCTAGCTCAGAAAGCTTTGCTCACTTACCACCAGCTGTGTAGTCATAAGGTCCTTCTGATCCGGGGTAAATTGGAAGAAGTCTATCGAGCTCTTCGCTCTCAGCTAGGTCCATATTTCAATGATGTAGGAGTTTTAACCCTATCTAACCTAATATACTCTGTTCAGGGTATAAAAAGGAATAAAATTGAAATAAAAAACCCAAAAAAAAAGTAATTGCGAATTTTCATGCATACTAGATGGTGATTTATTGCCACACTTTCCCATTTCTAACATTTTCCGACAAATGCCCGTTTGTTTAAGAACGGATAAATACATGTGTACATACATTTGTCGGTATGTGTGCATATGAGTGTTTGCTAGGAACGCTCGCATGTTGCGCTTGTTTATGTTTGCTGGTGTGTGTGTGTGTGCGTGTGTGCCTTTTTTATTTTGTTCTTTTGATTGTGATTATTGTTATTAGTCGTGCAAACAAATTGGTAAATAATAAATATTTTTCAGTTAAATATTGTTAGTGTGACTTTTCATGCCACTCAATGTACTCATTCATACTTTTCTGCTCCTTTATTGTATATATGCACATAAATGCGAAAGTACATATTTACATGTAGGTTTATGGCAGCAGCGGTAGCGGCAGCAACTCGTACAGTTACTTCCCAGCGGGGCGGGGGGAGGGCCAAAGCAAGTACACATTAGGATTGACTTTTATCAAAACGCAATGACTTGCGTTTCTCCAGTGGCGGTAAGTAGTACAGAAATGTGTTTGCACGAGCGTGGCTGGCTGTGTGTGTGTGTGTGTGCGTGTGTTTGGTAGTGATTGAGTAATCAATGAGGGGAAATTGGGAGCCACGTCGGGAAGTGGTTGATTTGTATTTGCGTTTGGCAAACGAAACATTTAGATAAACATGTAGAATGACTTCGATGACGAAGGCAGCGCGTGCTGCCTGTCGATGCCGAAACTGATTCCACCGATACGAGCACTTGTACCAAAAAACGAAGAAATAGGTGGCGCTGGCGCTGGTTCTGGTGTTGCAATCTCAAACATAACTATGCCGCCCACTACACCTGCTTCCGACTCTGTTACATGCCGTTAACGCTGTTTACCCAAAGCTTTGCTGCCAGCCGCCTCGACATGCTCCCACAAAATTGGCTGGAACGCAAGAAGTGGCTGGTCGTTTGCCGTTAGCATGAACTGCGTTCATGTGTTTGGGTGTGTGTTTGTGTGCACTTAAAAATCATTCGAGGAATTAGCATAGCAGGAAGATTTGCATCTGACGTGCGGTCGTACAAGTTGTCGGTACTGTTTCTGTTTCTGATGCTGGTGCTGTTGCTGGTGCAGGTGCTCTGTCGTTGACGCCACCGTCGTCACTCTGTTGACCAAACAATTTCCATGCGAAAGCAGTAACGGAGGATCAGCTTGATGTTGACAGTGCTAAGGTGGAAATCGAAAGTGCAAAAGTGTCGCTGATAGGAAAATACAACAGTGTACACAAGGGAAGGTGGCAGCATAGTGAACCTGGAAAACTTACACACACACATACCTACATACATGTATACATAGATTCAAATGCAAATAGTTATGCAAATTTGCTGGGGAGTAGGGAAAGTGTATGAATTCAATTGGCAGCAGCATTAAATATACAAATAATATGCAAGTACGAGATATGTATGTACATACATATATACGAAACGAAAGCGATTGTGGATATGTGTGTGTGGTTTTGAAAAATAGTTGATCCCCGATGCAGTGTGCATAAAAAGTTTGCTATAAATAAGCACGGAAATATTACTTTTTAAATAGGCAATGTTTGGCAGTAATTTTGAAGCCAAGATGAATATTCTCGGTAACACAAATACGAATTTACAACTATATTTATAGTATTTCATACGCAAAACTTGAAGTGCTATTGCCTTTTTTTTACCCTGGATAGGGTATACGGAGTATGGTAATAGATTTTTAACATCCTAAAGGAAATATCAGAGATACTATAAAATATATGTACCAGCTGAGTCGATTTAGAGATGTTCGTCCGTCCCTGTTTTAGTCCTTCAGTTTTTGAGAAATGAGAAATCTTACACATACATATCTTTGTCTCGCTATGATGGTGATCATTCCTACAAATTGATTAATCGAAATCAAGTGCTAGTATGGAAAACTCTTTTATTTGCCAACTTATCTTAATAAAATTGGCATATATTACACTACTCAACAAATCTGATGGAAAAATTTGCCATTGATTTATTAAAAGATCTGTGGGGTATTTGAGGCATCCTGATTACTTATTTGAGTAAGCAAATGTTCATCACGTACAGCTATTTTTGTCATTTTTGAGAATGGTGGTTGATTGACCCCTTCACTTTTTGACTACAACAACAAAAATATTTAAGTGTTTTTTTAATTTTTATTATCATTTTCGGTTTTAGCATCTGAAGATGAGCAAGAAACAGCCTCTAACAACACCGTCTCAAAATAACTGTAAACTAGTAATATTAACCAAGGCAATTCTATAGTTTTTTAGGCATATTGTCCAGATCGCTCCATTATAGAACATAGTTGCCAACCAAATTCAACGATAAAAATTAGAAAAATATCTTTTTTTATTACTTCTTATACTTGGTGGATTTTCCTTAAGAACCTGCAGACATATCTCGATAGAGAGGGGTCGGTTGATAAAAGAGAACATAAACTCCCTCGCTTTATCTGGGAGAGAACGATTAAAGTCACGCTAAAAGAGAGTGGATGACACAAGACCACACCATATACCAGCGGAACTTTCAACATTTGTCTTCAAATTACTGATGGTGTGGGCATCGGAATCTATAGAGCGAAGCTAAATCTCAAGCAACCCTTCAAATTGCCGGTATACTGCAGTATCTTCCAGGCTGAAGCATTTGCGGTAAGAAGATTTGTTGAGATAGCAAACAACGCAGGAAAGGAATATCAATATAGGCGTCAATAGTCAAACGACATTTAAAGCAGAAATCTCACATTGCATTGCATCAGAGAATGTCCTTAGAAGCATTTATACTGTGTTCCAAGCCACAAGAGCATTCCGGTAAACCAAATAGCTGGTGATATTGCAAAAGGTGCGATCCACTTGACGACCGATTCGATTCAGGAAGTACGTAAATCTTCAAAAACGATACACATTGGAATTCTCGAAAGGGCTAACAGATGCATCGGGGTGAGATGGAATTCTTTAGGACCATGCTGGATAGCTAATATCATGTGTAATGGAGGGAAGGCAAACACGCAAATTTTCCACTCGCACGGTATCGAAAAGACTGCAGAACGGTTATTGACTTAGTCACAACCTACTGGCAACACATGCGAGCTGTATGGACTTTCCAAACGATGTCAGTGCTAGGAAGTAGATATGAGAGAGACGCTGGAACACCTTTCCCACTTATAACCTTCCGTATCTAGAATACGGCTTAGGTATTTTGGAGTTTCGCAGTACAAGGAGCTGGATGAAGCATCAGCATTAGATACTAGTCTCTATTAAACTTCGCAACAGCTTGATGTCCTGCGCGACATAAAAATCAGCTCGTATTAATGCACCCACTTCTGTCATTACATGGGACCAGTCGGTCTACATAAGGCTAGCCAGTGTAACATAAGCTAACCTTCTTTTACTATAAAAAATCCAGCTGTGAATGGTATTATAGCTTCAGTGCAGTCGAAGTTAACTATTTTTGTTGTTGTTATATTCTGATATCGGTATATAGAGTTTCCCACGAGGTTTGTAACACCCGGAAGGGAACTTCGGAGACTTATAGCATATATATAAATGATCTATATGATGAGCTGAGTAGATTTAGCCATGTTCGTCTGCCTTTCATCGTTGGAACCACCTATATAGGACCACAATAGAGGCCCTATAGCATATAGTAGCTCTAGAAACTGAATCTTCAAAATGAAGTCCTTTAAACTTTTTATACCCTGAACAGGGTATATTAAGTTTGTCACGATGTTTGTAACACCCAGAAGGAAGCGTCGGAGACCCTATAAAGTATATATACAAATGATCAGTATGTTGAGCTGAGTCGATTTAGCCATGTCCGTCTGTCTGTCCATCTGTCTGTCCGTCTGTCTGTCTGTCTGTATATATACGAACAAGTTTCTCAGTTTTTAAGATATCCTTTTGAAATTTTGCAAACGTCATTTTCTCTTCAAGAAGCTACTCATTTGTCGGAACGGCCGATATCGGACCACTATAACATATAGCTGCCATATAAACTGAACGATCGGAATCAAGTTCTCATATGGAAAACTTTCGCATTTGACAATGTATCTTCACCAAATTTGGTATAGAATATTCTCTAGGGCAAAAATGTAATATCCGAGAAAATTGTTCAGATCGGTCAACTATAGCATATAGCTACCATACAAACTGAGCGATCGGAATCAAGTTCCTGTATGGACAACTTTCACATTTGACAAGATATATTCACGAAATTTGGTATGGATTATTTTTTAAGGCAACAATGTAATCTCTAAAAAACTTGTTCAGAACGGGTTACTATAGCATATAGCTTCCATACAAACTGAAAACATAGTTACTAACAGAAATGCACCTGTGAAGGGTATTTAGCTTCGGTGCAACCGAAGTTAACGTTTTTTCTTGTTTTAATAAGTTTCGTCAATATCTGAAAGTATTTCGCCGGCTTTGGTTCTTACAAATTGCCGGAGCATAAAATAGTTGGTAGCTGATCTTAGCCTTTCTTTACTTTGGTAATAAACTACGGTTGTATTTCTTAAGTTGTTATTAGAAAAGTGGAAGGATAACGAAATTTACTTCAAAAATCTTAAAAAAAGGTCAAAAGCTAAACAAAATTTCCCTCCCGAAACACATAGATTTTTCCCACTAAGCATCGCGTTTCAAATTATCAGTGCCAAACTGTCTGACTCAAGATCCGCTGAGAGACAGGAAAACATTTGAGACAATATACGAAGTATAATGAACAAATAATTAAAAATTAAGTTAATTCATTTTAATTTAGAACCCAAAATATATAATAAAAAAATTGTTTATAGCATTCGCTCTAACAAGGCATTGTTGCGTTAAAACTCCATGCTGCCATTGTAAATTTCTACAGAAAATCGCTAATAACTATAAACCCTGGTGTTATTTGCTTGAGACAATAATCGTGCATGATTTATTCGAAGTTTTCTCAGTTGACATTAGAATGTGTGAATTTCACACGTTTTTAGGTTTTTTGATGAAGACGGCAATGACGCAGAAAGAAATCGGTCCCGACACAGCCAATCCGCTCAAAGCGCAACCAGGGTCAACTTCCGCTTGGAACGCACCATATATACCTAATGTACATTTCATGTACGCATGTAAAACGCTGTCTGATTCCAGGAATCCATCAACGACATCATTACCATATCACCCCTGCCATAACTAACACAACCGCAAACGAAATGCTGCACGGCACTGCTAATGGCCGGTAGGAGTACGCCATCTCAGATGCAGACTCAACAGCCAGCCGTCAAGTGTTGCCCTACGTACGAGCACATCCCAGCAGCGATATTTCAACTAGCCGAAAACATGTCTGTGCGCTGGCTCACCCGTGCAGCCGTCCTGCGGGTCCATCCTTCTGCGATCGCATGTGTTGCCGCATTTGTGCTCCGTTTCCTTTCTTCACGCTCCGTTTGGAGTCGTTACTATATTTTCCTGTTGACGTTTCTGTATGTATTACTGTAGTTGTTGCAAGGTTTCTCTTATTTTTTTGCTTTTTTCTTATCGTGTTGTTGGTGTTGGTGCTGTGCTCGGTGCTGGCAGTCGTAAGTGGTGCGCTTACTCTGATTTTTGTTACTGCTGGCATCGCCGTTGCTGTAGCTGTTGCTTTTGTTGTTGTTGTTGTGCTGTATGTTTGCTCGCTACAAACAAGCAAACAAACAAAGAGCGTAAATGGATAATTCATGACTTAATACCCGGGAAATGTTTGGTTATATTTGCGCGTTGCTAATATTTTGAGATTGGATTCGGCTAAAATTGGCTGATATTTTCCCTTACATTGTTGTTGGGCGTTATTGCTGTTGTTACTTTGTCGCTGTCGCGCTGACGTTGATGTTGATGTTGACTGACGTACTTTCATACAAACACACACACATACATATATATGCTGTTGGTGGTTTTTTTTTGCATTTATATTTACTATTTACGTAAGCATTTTCTGCTTAGTAAGGTGAGTTGTTAATAGTCACCGAAAAGGCAAAGACAACAACAAAACTAAACAACGCAACCATAACATTGCATGGCAAGAAACAAATCAACATAGAATAAGCCAAACCAAATTTATCTGTATGTATGTAGTATAAAGTACACATCAACCATTTGAATGGAGTGTTCATGTTGTTTACAATGCGATTAATCGTTGAGTACACTATGTGAAACACCGGTCGGCTGCTTTGGATCGACTATGGTGAGCAGTTGGTCGAGATGTGTTTAAGCGCGGTGTGGTGGTGAGAGCGGGCAACTGGTTGGCATTGCTTGGTTTGTTTGGATTTGTTGGGTCGCAAGTGGATTGTTGGATAATTAACTGATCATTTAAATATAAAAAAAGATATTAGAAATTAATACAAACAAAGAACTGTAATTAATTAAAATTGTTAATTATTTTATTTTTGAAATGTTGTCTTTAAATTTAACATTTTTTTTTATTATTTTTACTCTCTCTCTTATGAATTATCGAATGAATAAATGGTTGGTATAGACATATCAATAGTAAATTCTTCCTTTCTGTATTTGGCGCAGACACCGCTTATGAGGTTAAAGCAGTGTTTAAAACAGCGCGCCAGTCGTTCCTCGATTCGAAGTTTAGCGCCAATTGGAGATTCCAAGTGTAGCCAGGTCCTTCTCCACCCGGTCATTCCAACGGGGTCGAGGTCTTCCTCTTCCATTGCTGCCCCGGCGGGTACTGCGAAGAATACTTTCAGACCTGGAGTGTTTCACCCATTCGGACAACATGACCTAGCCGGCGTCGCCGCTGTCCCTTAATTCGCTGAACTATGTCAAAGTCGTAGTATAACTCATATTGCTCATCGTTCCATCGACTGCGGTACTCGCCCTTGCCAATGCGCAAAGAATCATAAATCCTCCGCAGAATCTTTCTCTCGAAAATTCGTGACGCCGACACATCAGTTGTTGTCATCGTCCAAGCCCCTGCACCATGTAGCAGGACGGGAATAATGATAGAATTCTGGAGTTTGATCTCCGTTCGCCGAGAGAGTACTTTATTCATTAGCCTACTCAGCCCGAAGTAGCACCTATTGGCAAGAGTTATTCTGCGTTTAATTTCTAGGCTTACATTGTTGTTGGTGGTTATACTGGCTTCAAGGTAGATGAAATTATTTACGACTTCGAAGTTATGACTGTAATAGTGACGTGGGAGCCAAGTCGCGAGTGCGGCGATTGTTTTTTTTTTTTTTTGTTTGATGTACACTCTTATAGAAGATTGTACCTGCTCGATTAAGTTCTGTAGCTCGAGTTATTTTCTACAGCAGCTGATTGAAAAAGTCGCAGGATAGGGAGTCGCCTTGTTTGAAGCCTCGTTTGGTATCGTTTGGCTCGAAGAGGTCCTTCCCGATCTTGACGGCGCTTTTGGTATTGCTCAACGTCAGTTTACACATCCATATTAGCTTTCCGGTTCTTTGAAATCGATAAAGAGGTTGAATATCTGGTCAGTTGCTAATTTTGCAGGCCTAAAACCCACTGATAAGGTCCAATCAGTTTGTTGACGGTGGGCTTTAATCTTGCACACACTAAGCGCGATAGAACCTTATACGCGATGTTGAGGAGTCTTATCCCACGGTAGTTGACGCAGTGGGCAGAACACACTTGAATTCCAACCGTTGGGCATGTTTTTGTCCGATCATATTCTAACTACAAAGAAGCTGATGCATGCTCCTTATCAGTTCTTCACCGACGTGTGTGAATAGCAAACACCCCCGCCGCTTTGTTGGTTTTCAGACGGGTAATTGCTATTCAAACTTCTTCTTGGTCGGGTAACGAAATGTCTGCTCCTCGCCATCGATTGGGAAATCGGGTTCGCTTTCTCTTGGCGTTATACTTGCACTGTCGTTCAACAGGCTGGAGAAGTGTTCTCTCCATAATTTTAGTCTGCTCTGTGCATCAGTTACTAGATAACCTCTGGGGGTTCTACAAAAGTATGCTCCGGTACTGAAACCTTCTGTTAGTCGCCGCAGTTTTTCGTATAATTTTCGAGTATTACCCTTGTCGGCCAGCTCTTCATACTCACACATTTCGACAGAAAAGGAGAGAGTTTTTTGCCTTAACCGAGGATTGCACTTTCGAAATACATAATTTTGCAATAATAATCTTATAAAAATTCGAACAAAAGTCCACAAAAAAATTGTTGACTTTACATATATAAAACGAGGTTGGTCGAACAAGCTGAAATGAAAGGAATATATTGGACTTGTCGGTTAATGAAATTTAAGTATACGAAATGTTTGTACAAGTGCACCGCTAATCGTTTTGTCGTACCTTATCAAATTTATTTTTGTAAGTAATTCACTTGGGCTTGAGCTAAGTTTGAAGACAAGTTCAAAGCTACTATATTTTTCAAATCTTTGTAAGATTTAATTTTTTTGAGGATTTGCTTACTAACCTTCAAATTCAAGAAGTACTATTGCTTTGAAATGGTCGATAAACTTGATAACTTGGAAGAATGAATATATAAGATAAAGTAAGGCAGATAAAAATGGACAAATATTTCTGAAAACAATGCTTTGCTCTTAGAAAATAAACAGCACAGCTTAAAAAATAATATATATTTAAAAAAAACTCTCTCAGTTCAGTACGATGTAGAAGGTACTTCGAGTTTTTATAAATGAAAGCAAAGTGTATGGAATTTTTGTAAGACATCGCAATTTCTGTGATGTAAATATATATATTTTTGATCATCGTTACGTAAAATAGTTCGGCAAGATAGCGGTGTGCCATGCTTATGAAACTCGGTTTCTTCAAGCGCAATTGGAGTTCTTAGAACAACGTAAACTTTATTAATCCTTGGTCTTCATTGCGTTTGTCTGCAGACACATGTGTGTATCATTAAGAAGGTTATGAATTTATGACTAAGTCTTTATAGTGTATAAATAAATAAAAACATATATTCCAACATTCGTAGAGTAGCGGCAATCACGAATAAGTTCATGATTTATTTTCCTGGAATTGAATGACACTACGGCAATGCAACTCTACAGGAATCATAAAAAATAATATACAACATGTTCATATTACTGATTACCGATTCGTATATGAGCACTTATCTTTAAGAAAACCAGATAAAACACGAGAATGTGGTGCCTTTGATATATGGTACTAAATGGTACGCACGAAGCGCAGAGCCACGTACGGGGTCGGCCGAAAAGTCTGCTGTTGTTCGCTGGCAAGAACGCTTGCGGAACATCATTCGAGGCCAAAGGTGCATGCCACCGTGTACCCTCTACACATGTAGGCATATGAGTGTGTGCACATTAATAATTAAGTACACACTCGTAAATAAATAACCGAGGAGACAGTTTACTGACTGTACAGGAAGACGACGTCTTCAGATTTAATTTATCTAATCTTATCGGTAAGCAGAAATGCAAATAATGAGAGATCAGCAACAGCAAACGACAACGGCAATGATAATATTATGAAACAAAAACAAAAATAGACTTTTGTGTTGCTACATGCTAAAAAACACCAATAACAACACACATGAAGCGTAAAATATAGAGAGTCTTTGACGGTTGGGAATCACAGAGTACTGAATGAGACATCGGTCGTAATATACAGAACAGTGTCCTGTACTTGTGATAAGCAATGCAGCGATATCACATACACACGGAGACACTCAGTATTGTCATCTTTCACGGGAAGCGCAAATAAAGTCAGCAAATTCCATAGTGCAGGAGATAAGAGACAGACGCTATCGCTTCGAGTGCAATGTATGTCTATATATTATAGGTATATGAGGTCTCATCGCATTTTCTACGCTTTGTATGTCAGCCTACCGCATGAGATGAGCAAACAACAACTGTCGGGGCCACTGTGAGCCGCCGCATCGTAGTATGTCTGCAAAGAGTTACTACTGATTATGATTGCAAGTGAAATGAGTAGCCGTGCACACTGGAAACACGGCAATTTTATTTTCCCCGAGTGTCGTCGTAAAGAAATTGAGCTTTATTTAATTTCTGATATGACCGCAGCAACAAAATGGCGCATCTACTTGACTGACACTGATAACAGCCAATGCTGGACAATGAACGATGGGATTGTCAGTGCACTTTGTTGAGATGAACAAAGACAAAAATCCAGATTACAAATAAATACGGTCTGGTACTAACCTATAAACGGAGTGCAGATAATAATATTTATTACAAAAATTCTAAAAATATTGCGAGTTAAGCAGTTTGGGTTGAGTGCTCTCCAGGAAGCTGGAATCTTGAACCATCTATGTATATACATATAAATATATATATTCTTGACATCGAATGCGATATTCGCCGTTGCCAAAGGTCCATACATTTTTCGTAGAACCTTTGCCTCATCAGATTTTTGATCATCTGCATCCTGAATTATTTTCTCCAGCAGTAGATTGAAAAAGTCGCAGGAAGGGAGTCGCCTTGTCTGATACCTTGTTTGGTATCGAACGGCTCTGAGAGAGAGGACGTCAAAAACCCGACAGTAGTTCGGTTGGCAAAAGCTAGGTTTGTCGAAGACCACCTTACAAAGCAAGAATAACCAATTTTTTATGAACTAAAAAAATATCTATTAATTTAAAATTGTAAGGTACATATTTAATTGTTTGCACATATTTTAAGAAAGCTTACTACAATATACAGAGAATGTCCAAAAATTCTAATTATTTACACGAATTAAAGGCTGGAAACTATATACATGTTAACATGGCAAATGTTAACAGTTGCCAAATAATAATAATGCGTAATCAGCAAAGCATAGCGGAAATGCATCTTTGGTTGCACAACATTTCCCACAGTAAAGCGAAGCGGAAATTCAACACGCGCAACCGAAATAAGTCAATTCGGAGAATTGACAACATCAAGTCAGCAGTTGGCCGGTGCAACGTAGCTTAGGTTTTAAGTAAACTTATTTTTAAGCTTTAGTCTTAGTTCTGTACCCGAACCGTAAATTAATAAATAAAATTTTTTTTAAAAGAAATTTATATAAAATTTCTTAACTGGCGCCCAACGTGGGGCCTTCGCTAGTCGCTTAAATCGATAAATACATTTCGCGGGTGTATCCGGATAATACCTATCACCTAGACGGCGAAGGCTTGGGGCTAAGACTCATCACAACAGAAGTGCGGGAAAAGAGGCCCCCCAGTAGCAAAACTGCAAAAGGGAAACGCGAGTCGTTAGCCGCCTGCCCAGGACTATGTTCCTGTTACCAGCGTAAGAACTAATCTTAAGAATCTATATTTTTACATATGTAAAGGAATTTTTTTTATAATATAAAAAGTGAAACTGTTTAATGCGAAATTTTTTTTTAATATAAAAAGTGAAACTCTTTAATGTAAACCAAACTATGTTTAAGAAATCTTTAATGCAAATGTGAACACAATCTAAGAATAGTGACATAATTTAAGAAAGAGAGCGTAATTCAGAAAAAATTAATTGAACTAGACGAGATAATATTATATCAAAAATAAATAAATAAATAAATATATCGAAAATAAGCTAACTAAAAGTGGAAAATTTAGAAAGGAAAGTTTTAACTCAAAACAAAATAAGCTAGGGATAAATTAAATTTTTAAAATAAAAAAGTGAATAATAGAGATATATCAACCATGCCAGTTAATCCTGCCAACCTCGTTCGGCCACCAATACTTAACGCACCCCAAGGGCCACCAGCACCTTCTGGTCAGCCTCTTGCCTCTTCTAATTCATTCTCTATGGATGAGTTAACTACCGTAATCACAGGAATTGTGAACAATGTCTTAAGGACTGAAGGGCGAAACATGGTTCAAGCCGCCCTTAACCCAAATTCCAACTTTTCAAATTTCACGGACATTACCATAGACTCAAGACTACCCGGGAATGTCTCTGAATTAGACAAAATACCAGATGTGGTACGATGTCTTCGGGAGTTCTCCGGAAATCCGGGAGAATTTACATCTTGGAGAAAAAGCGTGGACAGGATCCTCCAGATATACGAGCCTCTAAGAGGTACCCCAAAATATTATGGCATCCTCAATGTCGTTAGAAACAAAATTGTGGGCAATGCCGACATTGCCTTGGAGTCCTATAACACTCCACTGGATTGGAGGGCGATCTCCAAGTGCCTAACATTGCATTACGCGGATAAACGCGACCTTGGTACCCTTGAGTACCAAATGACCTCTCTCGTACAGGGTAGCAATACAATTCAAGAATTTTACCAAAAGGTATATTCCCATCTCTCACTAATTCTGAACAAACTGGGATGCATGGAAGTCGGCGCAGAAGCCATGCACCTTCTAACCCGTACGTATAGGGATAAAGCCTTAGACACGTTCGTTCGCGGACTCAAAGGTGATCTACCGAGACTCCTTGGAATGAGTGAACCAGCAGATCTCCCTCAGGCACTCCACTTGTGTCTCAAACTAGAAAATCAAACCTTCAGGTCACATTATGCCTTGAGCAATAATAACAATATCAGCAGGAAACCACAAGAGTTTCGTCCACCACTACCTCCTAGAAGGATGAACAATGAGTTCTACCCCGAATTGGCATACATGCCCCAACCAAGGTTGTACGCAGCCACTCCACATAGACCACCAACCCCTTACACAGGCCCTCAGCAATAAAAATAGCAATTCCAAAATGAAACGTTGGAAAGCCACACTGGAAGAATACAATCACGAACTACATTACAAACCAGGCACAACTAACGTGGTAGCCGACGCACTATCAAGAACGCCTCCCGAACCAATTAACACCTTGTCAGTAACCCAGCATAGTGACGAGAGCTCATCTGATAACTTAATTTGGCATGTAGAATGCCCAATTAACGTTTTCAAAAACCAAATCTTCTTAAATTCAGGCCCAATTTCCACCTATCAATTCAAGATAGTATTCCCCACATACCATAGACACGTCATTGAAGAACCGGAATATAACTCAGAAATATTAATAAATCTCCTAAAAAGGTACCTAAACCCCTCCATAATAAATTGCATCAAAACCGACGAAAGAACTATGGGTAAAATTCAAGAAATATACCCGATCCACTTTAGTAACTATAAAACCAGGTTTTCTCAACTCCAAGTCCAGGATGTGACAGACGAACAGCAACAAGAAGAAATAGTCATAAATACCCATAAAAGAGCACATAGGAATTCTCGTGAAAACAAACTTCAAATTCTAGAAAATTACTATTTTCCCGCCATGACCAAAACAATAAAAAGAATTATCCAGCAATGCTCGGTTTGCAAGGAAAATAAGTACGACCGGCACCCTACCAAACCAAAATTAGGAGAAACCCCTATTCCACAATTTCCAGGACAAATCTTGCATATTGATATTTACATAACTGAACGAAATTTCGTCCTTACAGCCATAGACAAATTCTCAAAGTATGCCCAAACCAAAATCCTCCGCTCCAGAGCCGTAGAACACGTTAAGGAACCTCTCCGCGAACTATTGTTTCAATTTGGCGTACCAGAAACGGTAGTTATAGACAATGAAACATCCTTGAATTCAGCTTCTATTCGATTTTTATTGGAAGATACCCTAAATATACAAATTTTTAGAACACCACCTTACGCAAGTTCCGTAAATGGTCAAGTAGAGCGATTTCACTCGACCCTCACAGAAATAATGCGCTGTTTAAAAGCAGAGCGAAGTTTCACCTCATTCGCCGAACTCCTCGATAACTCCGTCTACGAGTACAATTTTTCAGTCCACTCCTCCACAAAGAAAAAACCAATAGAGGTATTTTTCGGGAGAAGAATCTCCACAGACCCAAGCCAATTTGAAAGAGCTAGGGAAGAAATTATCTCGGAACTAAGAAATAGACAACTAAAAGATCTTTCCTACCATAATAAAGCCCGTCATCCAATTAAAACATATGACCCTGGAGAAACAATTTACGTTAGGATAAACACACGACTAGGAACCAAAATAACTCCAAAATTTAAAAAAGAGGTAGTAAAGGAAGACAAAAATTCCACCGTCTTGACAGAATCAGGAAAAGTAGTTCATAAACGCAATATAAAAAATCAAAATTAAAATTTTTGTTTCCAGACTGCTCCTTATTTACCCAGTATTCGCATCAATAGATATTTATGACTACTCCGCGGCACAAATAGTTACGATAAATGACGGACTAGTAAAAATCCAGAATGGAGACTTCAGGCTAATACACATAATCGACCTCAACAGGTACGAACAATTTCTGACGGACATGTACAGATTCACCTCTTCGGACATACCCAAGGACACAATCCTTTATCCCATCCTAAAACACGAATTAACCCAATCTCTTCAAATTTTAGATACAATAAAACCTGTCGAAAGAAGACAGAAAAGATCCATAAATAGTTTAGGAACGGCTTGGAAATTCATAGCCGGAAGCCCCGATCACGAGGATCTGGATGTAATAACCAAAAATCTTAATGAAATTAATAATAACAATAATAAACAAGTACTAATTAACAATATTTTTAACGAAAAAATTAATAACATTAGCATGATAGTAAATAATCTTCTTAATAACATAAGGAAAGATACTTATATAGAAAACGAGACTATTATAAACTTACAAAATAGAATTAGATTAATAAAAGAAGAGTTGATTAACATTAAATACGCCATACAGTGGGCAAAGAAAGACATTTTAAACACATTATTGTTAAATAAAAATGAAATCGAAATTGCATTAGAAAATTTAGAAAATGACGAAATACCTTTCAAAAATGCTGAAGAAGCACTAGAAATATCAAATATAAATGTAATTAGTCAAAATATGACAATATTTTACAAGGTAAAAATACCATTAACTATTAAGGAAAATTTTCAAAAAATGATTATAAGACCAGTTGTAAAACAAAACAAAATTATAATTAATGTCGAATTTGATAAAATATTAAAGGGTACAAAAGATACCTATGGAATTAAAGAAAAATGTAATAATTATAAGAAAATTGAGATTTGTAAGCAAACTCAACTAATAAATATAAGTAATAGTAGTTGTATACCTAGAGTAGTAAATAGCCTAAATTCATCTTGCACTGTAACAAACGGCCAACATATTCAACAAATTGAAGAAGTAAAACCTGGCACCATATTACTTAATGGCTTCCAAGGAGTAATAGATGCCGACGGAATGCAGAAAAATTTATCAGGGACACACCTTGTTAATTTTCATAACTCAACGTTAAAAATAAATCATCAATTTTACATTAATTACGATTTGGTTCCACTGCCGGCAATCCCAGCAGTCCTGCAACCAGCACCGATCGAAAGAAATCGAATTGAATTACTTTCTCTCCAGGCCTTAAAGGAGTTTCATATTGATAACATACGAAGAATAAATCTTCTGAAGGCAGCAACGATATCCAATAGCTCCCTTTCACTTGGAGCCGTTGCAACTATCATTCTCGGTATAATATTTCTTCGGAAATTCTGGAGAAAGCACCAAAACAGAATAATCATATCTTCAAGCCTGGACCTTAACCAGATGCCCCCAGCGAATATTGATCCTAAGGAGATCAAAGATCTTTCCAGTGATCAAAATACTTACATCAATTTTAACAACCTCCCCTATTTTTGATAGGCTCTCGGGACGATCGCTTTTAAGAGGGGAAGTGTTAACATGGCAAATGTTAACAGTTGCCAAATAATAATAATGCGTAATCAGCAAAGCATAGCGGAAATGCATCTTTGGTTGCACAACATTTCCCACAGTAAAGCGAAGCGGAAATCCAACACGCGCAACCGAAATAAGTCAATTCGGAGAATTGACAACATCAAGTCAGCAGTTGGCCGGTGCAACGTAGCTTAGGTTTTAAGTAAACTTATTTTTAAGCTTTAGTCTTAGTTCTGTACCCGAACCGTAAATTAATAAATAAAATTTTTTTTAAAAGAAATTTATATAAA
Organism: Bactrocera zonata; assembly: GCA_037783105.1. Classification (NCBI taxonomy): domain Eukaryota; kingdom Metazoa; phylum Arthropoda; class Insecta; order Diptera; family Tephritidae; genus Bactrocera; species Bactrocera zonata. Next base: position 151,864 of record JBAWJQ010000459.1, read on the forward strand.
ATTTCTTAACTTACACTCCTTTCTTATTATTAACGCCGGCATGACATATGTCGATACGTGCCCACAAATGCAACAATAAACACTGACATTGGTCACCGCTTATTTACATATACATATGTGTAATGCATGACCACCAACTGCCTATTTGCCAATACTTCGGCAAGATTTTCCCTATCCACTTTCGCAGGTGTGTTGAAACGCCTTGTTACAACTACTCATATCGCAGCTGTGTATCAGTCCAAACTGCCGCCCATCAGCACCCGCAACCTGTCAACAGCATTCCATCGAATGTAATCAAGGCTTTTACAATGCAATACGACGAATAAGTCGTGTGGTCAACATTCGTTGATTACTGAAATAACGCACTACCAGCAACTACTCGATCAACACAACGCTGCAACAACAACAGCAACAACAACTTCCCACTCCATTAACCTCGCCCAGCGGTGAAGTAATTTCAGGTAGCATTTTGAGGCATTTACATACAAATGTACGCGTCTGCGTTGCCCACACCTTACACGGTCACTCTGCTGATCCAGTACACCTACTCTCTTCAACACGCCCCGACTGGCCACTACTAGCATGCTCTACCAATACACTACGCTGGCAACGATTTTATTTTGCTGGAATCAATATTAGTAATTTGAATTATTCAGAAGACAAATATGAAGCTTTAATGGCCAAACAGCGTGCAATCGCCTGATTGAGATCGGGAGAGGGCGTCGGGCGTCGGGCGACAGACGACATTGTTGTTGTAGGCGTTTTTGTCGTTGTCGACATAACGCGTGACCGTTAACACCAGCCGCGTATATGGTCCACCCATTTGGTATGTTAGCGTTGTGACTTGAGCTGACACACCCGAAAATTCGTTACGAAAAAAAATTTGCTGGGGGTCAGAATATGGAGAATGCGAGTACTGCAAAAATTTTTTTTTGTCAATTTCGCGTTTTGTATCGAATGTTCAGCAGATGTTATACTTTAATGTAAATTCAACAGTTGAAGTGCTGCAAAACAGTTTTTTCGATGTTTTAAGATTTTATTCAAATGGCCTCTGCTTATATGCTTGAGCTCTTCTTTCATTAGAAAAAAAACGATTTTTGGTGATAGCAAGAAACCCCCATTAAGCCTAAATTTATTTCAAACCTATCTGTACTTGATTATGATATGCGTAGACAAGATCTTAAAGATAGACCCGACGCTGGCAAAAAGTTAAAAAAAGCAATAAATATTACAATGCGATTCCTTATGATCTCTAAACATGTTTTCAAACAACCAAAGGCGTCCTGGCAGTCGGCTTCCAAAAATTTGTTAGGTTTGTTGATAAAATAAGTTTCTGTAGCCTGTCGGTCCCACTTATGTCAAGATTTTTCCAGTTCTCGAACACTTTTCATGCGCATTTCTTGGGATGGTCTGCAGTTCTTTCAGCGAATTTTGTTTTACCTCTTTGATCGACTGAAAACGAATTCTGAGGAGCGACAATTTCAGAAGAAAAAATCCTACAGAGCGAAATCTGGTGAATACGGTGGCTGATCGATGGTACTCATTGCGTTTTTGGCTTTAATTTCGATCACAATCGTGGCTCGATGCGTTGTTGCATTATCATTGCGTAAAAACCATGGTTCTTCCACGATGCCGGCCATCTTTCACGCATTCCCTCACGTAAACGCCTCAATACGATCAAATAGAACTCCCTATATACTGCCTGTTCCTCCGTAACAAATTCATGACGCATCAAACCACGAATCTCGAAAAAACAGTGAGCATCACCTTGATTTTTAGGGGCTTTGGCGTGTTTTTTTTTCCGCTTGTTTTATCCTTCCATTCCGATGCTTGTTGATTTGTTTGGATGTTAAAATCATAAACCCATGTCTAATCGACAGTTATGATGCTCTTCGTGAATGTGAGATCGGAATTCACACGAATCAAGCATGTCCAAAGGGACCTGTTCACGGTACTCTTAAAAAAAATCAGCTTTATCGGGACGAGTCGAGCAAGAACGTGTTTCGTAACGAAAATATCGACCGAAATCATCATAACCACTTTCTCAAAACTGCAGCAATATTTTTTGTGACTTTAGTTTGAAAATGAGTAACATTACTTTGCTGAGCTCGTTAAGTGATGATTTCATACTTCAATGCCGCCAAAAAAAAGTCGTGTTGATAAGGCGTACATGCTGCAAGTTTGTGTTGAGAGCCGTCCATTGCTTTCTGTAGCGTAGTGGGCGCTGGGGTGTTGCGAATTTTGTGCCCCAATGGCAGGTAAATATGACAACGATGACGGTAACGGCACCAGCACGCCAATTTAAATTGCGCTGCCTCTTCGCGAGTAAATGTTTGACTTACGCTCTGATTGATGGACTCATTGATTGATTGTTTGATTGATTGATTGCGCTATAAAATCGCAAATAGTTGCCAACAAGTCGGCGTTGGGTGCAAAACGGTCAAAATCGCACCCAAAAAGCTTGTCAAATATGAAATGCCAATCGTGTTTTTTTTTGTTTTCATTTTGTGCACGGCGAGTCGCAATGCAGCATTTTTATGACTTCCATTGGATGTTTTTTTTTTTTGCATACACACACTGGATTTGAGGTGCGACAGTCGCTGCATATGCATATTATATTTGCTAAAATCGACAAATTCTGCAGCGCGTCGCAGAATTTTTGTTTTTTCAAAAGTGTTTCCACATTGCTGCAAGTCCAAAATGTGCAACTATCTACCGTTGCGAGTTTTCGTCATAGTTTAAATATGTGTTTGTGTGCAAGTATGGGTGTGGGCATTTCAGCCATGTAGTAATATGCATGGCAATTATATTTAACGCACTGGTCAAGCACGATAATACCACTACACACCGCATGTGGCAGGTAGAGAAGACAGCGGTACATAAGCCTTGTGCAGCTGGTAATGGCGTAAACTTTGCTTGTTGTTTGGCGGAGCAGCCCCAAAATACCGGAATGCGAATCGAAATGGCTGCGCGCAACGCATTTTTGTACAGACATATTCACATGCACAAACAAACATGCGTACGAAGTAGATTTGTTGCGGGCTGCGGAGTATGCGCGGTCTGGCTCGGGTGGGTCCCTGCTTGGTGCGTGCATATTTGCTAATTTTGTTCATACCAGGCTTAAGTGGAAAACCAACAAATTATAATGTGTCTTGTGTTGTCCAAATTGCAAATTGTTGTTGAATGTGTTTTTTTTTATTGTTAGTTGGTTAGTGCGGTGACTGGTATGTACACTGGTCCCAGCTAGAAATGTTAAAGATTAGGTTAGGTCAGTCAAGGATTTACTTCAACCACTTTTTTTCTATTGGAATGAGTCGGCACCCGTTGTTCTATCGCACTCTAACCTATTGACTTTTAATCAGCTGGTCAACAAGCTGAATTTGTTCGACTGCGACATCTTTCTGACTCAGAGCGAACCATAAGAGGTCCTACGAACTATTTGCTCTCAGCGAAGTCTCTCTCGCAGCAATTGTGGTATTCTGACTGGACACAGTCTAATAGGTTTGCACGAGGTGGGGCTAAATATTTGGCCGGGATGTTTTTGCCTGTATTCCTCCATACAGTGAAATCATCTACTTACGTTTTCTTCTACTACCCAGCTATTCAAATACTAATATTGCAATATCTCAGGAGATACCCTTTCTTCGTACCCAAATTGGCTAGGATTTATATGAACTGCTTCAACAAATTTGTGGTATGTTCAAAATGACTCATAGGTCTATGAGAATCTGGAGATTTATTATTAAGTGTGTTTGGGTATCACAAATGAGCAACGTTAACAGCTGTCCAAGTAAGATCCATTTCGATCTTTGGATTATAAAAAATCGCATTATTTCTATTGATCGAAGGTAAATATTTGTATCTAATAAGGTTGTGTGAAAATTTAAAACCGATCGGTCCAGACAAGATTGCATTAATCAAAAGAAAGAAAGTTTGGTATGGATCAAAACTTAAGCTGGGTAAGAAAAGTGGCTGTCTGGCGCTGCAAATAGGCCGTTAAAAGCCCCATTGTAAGACCACTAGAACTAAACTAAAATCACCTTACTATATTTTCTCTTTACTGAACCCCCTGTGCTTCTGATGAGGTTCATAAGTGTACAAAGTTTTATCTGTGCAACGTCCCAAAAGTCGTCAAGAAACCGATGGTTGAGATTATTTTCCTATACAGAGCTTTAGAGAATGTTTTATAGTCTTTACATGGTATTCCTAGTCTGTCGGCATAACTGTCAATTAGACAGTGATCTATCGTTTATGGAGTGGAGAGTAAGCAAAGGTATTTGAATGTCCTCTTTTTCAGGGCCTAACTTTACGGTGGTGACTTTTCTGGCTGGTTCATCTGTTACCAGATATATCCCAATGTCCTGGAACCCATTGCAGTTTTATCGTGAAGATGTTAGATCCACTAAGATATCAAGACATTCCTTCACTAATTTTGGCGGAACCTTAAGGCAATTTAGGGATTTTAAATTCACTTGGCTATCTGCGTATGTATGTATATATAAGGCTATGTGCATATGTACTATATAAGTATATATATATATATATATTCCTTTTGGAGGCACACTCATTGTCAGCACAACAGTTTCATTGAATACTGTGATCTCTGCATGAAAGACGCTGTGGCAGCGGTCTGGTAGACCGTTTGCTACCTAATTTGCTGAAAATACACTCGCTAATGCAGTTTGGTCCCATCCGTAGAGATGATTATCACTACCTCTGTCCCCTCGCACTTTTCCCACTCTTCGCTGGAAGGAAGACCGAATTTAAACTCAATTATATAGGATTACAAAATTTCCTGGTATTTAGTGGAAACAAGAACTTACTAATTATCTAAGAATGTTCCTTATTACAGACTACTAATAGTGAGGATTAACTCTTTAAAAATTAATATTTATTGAAAACCTAAGAAAACTTTACATTTTTTAAGACTGCATCAAGTCTAACAAGGCTTCTTTACATAAAGATAACGATCTTTCGAGTTCGCCAAAGCAAACAAAGCTTTCCAGTAGGGTCATAGTGAGCAGTAAAATAAGGAAACCGCTAACATTGCACCTGGCTACTACCGATGATTATAATGACTGCACACTTATGCAATTCGACTGACCGAATGTTTTGCGGAAATGCTGGACGGTTGTAAAGCTTCCGCACTCCGTTAGCAATCATTTGCCAAATGATAATGGATAATGGAAATTTTGTGCACCTATGCATGCACTGCCGCATCGGCCAGCCACCGCACGCCCAACCAACTTTCCTACAAGTAGGAGTGCAAGCATGCGTGAGGGTGTGTATGTGTGTGGGTGTGCGCCTGTGTGCAGGCATGCGTCCTGCCAGTTTCATATTATAAACACAAATTAATTTCATTTCAGTGTAAATGGAACACCAGCGAAAATGTAGATACGATAAATGAACGTGGCGAGAGTGTGGCACCGGCGGGGACGAGGAGGCGTGGAGGAGTCGAGCTGCTTTGTTGCTGACAACGAGGATGCTGGTGCTGGCATTTGCATAAAATATTTGCACAATGCGAGTGGTGGTGCTACCGGTTGGTCTGCTTCATGCCTTTGCTGCAATAAAGTGCGGGCGAATGCAGTTTCCGTCGCAATGCTCGGCTACACGAGTGGTTTGGCAGGGGAGTAGGCAAGCGAACGGTGTACGGCCACTAGGTATAGACATGCTGGGCACAGTTGCATTTGGCGTTGCTCCAATAAACCAAACTTAAACATCAAGTTTTAGATTAAATTAATGATTCACCATGTGCAACCACAACTCAGGCTACCCGGGCGTTGTTGTGGTGAAGCTTAGGATTTCAAAGAGGTTTGAGCCAAATTACTTTTAGCAGCACTTCAAAGTATTTAAGAGCTAATTTCGAAGAAAAAAATGAAATAAATTATGAGTGCGTGAATAATGCTGAAATATTGCAACAAAATTGAAGAAGAATGTTAAAAAAAAATTTACATGAAATTTGAATTTTTTCGATGATGAACTGGAATTGTAATTTTAATTAAAAACTAAAGTCGGGATGTTATAGAGATATGAATACATTTCAATAACTGTTATACATATATGAAATATTTGAAAATATCTAAAGAAAAAAGATATGTGTTAAAACCTTAACTTAGACCTTAGACGAAGGAAAAAAACTGAAAATTAGATCTTTGGCAGAAATTTTTACAAACAAAATTTAAATTTCAGAAAAAATTTTCGCGACATTTTTTTTTTTCAAATAGTTGTAATCGAAAAAAATCCTTCAGCCAAGTCTTTAAGAATTGTATCTCAACGCCCTGTGTAAAATTCCATGAAGATCGGTTGTGTAGCTCTCGAGTAATATTGCGAACCGACTTCAAAAGACGTCAGTTTCAAGAAAAAGGCTATGAAATTGTTAGCCAGTGTCGCACTCTAAATAGGTATAATAAAAATATGAAAAAATATTTATAATTTCTAATAATAATTTCCTCTTGTATTAATACAAAAAATTCTCAGAGCAAAAAATTGCAAAATTCTTTTTCTTCAACGACATATTTTTATGTATCTACTCTTGTTTGTATTTGTGTATGTATGTGTTTGAGTCAACGTTATTATCTTTACCCTTTTATAAGTTTATGTGGGCAATGATTCATTGCTACGAATTCCTCATATCTTGTAGATAAGGAAATGCGCAAATGAACAGATGAAGCAATAGTCACGAAGCACACACAGAGATAATAATTAATAAGATATTATGATTATAGTGAAAATAGCTGCAATAACATCAACCGTACTCTATAAAAGAGGGCGACGCACATAGTTTGGTATGCAGGTAGGAAATGATAATTTTCGGTTGCCCAACTGCCTCAAGCTGTTTGTGTAAGTTGCTGAACGGTAAAGTAAATAATTTGCTAGCCAGTTGAATTAGGTTATAAATAAATTACTAAAATAAACTATAAAAAATGCTGCTGCTTTTTGCCTTACCTAGAAAAAATGCTTAAATATTAAAATAATTGGAAAATGTGCCAGGTCATTAGCAACAAAGAAAAATATAACCGAAATTCTTGCGAATTCCGATCAAACATTCATGGAGAGCATTTATAACTGCCAATCGGACACGGATTTATGTATAAGTTTGCAAACAGGTCAACAATCATCGGAATAGAACATGTTTTCAGTTAATCGAAGAGATAAAACAAAATTCTCTGAAGGGCATGAAGGCCATCCCAAAAAGTGTTTATGAAAGTGTGTCGAGGACTGAAAAACTCATTGGCCTAAGTTAATTACATCTGGTGGGGATTACTTTGAAGGTGTAAAAATAAATATTGATTAATAATTAAATATCTTGTGGCTTATTTACAATTTATGGGCAGAGAAATTATATATTAATATTCTATATTAAAGGAATTAAGAATTATGCAAGCTAATGACGAACCAAACAATTATAGGATATTCAAAAATGAATACAATTTTGGTCAAGGATCACTCAATGTCATTAAAAATAAGTATATTTTTATGACGACGACACTAAACGAAGCAAAGAATGCTTACTGAAAGTATTATCATTAATGAAATAAATGAGAGCAAGATTTGACTGCTGAAAACTATTACTTACGGAATAAATTAGAAAAAAGGAAGAAAGGAAAAAAAAGTTATCTCCGGCTACACCGAAGCCGTAATACACAGCACAGGTTGAATTTTCTTATAAGGACTGGATTTTGATCGGTCCATTTGTATATCAGCTAAGTGCTAAGTTGTACCATCTGAACAATTTCTTCGGAGATTATACCATTGCCTCAAAACTTTGCCTTAAATAATAATCTATGTCGAATTTTTTGAAGAGTCCTTGTCAGATAATAACGTTTTCTATATAAGTATTTAATTTTGAACGTTCAATTTGTAACAGGTCAATTGAAAAGTCTCCGGCTTGACACATGAATGGGACTTCGTATCCAGTCCATCCGTGTGTATAAATTAAACAGCTGTCAGACAATTAGTCTGCGAATTATATACTATATATCATTTTGAATGAACAAATTTTGCTCAGGAAAGTTCTCTGACCGCCATTCACTAGGTAGTGGCCAGAAACGATTCTTTTACATATGGCTTAAGCAGCTCACGACTTCTGGTCTTAGACCAAGTATCCCCAGGGTAGCCAAAAAACATTCTTTTGAAGGTGAAGTGAAATGGCTAAACATCCCCTCTACACGTATAAAAAACGCCCCCAATGAAAAAGAAAAAACACCATCGGATAAGATAACCCCCTTTTGATGACGACCATGGCAAACGCATTAAAGATTCCGATTTAAGGGATTGCATTTGGAATATCCGTCCCTAAATTGAGAAGGTATCACTTCCCAGCTGGTTGATGTCCTCGTAAAAATAAAGGCTGACATCATCGCCGTCTAAGAAGTGCGGTGGACGGGACAAGGACCGAGACGAGCAGCTAATGGCATTCACCCCGGTGGATGAACGTTTAGCCACAATCTCAATCAAGCGAAATTCTTCAACATACCTTTGATTTGCGCCATGAGGGAAAAGAAGGACGATGTGACCAAGGATGCTTTTATGAGCGCACGACGCGCACCCTCCGCCATGATGTCAAAATCGTGCTTGGCGATTTTAACTCCATGGTGAGCAAAAAAGCTATCTTTGGCGCAAGGGTCGGTAAATTCAGCTTCCATAACGAAACATCTTCAAAAGGATTGAGCCTGATCGGCTTTGCCGAGACCCGAAATATGGTTATCTGTAGTACTAGATTCCAATATAGGAGAACTCATCAAGCTCCTTGGCTGTCTCCGGATCGAAAAGTCATCAACCAGATCGATCGTCTTGTGATAAACGGAAGACACGTCTCCAGTGTTTTAGACGTTCTGAAAATTCTACGAAAAGATGTGGCGATTAATAGAAAATTCCAAGACCGGATCATACTCTTGTGAACACTCAGGGGTAATCTAGCGACTGATGCACAGGGCATATTGAAATAATGGAGGGAACACTTCTCTAGCGGCCAGACTTTGTACTTTCATTTTGAGGACATAAACCACCAAAAATTAGTTAGCGACTAAACGGACTTAGCAGTAGTCGTCTACATGATTGTACATATACTTGTATATATATATACACACAGACATGCATATATGTATGTACTATATATATATACATATATGTATAATTGCACATCTCCCTAAAGTCACATCCATTACCGTGTCTTTATGTACCCAATAAATGAAAGTACTTATGTACAAAGCGACGATGATGACTATTTAGCACGTCATTAGCCCAAAAATGTAACTTCGCCTTGTTAATTTCAGAGAGGAAAAGTAAAAAAAAAAATTTAAGAAAGCGAAATAAAATGAATAAGGCGCGCATCTCATTATCACTGGAACGTGAATACAGTAACTTAGCGAAATGGTATATGATCGTCATATATGTATGTACACGCATACATACACAAAAGCTGCGACAGCAACGGCCACTTCTGCACCTACAAGCTGAAGTTTATTGTTGTTGCGCGTGATGATATTTCTGTACGTTTAATACAGAGCCACTAAAATCACTGTCTCTGTCGCTATCGCTGCTTGATTATGACCATTGGCGCAGCCACATTGTTACTGTGTTGTTGGCGACTTAAAGTGAATTTTTTGTGCTCACATCGTTAAAATAACCGTCAAAAAGTTATGCAAACAGTGCACATGTGTTTAAATTGAATCCAAAACGTACAAACAACAACAATGCATGCACACACACACATACGCACTTACAAAGGTACAAGGGATCTCGAAAAAAAATTTGAGCGCGAAAAATACAAAAAAGTGTGGCTTAAAGCGAAACACCAACTAATGTGAGTAAAGAGTCTATTTAGAGGCTCACGAAGTTTCGGGTATGTACCGGTGGACTTACTGGTCAAATAAATAAGCATCCACACACGCACATACGTAGGCAACAACAGATGTGAGCTCAGTCTCGTATGCTCCAACACAGTGATACATTCACATACACAGTGTCATTTCACGATTTATTTTTGGTTAACGAAATCTTCAACGTAATCGATTTGTATTTGTAGAAAAAATTAAACACCAATCCGCAGCGGCGAAACCGAAAACGCGATAAGGTGAGGCGTGCTGTGTTGAGTTTAAATGAAACGAAAAGAAACAAAGGAATCGTGATCATGGCGCTGCATTAATCATATACACATACTTATGTACATGTATTTACATATATATGTATGTGTGTATGTTGAAGTTGAACGAGGCCAGCTGTCGCCATGATTATTGATACGGTGAGGTTGTGCTAATAAAATATGGAGCTCGTACGGCAACCATATTTTAGGAGGTGATTATGTTTAACATAATAGCTTTTTCTAACACCAATGGGTCATCGAGAGCGTTGTATCATTATAAATATAGATAGAATCACATTGAAAAATATCTGTTTGTTTTCGAGTCATATATTGTATGCTGTAACTCCGCGTGGGAGAGAATCGTTTCATTTATTTCCTTCTCGTCATAAATATCTCGATATCTAAATTCCTTATCCAGGTTAGAGCAGTTCAGCCTTGCCGTCGTCCGTCTTGTGGATTCCAGTCAATAGCCTATCGGATGATTGTGTCTGGGTCTCGTCTCAGATCATGTCTGAGCCAGCCGCATATCGCTTTTGGAAATTTTGTTCCGAAGGTATGCTTGATTTGCGCGCAACGATAGGTCCGTATTAGAGAGGACGACAGACAAGAAAATGCTACAAATATTGCGATTTGTGAAAACTTACAACTTTTGGATGTAAAAGGCTACGAGATTCCAGGTTTAACAAACGTATATCAGTGTAAACTTAACATTGTAGTTGAATATGCTTATTTTGGTACGACGCGAAATTATCGAGGAACTAAGTTTTCCACGAAGTTTGTAATCTCCAAAAGGAAGTCGAGTTAATAGTGTCTATATCTGTATTCGCGGTTGTCTGATTATATGAAAACCGCACCTCTGCTGAATAGACGCTGCAATTAGACTTAACCAAACCCTTAAACCGAACATGTGACTCCGCTGAATCTTCCTCTCGTTCAGCTGTGACCGCAGCTTTCACACGGATGGCTACCGCATCTTGCACAAGAGTTACTCACGTTTCCAGGGTGCGCGGCGAGGACGCTAGAGTAAAAATTGGTTATAGTACTATAACTGTATCTGCTTACCCAGAATTATAACTATACTATACCGCAGAATCACTCATGCCAACATCTTGGACTGAGTAGGCAATTTGAAATTAAAGTCCTCTCCCGATGAACAAAGTCCCAATTCTACAAGACTCTCATTATTCGCGTGGGGAGAGGCATGAAAATCGACTTCATCTTATGTGTCGGCCTTAGGAGTATTCGATGAAAGGTTTTGCGGAAGATTTATGGTCCTTTGCGCATTGGCAACGTCAAATACCGCAGGCGATGGAGCAGTACGATATATACGACGACATTGACACTGCCGCTGTGCTCTGGCTAAGTTAGGTCTTGTGTTCCGGAAGGAAGGAAACATTTCAGCTTTGAAGGTTTTCGATTTAGTACCCCCCGGTATTTCGCAAGTCCCGAAATAATTATACTTTGAAAATGATAATTAAGTTTGCCTCGATGTTCTTAATACCCAAAAGGTCGCATCGGAAACCCTATGAAGTATAGCATACGCATATATAATTGATCAGCGTGACGAGCTAGTTTCTCAATTTTTCGAAACTAAATTTTGCACAAGAGCTTTTTTTTACCAAGTAGCTGCTCACTTGTTGGAACCGTCGATATTAGACAACTATCGCATATTGCTCTCATACAAACATATTGATTCAACTCCAGTCCTTGTATGGAAACTTTTTTATGTAATAAGGTTACTCGAGGTATGGTTAGCATCTCCAAAGAAATTGTTCAGATCGGACAACTATTGCATATACCTGCCTTATAAACTAACCGATCAACCTTTTTTCTCGATTTTTATACCCTGAACAGGGTATATTAAGTTTGTCACGAAGAGGGACCCTTAGACCCTTAAAGTATATAAATATATAAATGATCAGTATGTCGAGCTGAGTCTATTTAGCCATGTCCGTCTGTCCGTCTGTCTGTATATACACGAACTAGTCCCTCAGTTTTTAAGATATCGTTTTGAAAATTTGCAAACGTCATTTTCTCTTCAAGAAGCTGCTCATTTGTCGGAACGGCCGATATCGGACCACTATAATATATAGCTGCCATACAAACTGAACGATCGGAATCAAATGCTTGTAAGGACAACTTTCACATTTGGCAAGATATATTCCCGAAATTTGGTATATATTGTTTTCTAAGGCAACAATGTAATCTCCGAAAAAATGTTTCAAATCGGTTAACTATAGCATATAGCTGCCATACAAACTAAACACATAGTTACTAACAGAAATGCATCTGTGAAGGGTATTTAGCTTCGATGCAACCGAAGTTAACGTTTTTTCTTGTTTTACCTTTATTTGCGATTATGTTTTCCCTCATATCGGAAAGAGGAGGACTTTGAGTTTGTTACTTTTAATCATGTTGTGAAAATATTCACTAGCTTTTAGCTTGTTATAAATATATGTAACCATGAATGTCTCTTTAGACAGGGCTATTTATAATTTAAAGGTTACATAGTGTAAAAACGTCAATAAGGCTAAATACCTTAATCGAAAGTTTATTTGTAGACTATCTAATTTAGTAGATACATACACACACTAGTTTAAAATACATTTGCGTCAGCAAAAAGTCACGACTTTCAGCTAATAATGCGAGAAAATGTATTAGCACCATTGGAAACCGCACATTTTACATTATATCTGTACATATGTATTTTAATCACATATACTTAAATATACATACATACATACATACTTACATATGTGATATTTGTAGTGAAAACTCACTGCACAAGCATATGTATGTATATATGTATACGTATGGCCGCATTATAATAGCCATTTCGGTATGGGTGCAAAAACGTACGCATATACGAAATTCCATGGTGCGCATGCGTGCTTGCATCATCGCGCATCACAAATAACTGAGAGTGCTATTAAGTGCGAGGATGCGAATATGAATGCGAATGCGCGTGTTTTGTATGCATTTCACAACAACTTGCTGATGCACCAAAGCATTCAGGCGCAGAACAGATTGGCAAATATTTACAAATGCAAATAAAACACAATGAAAACCACTTATGAGTGTCCGGCACAACTTCATCAGCACTATTACCGATCGATAGACCTCATACGGTATGTATGTACGTATATACACATGTATGTATATCCACACGATGTTGAGTTTGGAGTGGCCACAGTGTGCCGCTGTCCGTTGTCATCCGTCAAAGGCAGTTGAGGCTTCACTTCACAAAGCGGTAATCATTGATACCGCTACCCGCTATTCGACATAGCGGCGGGGTCAAGTTTCGATCGCGTGCGCACAACACTTGCTAAATGGCCGGCTGGCGCTGCCCACCGGCACACCTCCTTGAAATTCACCTCGCATTTTTAAGCTGTTTTCTTCATTTGCTTCGTATTTACTCGCTTAGAGCGTGTTTATAGTGTTTTTTGTGCCTTTTTGCTAGTGCAGCAGCTGCTAATTGAAATTGTGTCGCGTATTATGTATATACACTAGAGATCAAATAAAAATAAAACGTGCAAATGTATGTATGTATGTGTGGATTGAAAGTTATTTGGAGGCTTAGTAGTTAATAGCAGTAATTTATGTGAAATTAAGTGTGTACTTGCTACTTGCTTATACGAGTATGTTTGAGCAGTTTATTATGCCAATATAAGGTGATTCGGATTTCAAAATGTACATACATATATAGTATGTAGATATGTGTATACTAAATATACTAAGTATGTGTTTCTTCAAACTCCTTGAACACTGAATTTTCACGCATTTAAATATTCTGGAAATCAGACCGTTTTCACTTTTAAAATTCCCTATATTAGCCCCCATTATCATTATAAGCCACTATGTTCCTTTACTTTCTCCCCGTTGGTTCAGAATTTCGGCTAAAATAACATTAAAATAATTAGTTTAAATTTTTGTTTTTATTTCACAGATACGTATTTTATAAAGATTTGGTAAAATTTTCAAGAAAAATATTTAAAACTCGGTCATTAGTCATTTCAGGCAGTTCTTCAGAAAAAATGCCTGCGCGGTAACAGCAGAACTTCTTACAGAATCATCAGAAGTAAAGTAAAAAATAAACTAAGTATTAGACGTGGGTATACATATTTGGCAAACATGCGCTAATGCGCGAGATAATGAGCTTTGCGAAAGTCTCCTTCAATAAATTGATTGTTTCATTAGCTAAGTATATGGAATATAACGCTGTCTTGTACTACATCAACAACCTACTATTCAGACAAGAAAATGTCAATAATCATGACTCTATTGCATTCCGCATTGATTGTAACAGTATAAACAAATTTGTTTCTGAAGAAATATGGACCAATGCACACAACACAGTGCCTTTTTGAGGACATGACGACATCTAAATAATGGCTTTTGGATTATCATCACACCAAATGCGACAATTTTGTTTATTATACCCTGAACAGGGTATATTAAGTTTGTCACGAAGTTTGTAACACCCAGAAGGAATCGTCGGAGACCCTATAAAGTATATATATAAATGATCAGTATGTCGAGCTGAGTCGATTTAGCCATGTCCGTCTGTCTGTCCGTCTGTCCGTCTGTCTGTATATATACGAACTAGTCCCTCAGTTTTTAAGATATCGTTTTGAAATTTTGCAAACGTCATTTTCTCTTCAAGAAGCTGCTCATTTGTCGGAACGACCGATATCGGACCACTATAGCATATAGCTGCCATACAAACTGAACGATCGGAATCAAGTTCTTATATGGAAAACTTTCACATTTGACAAGATATATTCACGAAATTTGGTATGTATTATTTTGTAAGGCAACAATGTAATCTCCGAAGAAATTGTTCAGATCGGTTGACTATAGCATATAGCTTCCATACAAACTGAACAATGCACCTGTGAAGGGTATTTAGCTTCGGTGCAACCGAAGTTAACGTTTTTTCTTGTTTTGTTATAATCTCGCAACAAAGTTGCTAAGGAGATTAGGGAGGGGCATATTTGAACGTAATTTTTTTGGAAAAGTGGGCTATGCGAACCAAACTCTATAGAGTCGTTTCCTTCAGGCATTTCCATATACAGTTCAAAAATGGAAAAAATCGGATAATAACCACGCCCACCTCCCATACAAAGGTTATGTTGAAAATCACTTAAAGTGCGTTAACCGACTAACAAAAAACGCCAGAAACACTAAATTTTAGGGAAGAAATGGCAGAAGGAAGCTGCACCCAGACTCTTTTTTTAAATTGAAAATGGGCGTGACGTCGCCCACTTATGGACCAAAAACCATATCTCAGGAACTACTCAACAGATTTCAATGAAATCCGGTATATAATATTTTCTTAACACCCTGATAACATGTACAAAATATGGGTGAAATCGGTTCACAACCACGCCTTCTTCCAATATAACGCTATTTTGAATTCCATCTGATGCCTTCTCTGTATAATACATACATATAAATTAAAATACAATTCAATACTCAAAGTACACAAATTGATCTAGTCTAATTAATTTTGCAGCAAAATAAAAAAATATGTAAATGAAGGATAATGAAATCTCGATTATCACTTTATCATGCGATAGTATAAAATGTTCGGTGACACCCGAATATATAATAGCCCTTCCTTACTTGTTTTTAGTAAAATTTGAAACCACAGGCATAATGCACAATATTCCCGTGCCAGTGAAACAAAGAAGAGCCTATAGTGTCGATATATACTGCCGCTAGCGCATCAATTGAGTAAGACTCAAATCAGTCTCCAATACGTCGTTTTCAAGCGTTGGGCATCTCTGTGTCGTCGTTGTGGCGAGTTTTACGAAAAGAAATTTGCCAAAAAGATCAAACTGAAGCAAGAACTGAAGCCGCTTGACCACCAAAATCCTCGTGAGTTCGTGAATTGGACTGAGCTAAAACTTGAAAATGATCCGGATTTTCATCGAAAAATCATCTTCAGTGATGAGACTTATTTCTGGCTTAAAAAGAAATCGAGTTTTATACCTAATGGCATCGGATGTACTTTCACAGAAATAAATTTTTTTTTATTTTATCGTTAACTGTTTTTGTTTTATTAAAAGTATGCTTTTATTAAAAATCCCGTTTTAATGTAAACAAATAATTTGAAACTATCTTTGTTATTATATGTAAGCGGTTTGCAAAAATCTGGGACTTACTCCCCTAACGAAAGCGCAACTAACTTTTTGCAACACTAATTAAATCTAATACATAAAATAGCAATAATAAAGGCAGTCAACTTTTAAGACTAAATAATAAAATGTTTTAACAAATAAAACTTTATATGTATTGTGGTCAGCGTTTATAAACTATATGCTCCCCAATTGATCTTCCACAGAAAATTTAATACTAGGAAAGTAGAAAGCAACGCAATAGACATTATTTGTAGGGGAAACTTTCCACTAATTTCCACATATATTTGTGTTGCAAATCACATTTTAGCTAGAACTTTAGCGAATTGAAGCAGCTGAGAGACGAGCACGCTACATGAAGGCGCCAACAACATCAAATATCAAGTTGTAATATAAAATGGAATAAACAAAATGTAGCGAAATAAAATCAGCGCCGCAGGCAATGCGAACAGAACGGAGCGAACGTATGTACCAAATTGAAAAACAACTATAGTGAATGCAATTTAATAAAATCCGTGCAATTTAAGCATGAAAATGAAATGAACTACATGCGCTATACAAACAGTCGCACACACACACACACGAACACATAGCGGCAAGCATGCGCTGGCACGTACTCACTGCCAACTACTCGACTCGTCCGCACGACGTCCAAGTAACACACTTTCAAACGCGTGTACGTGCGTCGAAAAAACAATAAAAAGCTCATCATCCACACACACATACACATACATCCACACAGACGTACAGACACAACATTATTGTGTACACAAAGGATATGCTCGGCGGCGTCGCCATCATCAATGTCCACCGTGCGTCGTCTGACACCGCCGCCCCCATATACTTTCATGCACATACTTCGACGTTTTCTTCGTCCATAGCGGTGAGTTCGCACACCCACTATGCGCTGATGAAAGTATAGTAGACCCTGTAAGGAAATTGAACGGCGCCGAATGCATGTGAAACGAACTGTATAGAAATGGTTTCAATGAGATGATCTCGTACTTAGAACTACTTTGAATATAATTTACTATAAGACTAGCGTACAACCTAACGATGTTAGCAGTTAAAATAAGTCTTGTACGAAGAGCAAGTGAACAGCATAAATTAACGAACCTGACTATGGATAAAAAGTGATTCTTCTCTCCACTTAGTTCTTTATTAATCATTAAAATGACGTTTTGTTCCCTGGTTTTTTCACAGAATACCCAAAATTCTGATTTTGATCGGTCAATTTGGATGGCGGCCGATCTGAACAATATATGCGGAATTCGTAGAAATGCCTGTGATAATATTATCAGCCAAATTTCTTGAAGATGTCTCGTCAATTGAAGTGGTTTCCCATACAGGCATTTGATTCCGATCGTTTAGTTTGTATGACAGCTCTATGCAATTGCTATCTGATATCGGTGGTTCCGACAAATGAGTTCTTATTTAAGAGACTGAGAGTCTAGTTCGCGTATATGAACACGGATGGACGGACAAAGTTTCTGAGTTTAACTTGGGTACCTTCTGTCGACAGTCTTACCTCACGGAGCCCAAGAGCACAACGGATCAAATAAATTAGTAGGCTCATCTCTGCCGTAATTAGGGTCCGGTACCCCGTTGCAATGCAATTTTACGTTCAACTGATAAAGTGTCAGTTCTACCCGCTGTCCGGTTTTACCCACAACTACCACGAGCGGCCAGTCCGCATGAACAGGTTGGAGAGAACTTTAAGGGAATTAAGTATCCGGTCAGTCTACTACCACTGATGACCAGGTTGGACCCCAAAAGCACATTACATGCACAGACAGAATCTGAAGTCTGGGTTACCCTCATCAAACCCAACCTCCCGAATTTACTCATAAGTTACTCAACCATTAGGACTATTTTCGCAACGGCCTTGCCACCTACATCTGAACTACTACAAGCTGGAGAAACTATATTTATATCAATTTTTTTCGAAACGTTTATATAAAAATTGCAAGGTTTAAAAACGATTTACTTGAGAATTGACATGCAAACGGAAATAGAGACGAGTCATTCCTACCGGGTGATGCGAATTTTTTGAAGGCGCATATGTATGTAAGTAAGTACATATGTACGATACAAGCACACTCGGCTTGCTTCTGAGCCAGAGGGTGGATAGACGAATGAGCGGATGCAGTTAAAGGCGAATGGTCCGTCCGCCACTTTAGTGCTTTGCTGTCCAGCAATATTATATGTATATAATATATACATATATGTATGTGTATACATTTATATACATTTGTCATACATATACTTCTTGCAAGTACGTGTACACACCTACAAAGGTATACAAACAACGCTGCTGGTTGTTTACACAACAACAACCTTAATTTGGCAATACCCGCTTTCAATTATCTTATAAATATGAAAATATCCCCACGTTCGGAGAAATGCGAGCAAAAAAAAGGAAAAATATGCAAACGCTTTGAGGTGTGTGCGCGCCGCAGCCGAAAGAGACGCACAGGAAACAATACGATTTTTATTAAAAAACAACCGTAGAAGGGTAGTTACAAAGAATATAATAAAAAAAGAGAAGAAGGAATACTACTGGTAAGTGAATGGTGGATACAAGTATTATAGTTGTGAAGTGGCGAAAAAGAAGAAGTCAACTGCGCTGTGTACACTTCAGATCAATCAAAATTTCTTTCGAGTTAAACCGTTGCTAATGCACAGTGTGGTTATCTGCCGGCGCACACGCACACACGCAAGTGTGCTGTTAAGCGTGTTACGTGAATTTTTTTATATATTTTTTGTTTTTCAAATCAGTTGCCTTTGTTTTACAAATTCAATTATCAGTGAACGTGCTGTTTAGGGATTTGAACTTATTGTTTATGCAACTCGTAATCTCCTAAACTACATTATCCTCCAAAAAAGGCTAAAATGAAAGAAAAACTCCAAAGTGACCGATTACTTATTTTGAATATTAAAAGAAAATTATTTTATATAAAATAATAAAATATGTAAAATGTTGGTTATATTATATTAGCTGCCTTCGGTTTGAAAAGATCTGGAATGTGGCGAAACGAACAGAACACTAGCTTAAATTCAATCGATTATCAAAACAAGAAAAAACGTTAACCTCGGCTGCACCGAAGCTAATATACCCTTCACAGGGGCATTTCTTTAAATAACTATGTGTTCAGTTTGTATGGAAGCTACATGCTATAGTAATCCGATCTGAACATTTTTTTCGGAGATTATGTTATTATTTTAAGCAGTAATCTATGTCAAATTTCGTGAAGATACCACGTCAAATGCGAAAGTTTTCCATACAAGCCCTTGATTCCGATCGTTCGGTTTGTATGGCAGCCATGTGCTATAGTGAGCCGATCTGAACAATTTCTTCGGAGATTACATTGTTGCCCTAGAAAATAATCTATAAAAAATCTGGTGAAGATACATTGTCAAATGTGAAAGTTTTCCATACAAGAACTTGATTCCGATCGTTCAGTTTATATGGCAGCTATATGTTATAGTGGTCTGATATCGGCCGTTCCGACAAATGAGCAGGCAAAATTTCAAAAGGATATCTTAAAAACTGAGGGACTAGTTCGTATATACATACATACATATACAGACAGACAGATGGACGGACATGGCTAAATCGACTCAGCTCAAAATATTGATCATTTATATATATACTTTATAAGATCTCTGACGCTTCCTTCTGGGTGTTACAAACATCGTGACAAACTTAATATACCCTGTTCAGGGTATAATAAAATATAGTTAGAAAGAAACGCTATTCCATTGGTAACACAATAAAGCGGCATTCAAAACTGTCCAAGTGAGATCCCTGTTACGATCGACCTCTTAACTTAATCTAAGCTGTTCCATAACAATTTGGTATGATATCCGCATATCGACACCTTTAATGCAAAATAACGTAACATCACTTTTTATAAGTTTACAGGTGAAGAAAAACGATTGAATATAAACCACTGATATTGATACAAAATTTGAGTTTTGGTTATAAAATGTTTACATGGTGGTTATATAATAGTTATGTATTGGTTATATATTCCTTGGTTATATCTGGAGGTTAAAATTTTATGATGCATATATGGCATGTAAAATGACTCAAAAAAATCAGTTTCGAGTTTTTTGATGATACGTAGTTTTGTATTTCAGGCGACGATATCCTCTTGATTAAATGAAGTAATTAATATTGGCAAAATATTAAAAAAATCTGTCACTGGCGTTTTCTAGTAATGTTAATAAATTGTACTCCGCTTCAAATATTCCATTATTCAGAAGGAAAAAGTCAAATACAACAAATTAAAAATGTCTACAAAGTTTACAAATTATCTTCTTGAGTCCAACATTACACATTTAAATATGTGAAAACATATTTTCATGAGTTGAAAGGAATTCCAAGAAATTTAATTTACAATTAAAAATGTGAAAATTTTAAATTGAATTTGTAATACCACGTTTCTATCAAAAACATAAACACACATAAAAATTGCTTAAAGCACAATTTAGAAAAAAATACGTAAGCAAGTCAGTGTTGCCACACAGACCAAAAAATATTATTTAAAATTACCAAACACCCCAAGAAATCTTGAAAAGAATTTCGAAGTTTTTCAGCTTGACTATTTCATTCTTATAGGATTTCATGTACAAGGTTTGTTCAGAAATTATTGCCAACTTTGCATTTCTTAAGAAAGTGTTTATGAATATCTACTTTGTCCCAAAATGATCACCCCCAGATATATTGCACTTGTGCCAGCATTTATGTATTTCAATCCTCAAAATTGTGATTGTTTAGCTCCTATAATCTTACTTCCTGAATCGTAGCGTAGTGTCTTCGTTTCATAGGTCTCTTTAGTATTGGGAACAAATAAAGTCATAGGACCCAAGGTCTGAGGAATACGGTGGCTGCGATACCAATAATGTGTTATTTCTGGCCAAATATTCGAGCGTAAGTAACTTTGTGTGAGCAAGGACGATTTCGTTTGTTCTTCCAAACTGTTCATATATTGCAGGCGATATACTTGACCCTGCGAATAATCAAAGAAAACTCTTAACAAAACCTTTACATTTCATCTACTTGGTGCACTTTTGTCGGACATGCAGATTTCATTGGGATGATTGAGCCTTGGCGTCACAATCATAAGCCCATTTGTCATCGGTTATGACCCCTGGAACAGATATGGCTCGTCACGCACTGAGCCCAACGTCTTCTGAGCAATGTAAACGCAGCGCTGTTTTTGGGCAAAAGTGATCAGTTTTGGAACAAACTTCGCGACGACCCGATTCATACCCAAATCATTGATTTAAAACGAAAGGCACGAGCTGTACACTGTAAAAAATTAACTATACATTTAGTATAAGTAAAAGATATAATTAAGTTTATGTGATCATTTGTATAAGTGAATACTTTACGGGGTCTCCGAAGTTTCCGTCAAAGTGTTTCAGAACAAGCTTACGGAATAAAAATGCCGCAAATTGTACAAAAATCGTGCAACGCGGCAACACTGATACAGGCGTATTCATACATACCATAGTCACCTAACTACATATATATATGTACTATATATGTATATACAAGAGTATTTGCTAGCATGTAATAAAAGCCTGTTGATGGGCAAAAACCTTTGCGATTTCATGGAAACTTTTGTCAAAAGCTTGCGCTTGCGTGTATATATGTATATATATTGAATTTTCCACTTGCATACACGAGTCACATTAAAGTATTTTTAGGTATTTTTTACAACATAAATATGTACTTACGTGCATATAGAACTATGTACAGATGTGCATATAAGTATGTATACATACCAAAGTGCGAAGCGATCCTTTTTCCTCAAATGTAAAAATAAAAAATATAATAAAATGTTGAAAATCACAGAGGCACGGTGGACAAAAGGATATTATAAGAGATTTAGAATTTGTTTGCCAACGGATGATGTATGATTGTCATCGAGAAGAGCTTAAATTTATGATGGATTTGCTCATAGCAATTTGCCAGTAAAATCCTCAATCCACGCACAGCACACACACACACACGTTTGTGTATATGTATGTAGTTTTTTGTTATTGTTGCCAAACGGCTATGAGGAAATCTTGCTTTGCTTACACATATCATAAGCTCGTGTGTTTAAGAGTGTACGGTGTAAGTGTTGGTGTGTCAAAGGATTAGAGTCCACCGCTAAGCAAAGCAGCTCAAAGAAGAAATAGGTTCCATAAAGGACGCAGTAAGTTGTGGTTAAAGTAGAACATTTATCTTTGTCGTTTTTTGTTTGTGTGATACGAGGCGATCCTGAGTCCAAACTTCAGTATAGAAAAGCATAACTATATTTTTTTACAGATGGAAATGCTATAATAGCGCTATATCGGAAATAATTTGTTTACCGTCACCGTCCCTAAAATTACTCTATTTCGCTATAAATTCTTGGTATCCAATTCGAATTGTGCCAACACTTTTAGAAAGAAATAATCATAGGAACCGTTGGTTGCTTATTACCATACTGAAACAGCAATCAAGACAGTAATGTCTGTTCGCTTATCGGCCAAAAGTTCCTTATGAAGCATGTTAGTAATAGAGAGTACCGAAAAGAACAAACGACTTGACCTCTACTAGACACCAGATCACAAAGGCATCGATGGCGATGAGATGGGATTGCCAAGAGTGATGGTTGTCATCCGATAACGTGACCAACATTGGTAAGCTCATGCATTGTATTTACGACGATCTGAACAAGAGCAAGGCAAGGAAGGTTTAATTCAATGGAACGACTTATTTGGATGTAAAACTGCAAAAGTCTTATGCTAAGCTGTATATCAAACTTACACAAAGTTTCTACTCTCTCATAATTGAGGTTTGACTGGTCACAAGTTGGCGGCAGCATCAAACCTCTACAGAATATGACTGACAGATCGAGATGGTTGCAGAAAATATCAAGAAAACAATGGAGCATCTCTTGTGACTTTGTTCCGCACTAGCAACGCAACACTCAAAACATTTGGGGCTCACGATTTGGAACACTGGAAGAGGTATCAATAGTGAGACCGTAAAACAGATTGAAATTATACCAAGCAGCTCTGAAAGACGACTACTAACACGTCTTATGTACTACATGACAGCACTCCATCTGGCGTCATTAAAGAACAATCCTAGACTATATATGACTCGCGAGCCTACTAGAGTAACCTAACCTAACCTAAGAGGTAATATTCACTTTTGAATTTAAAGAAATTAATTTCGCTTGAAATTTTCACACAAACTTTTCTGATATTTTTGTCATGTAATGGCCAAAGAAAAAATATTTTGACAATAGTTTTGAATCAAATCCTTCAATATCTGTTTCATAAATAAATAAAATATGTTTTTGGTTTGTGGTTTTTGAGTTTAAGAAGAAAAATCTTGTTCACTGGCTAACACCTTTGCGGAGGTCGTCTTGGAAATTGCCTACGGGAACAAGGGCATTAAATTTTTTTGAAACGAATCGCGATTATTAAGGTACATGAACATTAATAAATGCACATTGTTTAATTTATTTATTAAATAAAATAACTGTCCAAATGTATGGCTGCTAACCAGACAGTGAGAAAACGGCCCTAAGTGTGGCATGTCATCAGATATTTTGCGTGTAATATTCTGTTTATTCTATATTATTTATATCCCTCAGTTCAAGGAGACAATTTGAGAACTCGAGAAAGCAGTTGTACCATAGGTTAGCTGCGAATAGCAATAAAAGACGCCGCCTTTAACTAAGCGTCCACAACCCCCACCGGGGTTGCACTGAAGCAGAACCTACCCACGAGAGGGAGGAAACAAAGCGACGAGGGAACGATACAACGAACAGCACTAACGGTCTACAGACGTCGGCGAAAACCCCGGAATGGAGCGCCCATCGGAATCAAGACCACTAAGATTCTTATTATGGAGTACTGGAAACCCGGAACGGATTAGTTTGACCAAGGGCTGTTGAGGGCAGTATTCTATCACCTCAGTAGGTAAGGGTGACATCTTATTTCGCTAGCAGGCTAATACTGTTCTCACCTCCGTTTCGTTAAAACCTTCAAGTTCGTTGAATACACGTCGCCATAATTTTTTTGCCATACAAGTTCAGTTGACTCTTGATTCGTGACCGAACCTTGCTCTGAACGTAAGCCCCCATAAGGAATTGTACCAACCCTGACGTGACTCCCTGCTTGCATAGATAACCACGGGCTTCATAAAGGGCCACTGTTACAACGTGAGGAGATAGCGGCTTGAAGCGGAGACCCATTAGAGCAAAAATGATAATGCCGCAATAACAACAAAAACCCCAACAGAAATAACAAAAAAATGAAGATGGCTAAGACGAAGAATACGGGACCATCTGCGTAGAAGTAGTAGGAAACTTAAACCCATATTCATTCAATTTATATTTTTTATATATTATTATATAATTATCAATAGTTTACATAACATTAATATATAAATTATAGTATTTAGTTATCGTATAACTAAATTTTAACAAACCTTAACTTGCTCAAGGGAATATCCTTAATGCGTTTTGCATTAATTATAGCTCATCTACAATAGGTATACTCATGAATTATGAACAGTTTGAGCAACCAGCAGACATAATTCGTTAATGCCACAGCAAAAGTTTGCGCAATACACATAGCTTTCAGCCAAATGGCACGTGTGTGTGCGTGTGCACATAAAACTAAGCCACGGGAAATATTTACTCAATGCAATTCCCGTATGGTTTAACTAAGTCAAATTTAGGAGCGGTTTTCGGCAACTAACCCAAATTAAATTTGTTTTTGTTTTTTTTTTCGCTTTTAATTTTTTAAATGTATTTGTTTTAAATATTTTCGCGACACGCTTGATGATGTTAGGCAACAATTTTTTGGTTGACTTTTTAAATATGCTAAATTTTGTTGATTTTTTGCTTTTATTTCGGAGTCAACACTTTGGCTTTCACTATATGCGAATGGTCAATATTTGAAAAGGATTTTGTTTATTTATTGTTTGCGCGCACACACCTAGCGCGGTGTTAGTTGGTGTTAGCTTTTTAATTATAAAATATTAAACTATGCATATACACAATAATAACAAAAACAACAGCAGCAGCAGTAGCAACAACATATTGCGATCTTTCACTTGCAGCTATATATACGTATATATACGTATATGTACATATGTACATGTGGCTATGTGCATATGTATTTATGCAAGTACATAATTGCGTATGTATACACAAACAAATAAACAACTAAATAGGTAAACACGGCGCGCCACTTCCCGCCCAATGTATCATTTGCATTTGTTGTCCGCCAAGTGTTGGCGAATCACGGCCGTGCGGCGTGTAGCGGGCAACAACATTTTCACACCTGGGTGCGCTCATCCGCCCAACGCCATGTTGCCATTCCAGTTGACTGAAGCTATTTGCTGTTGTTGATTCTAGTGCAATTGCACCAAAGGCATTGTGACAATGGCGATTACAGCGCGCTAAATATTAATTTCATAAACATACACACACACACATACAAACACAAATATTTTCTTACAAAATTTTGAGCAACAACATAATTTTAAATGCATTTTTAACTATTTTTATTACAAACAAACCAATAATAAAAACGTTTTTCATCAAAAATTTCAAAAAAGGTTAAAAAAATCAAAAAAAAAAAAAAATAATAATTAAAAAAGCCAACAAAAACAACAAACAAATTTAAAAAGTCACAAATACGAGCCGTTTTAAGAGCCACTGAATGCCTTAGATCAACTGATTTAGTAAGTTTCCTTTTATCGTTTTGTTAAGCATAACTTATAGCCTTGCCACATCTGCCCACGCAGCTTTCGAGTCTATTAGACGAATGTGCAACAAATTACATAAAGTAAAAATTTTCTTTTCTTGCTGTGCAAAAAAAGAATTCTAATGTGAGCAAAGTAAACATTTCTTAACAATGCTTGTTTGCAACTTAAAACTGTCTGCCAGTCGAAGTGACCGCAAAGAGCTAAAGTCAACTTGTCATAGCAACAAAAACCTATGGTAAATATCAAGCAGCAACAAGTAAAATAAAAAGAATAATTTAAAGACTTGCATCTATGGAATGGAAGACAACATCAATCTTTCGTATTAAACACGCCTTAAGTGCAAGAATCTTTGAAAATAAATTTTTGGAAATCAGCAGAAAAACTGTGGAATAAATAGAGTTGATCCGAAATTTGACTAAGAAAATAGGAAAATAACAAAAGAACAAAAGAACAGTTAGCTTCGGCTGCAACGAAGCTATAATACCTTATACAACAACCAAAGAAAGTTAAGCTACTCACATATGGGGACGACCTTATAATGGTAGCAGCAGCTGAGCGACTTGATGGTCTCCAAAATATATGTAATGAATGCATAACTGGTCTGCGCCAATGGTTTTCTTCCATCAGCTTGGAATTAGCTGAGCACAAAACAGAAGTATTGCTCATACGCACCAGGAAAATTGAGGAAAAAATAAGTCTCACAATAAAAGAGTGTGCGATTCACAGCCACAGTTGAAGTATTTAGTGGTAATATTGGACTCCAAATTTAAATTCAAAGATCACTTGGTATACACATCAAATAATGCGGTACATAGACTTACATCCATAAGAGTAACAAGTGCTTTCCGAACTTTATCCAGCGAAGGAGCTAAAGTACTAGCTAGTATGACCCCCATAAAAATCCAGGGAGACGAATTCTCGAGATTATATGAGCTATCAGCACCAATTACAGAAATCAAAAAAAAGAGAGGGGAGAAAGAGGAGAATAATTAAATGGCAGCAAATCTCAACCAACGAGCATCCATGCATTGAAGGTGTCACGGAAGGTATTCTCCGGAAAGCTTTGAGAGCCGAAGTGCATGCCGCTTGGATCCCTTCTTTCGACTCAAAATGCTTGCTTTTCATCGGCCTTTTCAGGCAAGGAAACAAAAAAAGTCCGGGGAGAAGCTTTGGGATGCCGGTCTTGGTTCACTTTGGATTTGATTATCCATCAGCGACCTCTCCTGGCCCTCCAAAAGGCCTGGTGCCACCGAAACACACCACTTCTTGCTAAAGCAACATCTGGGTAAGCCTGCTTGATCATATCAAACGTCTCTGTCGCAGATTTACCGAGTTTAACACAGAATTTAATCGCGTACCTCTGATCTAACGAACGCTGCATTTTCGGCTTGCACCACTCACTGAAACATGTCGCGTGTATATGTTTGTCCTGACTCTCCAGGTCCTCGGAGACAACTGGCCAGCCGCTCGTTGGTTAGCTAGGAATACTCTCTACCGAATCCAGTTGGTGCGTAAAGTCCCACAGTCGCAGCGGAAGAAAATCAGTCCTATTATTTTTCGGACAAACCCTGTATCAGGTTGTTCCGTGGGAGAGTCTTGAGTTGGGAGAAGTTTAGTTAGAAAAAAGTTGTTCTTACTCGTACAAGGACGGGGTTTGAACGATCAGTTTGTATGGCAGCTATATGCTATAGGGGAATGATCTAAACGATATGAGATGTTCAGAGATTTTAGCGCTGCCTTTGGTAATAATCTGTACTCAATTTCGCGAAGATATCTCATTAAATAAAAAGTTTTCTATTCATGGACTTGATATGAATAGATCAGTTTGTATGGCAACTATACTCTATGGTAGTGCGAAAGATGCGGTTCCAACAAATGATCAGTTTCATGAGGAGAAAATTATGTTTGCAAATTCTAGGATTGATATCCCAAACACTGAGCGTAATAATATTAAAAGAAAAGTAATTTATAGAAGAAAAATTTATTTTTTAGGGTTTCCGGCATTTCTTTCATGGGTTCTAAAAACCTCGTGACAGACAAAATACACCCTGTTCAGGGCATAAAAATACGAAGACAATTAAAGCACAATGCCACAGACGAGCAACAAGAAGGATGAGCTACCGAAAAAACACTGAGCTTTGTAATGCTCTTTTTTATTAACTTCATCTCAGAGAGTTTGAGAAAGTTAAGCAAATATTTATCGCATACAGTCAAATGGCACACGCAGTATACAATCGTATGCACATACATACATATGTAGACATTATATAGATATGTAAGCATGTATGCTTGTTTGTGCAATACAATGAAGACGGACATGCCGATACATACACAGGTACGCTAAGCAAATATGTGCCCATAAAGTGATTGCGCACAAAGAAGAGGTGTCGTATATACCTGTGCACATAAATAGCATATATTGGCCTCACATACATATATATGTATATATACTATACATATGCACTTTTATAGTAATTTCAGTGTAAACATTCAAATGTGACAAAGTTTGCTCGGAAATTTCATTAACTTTATTGTGAATTCAAGGACGATATCTGTATGTATGAAAATTTGTAAATTCATTAACAAGTTGTGACACATGATATCTGTACATACATACATATGTACATATATATATTTGTACTACTCACATACAAGGAATAAAATTTTATTAAACTTCGAAAAAATTACTATAATTACTTGTTTCAAAGATATTTTTTAAATCACAAAATTTTTTTATTAAAAAAAATATTTATTGTTTCAAAGAAAATTCAAAGAAATATCAAACTTCTGCTTTTACAATAAACTACAAAACCTTTTCAGCTACACACATTCATACAAAAATGCAATAAAACCATATGTCTTTACAGTTCACAAACAAATATGTATTTTTACACGGCACTAACACCACTCGGCATTGCAACACTCACTGTGAGGGTTTCTATTGGCACTCTTAATTGACAACATGGCGCCAACAAGCTGCCATTTCAAATTCAATTTAGCTCAACGAATGCTGCTTTTGTTTTATTTTCATGTACTGACGCATACACGCAGCAGCGCTCACACACACATACACACCCACACATGCATGTAAAAGCGTGAGCAGAGCAAAGCTTCATGGCAACAGTAAGCAAAGGCGGCAATGCGCAACAATGAAGTGAAAAAGGCATTGCGTGTAAACAACAAACGGCGAGAAATTGCAATCAACGCAATGCGAATAAACGCGCGAATCAAATGCCGAAAAAACTGCAACGGCATGCAGTTGGATAAACTTAATTTGCAGCCTTTGCAAAGCTGTGCAACAAAAAGCCGCGCTTCAAAGGCAAAAAACCGGCAAGGAAACACAAAAGGTCCAAGCGAAACCACAATTGAAAGTCACGGCCTCTTAATTACGTGCCGCTCCGCCACATAATGAAAACGCTAGAGGAAGAGTGGACCCATGAACGTATTGGGATAGGTGAAACAATTGAGCAAAAGTTCGGTAAACTATAGTAATGAGGGGGCTTGGGATTGAAGCTAACAATAACTTAAGTAGGTATGAGCTTATGAGCGCTGTTAAAAAGTATAATTTAGAGTTTTGGTTATTGAAATTAAACATTCAAATCACATTTTATGGGACTGAGGAACCCCTCACTCATTTATAATCAACGAAATATAATAGTTGCCGTAAGTATACAACACTTTGCGAAAGTAACAACGAAGGGAGACCAGTATTCAAGAAGTAAATTTGAGAACAAGATAGGTGCGAGATTTTCCAATAGGAGTGATATGATCTCTTAAAAAAGCACAATAGTTGTTAGGGAAATTCAAATCTCTTTTCTATTATATGAAGTACAATCGGTACAATTAAGTTGCGAATATAACATATTTAATTCACCATTCGGTCAAAATTTCTTAAACTAATCGAATCTTCAAAACTTTCCCACAATAATTCGGTTGCTGTGTGGCACGTATCTAGTTCTTGTTAAAATCAGATGTTGATCAACTTCTTCCAATTGCGGCCATAAAAGGTTGGTTATCGTCGATTTATACTGCTCTTTTCGGAAGAACAACGGGCCTATGATTCCACCAGGCCAAAAGTCACACCAAACAGTCAATTTAGGTGTATACAATTTGATGATTTTTTAGTACCGGAATCGACAATTTTGTTTATTCACCGCACCATCAGATGAAAGTGAGCATCATCGGAAAAGATGATTTTTTTTAAAGAAATCGTTATCGTTTTTAAGTTATTCCAAAGCAAATTCACGACGTTTACACAGATCCTTTCTCAAAATCCGCTTGGTTGTGGTTTGAGACCATCCCAATTCTTGAAAATGTCTTGGAATCGACAAATTGCGGTCTTTAGCAACACTTGCCTGAGCGACAGCAATATTTTCATTACATACTTAGTTCGAGCGATTCATTGTGACACTATTGGTTCTTATTGGAACTTGAACATTATGTAAAACAATTTGAAAATTTCACGAATGCGAACACAGATGGACGACTATTACGACCATAAAACAGCAAACGTGTATGACATATAAAAAATGACCGAAACGACAATTAGAAATCATATCATCCTTATTAGAAAACCCGGTACATAGATATATAGATTATTTATTATGAGAAAGTTCCAAAAATTTCAGGATCCCATTGACAAAGTAATATAGTGAGGCACGTCGCAAGGTGGAGTTCTGTTTCCTTTACTCTGGATCTTAGTAGTAAACGACTTATTGAAGGAACTCGGGACCTAGGAGTTACTCGGGACATAGGAGTTACTCGGGACATAGGAGTTCCTTCAATAAGTCATTTACTACTAAGATCCAGATCTAAGATCCAAAGATAGACATTCCGAAATCATCTTTCACTTCGGTTGCATCTTTGATAAAATCTTTGAGAAGGAGTACCCTTCAAGCAGAAGTGGCAGCCTTCAAAGTAGCAGCAGATCTACTGCCATAGCATAAATTGCAAGGTCGATGAACTTGCAAGAAAAGGCACCCATATCCAAAACCATCAGGATGAAAATGAGCAAGGGTTCTCCTGTCTTCGAGCACTCGGGCGCTGGATATATAGGCTCAGCAAGCGTTAGTCAGCAAGCGTTAGTCAGCAACCTGCACTTGCAAGGTTACGAAAGCCTTCTGGCCCAGAATTTAATGTAAAAGGTCCATTGAACTGCCAGCCCTTAGCAAAGCTCAGATTGCCGCAGAGTAGCCGTTCCTTCTATTGGTACTCACCCGGTGAGTCTAAAAATTGTGAAGGAGACAACTTGTCAAACTAATGCAACGAGGGAGATGAGATGGAAACATTCAGACATATTCTCTGCAATGTCCAACCTTTGCCATACTTTTTACGAACCCTGCGTTTTGTCGGTATGCGAAGGTCTTTCTGATCCATAGCTTGGATTTCTGGGCATTACAATGAACAAGCGTGTCAAAATAGACCCAGAATTATTCAATGTGATTGGTACTAATGTTGATTGAGACGACATGTCAAAAGTTTTTGATTCTATAGAATTTTAGATGGGTTCTTTACAATAAAGTAACTACACTTTTATGCCATCGTACCTAAATTAATCGAATAAACCGTCAGCTAATCTCTCGCGTTGCATTTATCTTTATTTGCCAAATGTCAATGCACTCACTCCTCCCTCAAACTGCATATATTCAGAAATCATATTTTTTTTTAATCTCAGCATTATAAGCGGTATTGCTTCAATTTAAAAAGGTTCTTTGCCAGCGGCTCTCATTAAGATTCCCCTCAACTGCTTCCATTCACAAGAGCAAATCACACATATGTATGTACGTATGTGTGTATGTAATGTAGCGGAATATTGCGCTCTGGTATATTTACTTGTATCACAGCTGGTGCATTTTCTCGCTTCATACGCTGACTTCTGATATTTTGGATTTAAATTTTTTCTAACCCTAATTTAAGTAGTCGCATTTGAAGTGAAGCCCAGAAGGGCTGGTAGAGAGCAGCCAAATGGTGCTGCAGCGCAAAAGGTTGTTAGCGAAATGAAATGCTACCGCCGCTACTTGCTGCTGCTGGCCGGGAGCTATTTGCGCGCACTTGTCGTTCTTACTGTCAGTTTAACTGTCATTGCAGTGGAGGCTCGTACAAATACACATACATACATACTTACATAGGTAGATATATTTACTCTGAGGCATGCTTACAAGATTGTATTGCTGCTGTTTTCATAGTGGCCGTTTTAAATTGCGTTATGGCTACTAGAAATTCTTAAGGATTTGGCTTGACTCTGCTTCGGTAGCAAAGAAGTACGGAGGGTTGCATTGCCAGCGGCAGCATAGGCAACAATAGAAGCAGCCGTTGAGTGCCCGCTTCGCTGGTTGGCCGCTGAGCTTAGTTATATGGGCTGCTGCTTGAAGTTGTGTGTGTTGTGTAATACTTGTTTTTGTACTTGTGCTCACTTTTCAATATGACTTTGTTTTTAAGTCGAACAAATCCTGTTTAGCCGGTTGCATGGGCGAATTTTAGTGCTATTTTTAAGACATATTGCAATTTCTCAGTTATTTTTGTTGTTGCCACACAACTGGCAGGTTTATTGCAGCCGCAGGATATGTGATGTCGATTGCAATACTACTTAAATCTCAGGAAATATTACGCTTTGATACTGCTTATATAAATTCCATATATACTAATATATAACAGGTATATTGTTGCTGTTTCCGTTGCTTATAAGTTGCAAACCACTAAGATATATATATGTATATCTAAGAGGCCTGCTTAAAGTCAGTCACAAAGGTTGAGATAAGAATATAATGGTATAATCTTATACTCGTAACTGAAAGTTTAAACTTGCACTAATCCGAATTTATCCCTTCTTCTAGAATCTACCAAAGAACTTTCCGAAATCTAGTAAAGTCTTACCAATTTACGAGAATACATGAGCCTGACGCTCTCTCAGAACATATTAGTTTTATTCCGAACAATTTCAAGGCTTCAATTGTTGAATAAAAAACTTATGGCTATTTTCGGAGACTTTTGAAAAATTGATTGTTTACAAAATGGGCGGTACTTTTGTATACCTTTCCTTTTTGTTTTTGAGAAAAAAAAGTCTAATTGGAATTCAAAGATTGCTTGTATGCGGTGATTCCTTGGAGGGCAACTGTCCGAACTAAGCACATCGCAGTTTATGATGCTGGTTAAGCGCAATCCGAAGGAAGTGAACTTCACCAAACGGATCGGTTTCGAAAAAAGGCAAAGTCTGTTTCATCGGTTAGAAAAAAGATGGAGTGTGAAATGTGATTTTAGTCAAATAATTGAAGCAAAAGGCATATCTCTCGTCCGAGGCTGTTGTTGCGGATTCATGGGAGGCGTTTTTTACGTGGCGGGTCTCAAACCCAGAGCAAAACCCTGGCGAGGGACGGTTTGCCCTCTCACTTTAGCTCGCCTTCGAACAGATATTCTTTGGCTACCTAGAGGATACTTGGTCTAAGATCGGAAGTCGTGAGCTGCTTGAGGCATGTATAAAATAATCGTTTCTGGTCACTGTCAAGTAAATGGCACTCAGAGAACTTTCCTCACTTGCGTGAACTTCTACAAATGATTCCAGCCTCCAAAAAGACAGCGGCTACGCTACTCTCTGAGAGCGTTCGCTGGAGTAGCCGTTGGGAAGATACCTCGACTCCGCTGGAAAGACCAGGAGGAGAAGAACCTGGCTACACTTGGAATTGGCGTCAAACAGCGAAAAAGAAGAACAGCTCAGCTATAATAGCGTTAGCGGTGTCTTCGCCTAAGAAGAAGAAGAAGAATTGAAGAAATGAAAATGGTCTCAGGGCTCTAGTATTAGTAGTTACGGGGCTGATTCGAAAAAATGCAGAAAAACGGTCTCTTTTGGTGCTCTTCTCATATAGCAACGGCTAATACATTTGTTCACGCCTTCCCAAATTGTTCCGGTGTATCCACCATATTCTCCATATTTGTCCCTATGTCACTCCGTTTTAACTAGCTCACTGGGCATACATTTTAGTCGAATAAAGATGTTATGGCTGCTTACTTTGTAAGTTTTCATGAAATATATTTTTCACGTGACTTAAAGAAGTATCGCTGGGTCAAGTATCGAGCTAAGTCTTTTTCGAATTTTGTTCTTTCTTTTATAGCCTTAAAATTTATCGAACCACATTGTAACTCTAATTAAAGAAAGAAATATATATATAAAAAAGCTTTAAACTCAGTGGTTTTATAATTCGTTATGTTTACTAATTGCTTAAATCATAAGTTACGCTAAAATATCTTATCATTTAAAGTCACCCCTTTTCCCATAATCTCTTAACGCTTACCAACTCAAATTTGCTGTCATATATGGTATATGGCATGGTATTCAAAGCTCTCACGTCTGTATATGTGGATAAGTGCATATTGTGCATATGTTGCGCTGGTCATTATGCAACTACTGCAATGTGTTGCCAGAAGACGGCACTGCAATAATCAACACGCACTGCTCAAAGCCAAAGCGCAAACACAGCCGCCGTGTAGTCAAGCCTAAGAAGATGCCAGGCTTGAAATGAAGACGCACACCCGTATACACTGTCAGCATCATCGTCCTTGCACTGCAACGCCACGTAGCGCACGTAAGTTACCCCCTACGGAACGGCAGCAAGCGCCTCAGCTGTCGCAGCAGCCCTACAATGAGTTTTGTTTGCTTAGCTGCCTTTACTTTTTCCACAATCTTTGCGACTACGAAGACTTTTCCTGCTTTCTTTACTTTGAAACAATCTCCTTTTACTTTCCCCGATTACTTGCCTTCATTTCCCATATTATAGCTGCTGCAGCATCTTGACTTGGCCGCGGCAAGGAAATGATGTTGCTGCTGCTGTGCATTGTTGCATGCCACTTACATAGAGTACCTATGCGTGTATGTTGGTGTGCGCCTACTTGCAGCTCGTTCGTCTCGGCTTCTGCTGCTGCTGAAGGGGATGTAGCACTGCTGCTACAATATGCGTCTGCCACTGGCAAGCTGTGTTTACTTATGGCCTCCTTAGAGGTTGCTCGACTATGTGCAGGACATTGCAACACAATAAGGCGGTCGGCTCAAGTAGTATGCCCCGAATGCATGTCTCGTTCTAAGGCATATATTGTATGTACACGCAAATACTTTCAAAGTGTGCGTGTGTGTGTGTATGCATTTAGTGCGGTTGTGCCGTTAGGGCGCCACCATTTTCTGTGCTAGCGCAAACACTTCACTTTAATTTAATGCTTCGCTTCAGCAAAATGCTGCAACGCCATCGTGGCCATTTTTTGTTTTTGCACCGTTAAAGCAGGTGCATTGATTTCCAGCGATTTTCAACTGATTTCCGACGTGGCTTTTGGCTTGATCGTAGGCAGCAAATAAATTAAATTGCGAAAAAAAACTTAAACGGCAATAATAATTAAATTAATTTAATAAGCAACAACAACAACAATGCGAAGTGAAAAAAGTGTAGTTAAAAACACAAAAATGCAATTAATGCGTCTCTTGTTGAATTATTAAATTCATTAGTTTGATGTATTTGCAACTATAACATTGTTGGCAGCGACAGCAGCAGCAGCGGTAGCAGCTGTGTGTGCCAACACTTTTTCATTTAATGCATGCAGTCGAAAAAATCGGGGAGTGCATGTCTTTTGGTAATTATTTTTTATTTAACGATAACTTTAGATTTTTTTTTAATTTAAGGTGTTACATGGGTTTCCTCGGAAAAACACAACCCTTTTTCAAACATATTTTCTCATTTAAAAAATGAAATATTTTTTCAGAATTTTTTATTGTTACACACTATTAATAAAGAAACTCTGAAATTTTTGGAAAAATATATTTTAAACTCGATCATTGCGACGCCATTTGCCCTCGGAAAAAAGATTCGCCCGCGTTGACAGCATAACTCCAGGATCATCTAAAGTAAACAAAATACGTGTTTTAGTTAAAACCTTAACTTCAAACTTGGACGAAGGAAAAAAGACTGAGAATTGGATTTTTGGCGAAGTTTTTCCAAAAACCTAAATTATGGTGAAAATATCGCGACATTTTTTCTTTTCAAATAGTTGTAAAAAAATCCTTTACCCAAGTCTTCAAGAATCGTATCTCAAAGACCTGTGTAAAAGTTCATAAAGATCGTTTGAGTAGTTCACAAGAAATGTTGCCAACCGACTTCAAACACACAGTTGGGAGAAAAACGAGTTTAAAGACGGCGCACTTCGCTAAGCTAGCCTCGAGCGCACAAGTTCTCAAGTCTATATCTCCGAACTATTACTTGGATCAACTTGAAAATTTAGGTCAATGTTGTAGAATTTAATAGAACAATAATAAATCGATATTTCGGAACCCGTAAACCCATGAAACCCTTTAATGGTTTACATGTATTTCACGGCTTCAAAAAATCGATTTTTGTTATGTGTACTGCATTTGTCTAAAAGTATATTAACATCGAGTTCCGTACTCGATAAAATTATTGAAAATGCGTCGTTTTTTGCAGGACGAAACTCATGTAACCCCTTAACTAATTTTGTGAATAACTCTGAATGACCATAAAGATCACTCTAATTTTGGTCCACTGCTCCAATAATTTGACTCAGACTGTTTCAATAAAATCGAGACAAATTTTAGTTGGACTTGTACAATTACAAGGCGGCTGAAGGCCTCGTAGCCAGTGCTGCGTTTATGTATTTATATAATAAAACTCTTTTTGTTATATGAATTATTATAAATAAATAAATATTTAATATTCCTTTGAATCTTTACCTCCATATGATAATTAGTGTATGTCTGACAGATGTTTGCTTACGACGCGTAAAGTTTGTCAGTCGTTTTTTTATACATTGGGTCAATGGCGCGTTCCCCAAAGCGGATTTTTCAAATCTGGCGAATATGGTGGCTATTCGTTGACACTCGTTCCCTGTTTGGTCGAAAAATCAGTCACAATCCTACTGGAGCGAGTACTTTAGGTACTAGTTTAGCATTTACGTGTTTTATACCCGAAAAGTTAACCAAAATGGTTGAGTTATGCATAAAAGATGTTGATGATGTCAATACGTCGGATTTCACTCATTTTGTCTTTATTTTGAATTTATTACATACTTTGACCGTAGTAGTCGCTTTTAAGAGATTTCATAGTTCCTTCAGGTTTCGGAAGTGAGTCGGCACATGCCATTTCATTCCGCGCATATCGGCTAATTTCTCCTAGCTCACACATGTGATCTCGTTTGCCTAGTCTTCCCTTCGTGCAGCGCCGGTGCTGAAGATTTGTCTCGCGCAGATCTACATCAACCGATAGCACTTTTATAGGCGATCTGGCCAGTCAAAAACTTTCTTATAATGATCGTTCTTGCGAATTCGCAGCTTTTGTTGCTTCTATTGTTGTTGTCCTTATGAGTTTGCCTACTTCAGTTCCCTGAGTCCTGTCCTTCGATTTACCGATCCCTGAATACACAGACAAACCGACGCTCTCCCGGAGCAACGCAGACTTCTAGTTCTACGCCCAATGTACACTTGCTGACCAAGGCCCGAAGGTGCTGATTACTGATTCACATAGTGGCTAACACTTCGAAAGAACAATCTCACATCACCTTTTCCACACCATCAGTGGGAAACAGATGAGACCAGGCGTGTTCTCAGCCGCACCCAACTAGGTAAACAGCCGCTGACCAACAAGGCGCTCATTGTGAGTCTGTCGAGCCTGGATTTTTGTAACCACCATACCCATGTATACCCATGTATTTCTCCATTAGTCGTGGGAGGGAGACCTTTTTTTAGAGGCGGTATCGACTCGCCTCTGTCGCAGAGGTTTCAACGGCTTAGTAGGCTTTTATACGGCATACTCTACTCCGCTCCTCGTTGGAAGTAACTTATTTTGCAACTAAACTGCTGCTACAGGCCTTTCGGCTACCCGCAACCTGCCGATCCGCCTGCCCCTTAGAGCTCAACTGAAAAGCCTAATCCCCCTAGAACCATAACCAACGGGATTTCGTGATTCCTTGCGATTGCGGAAGTAAAACATACTAACTGAAAACAAGCGCTCAGGAAACTTCTTTTTTTATACCGTGTAAGCTGATAATTTACATACCTACACATACACTCGCATGTGATTAAATAAACGAATGCATTATTTCTTGTTTTTTTTTTTTTTTTTTTTTTTTTGTGCAATTCAACCATTTGTTAAGCAAAGGCGGAAAGTTTGTCATAAAGCGCGTTAAAAGCGCAAATCAAAGTCACATTACTCACTCAGCGCAATCCAATTGAGCAGCAGTTGCATTTTATTTATTAATTTTATTGTGCGACTGCATTGAGGCAACTTAATGGCCATTACGGCTGATCGGCCACGCGGTCAGTCGAATGACGAGCCAGCCAGCCAAGCCAATCCGCGAATGAGCCAACCGCAACGCTTCAAAATGCGTTAAGCGACAAGGCCAGCGGTGTGGCGCAGCGCGGCTTGCGGGTGCGGTTTCACATGACATACATACACACACACACACACAAATACACGCAGTATAATTTTGTGTGTGTTTTGTCCACATATGAATATTCATAGCTAGACATACCTAGTAAAACGCCCGTATGTGTGTGTATACGTGGCTGTTTGTACAACTTTGTTTGTGCACATTTGCACTGGTCGCCAACGCTGCTGCGGCTTCGGCACCGGCTGCGGCTGCGGCTGCTGCTGTTTGTGTTTATGTTTGCCTTGGTGCCGCGTATTTGTGATAATTTTAAAATTTAATTACATAAATAATGTACAAGTACACTGTTATGCCAATAAAATCCATGAAATAAATTTTTAATAATTTATTTATAGCCAACTGTCGCTAACGCTATGCTTACAGCTGTTGTTGTTGTATGTTTGCAGCTTGGTGTTGCAGTTGTTGTCGCCGCTGGAATTACTGATGTTCCACTTCATTGCCAATTGCAAACCCGCACTTGTTGTTGTTAGCAAAACGTAGCAACACATACTACTTTGCCTCACACATACACTCACTAGGGAGCACATATACAAAGGCTCTTACATATCTACTGTAACTGTGGTGTGTGGGTGTGGTAAGTACCGGTTTGCGCCACATTTAAAGTCAACATTAAATTCAATGCAAACAGTGAAATGTTTATGCAAGAATAACCAACTAATACAAACACACGTATTTATGCGAGCAAATGATCAATTCGACCAGAAGCCTAAAGTAAATTTGTTAAAAAATACAACTTTTTGTAAGATATTATACATTTAGTTGTACCATTGGGCTTCAAATAATTCAAAAAATAAAATTAAATTAAGGGGTTAGGTGTGTCTAGAGCCTTGAAAAACAGGCCGTACTTTGGCAATTTATTTTAGAAGTAAGAAAAGAGAATCTAATTACTTTCTTTTAGGCTTGATAAAAAATATATTCGAGAGTATAAGAAGTAAAAGTAATAATGAACGAGTAAGAAAGGGCTAATTTCGGGTGTAACCGAACCTTTTATACTTTTGCAACTTACAAGAATCAAAACCAAGGAAATAACTTAAGGTGCGAAACGTCAATCAGAAGATGAAAATCTAAGCAACAATTATATACTACTGTGATCAAATTGAAAGGTTAATTATGTCCATTTCATTTCCAAAAAAAAATTCAAAGTAATTCCTCCCCTAAAATTTACATTTATGCCAATGAATTTTCCAGTCATCATAAAATTTGGAAAAACTCTTCGTCGTGATGGTCATCATAGATTCAGCTTTTATATCCTCAATTGAGTCAAAACAGTGTCTTCGGAGTGGTCATGTGAATTTGCTGATGAGCCAAAAGTTACACGAAGGTAAATCATCATCATCAATGTTTTCCATTCTTTGACATTTTTTTTTAAATTATCTCTTTCAAATATTGGCCGCAACTACGTTTCAGATGCTCCATCCGTTGACTCCAATTTTCGATGACTCGTTCGAGCATTTCGGCTTATAACTGGCAAATGACACACGTGATGTTTTTGCTCCAAAGCCTGAATCGAGTCGGTATTGTCCGCGAAGACTGTAGACTTTGCATATTCGCACAAAAAAAAAACAAACGGTGTGATATCATACGATCTTGATGGCCAATCGACCAACCCAAAACATGAAATTATCTGCTCAACGAAGTGCCCTCTCAATAAATCCATTGATTAATGCGAAGCATGAGAAATGGCACCGTCTAGTTGAAACCAAATGTCGCCGAGATCACGAGTTTCAATTTCAGGCATCAAATAGTCGGTTATCATGGTGCGATAACGATCACCATTGACGGCTACGTTCTCATCCGTATCACTTTTGAAGAAACGTGAACGATGATTTCACCGGGCACAAACCACCGTTTTTTTTCTAGATGAAATGACAGCTGTTGAATCTCTTCTGGTTGGTCTTCGTTCCAAATGCAGCAATTTTGCTTGTTTACATACCCCTTGAGCCAGAAA
Organism: Bactrocera zonata; assembly: GCA_037783105.1. Lineage (NCBI taxonomy): Eukaryota > Metazoa > Arthropoda > Insecta > Diptera > Tephritidae > Bactrocera > Bactrocera zonata. The sequence continues at coordinate 192,240 of JBAWJQ010000459.1, forward strand.
AGGGCCTCGTCGCTGAAACAAAATTTAGCTCAAAAACGTGGGATCTTCTTGGAAATTTTCAAGAGCCCATAGAACGAAGCGATGTCGCTTGGGAAGGTCTAGCGGCTTCAGTTCTTGTACAAGCTGTATTTTGTACGCTTTAAACTTAAGATCTCGAAGTAAATTAGGCCAAGCAGTTTCATACGTTAGTCCGAATGAGTTGCTGCGAACGGCGCCGAATCGACTCTCCACGGTCTTCGTGTACACTCTAAGGGTGCCCGCAGAGTGGACGCTTAAAGCCGAGCTGAGCGCATTTTCCCATTTACGCTACACGTGAATTTCCGCTCCAGTAATGAATGCTGAGTCCGATTATGTTAAGCATAAGTTGAGCGAAGCTAGCGAACTACATTCTTTACAGAACGTAAATTTTTGTAATAAAGTTGAAAGATTTGGACACGTTGTTCAGCCGTAAGTCTTTCCATGATGAAATTTCAAACAATATTGAAGTAAATTATCATGACAGCTTTAAATGAATTACGCGTGATCTGTCAAAAAAAGGCTATTAAGAAAAGTACCTCAACTTGGATCACTGTTATATGTATTAAGCTTAGGTTTAGGTGATACATACAACCGTTAGGTGAACAAAACTATTATACTCCGTAGCAACATGTTGCTAGAGTATACAAATTATTAATCTAGGATAATGTCGAAATATCTGGAATTATTGAAAAAGTTGAAAAAAACAAAGGGCGACTGCCTGAAAAAACAATTTTTGTATCACTTTTTTTTACTGTTTCAAGTAAATCCTGTAGAACCTACGAAATCGTGGGTATCACTTTAAAAAGACAGTTTTGAGAAAAACGAGTTTAAAGTTTCAATTCCGGCGGAACCAGTTTGGTTACCAGGTCAGCAAAAGACCTATATTTCCGCTTACGATTTAAATTTTGAAAAATCTTCTTGTAAGTACATATGTATGTATGTATGTTCTTGAATAGTTAAACTTTGAAAAACAAAAATTGTTTGCTATAATAATCTCCGAACGAGGTTTAATAAAGAAACTCTAATTTAAAATATAAATTGTGGTAAATTTAGTTTTGTTATTTCGAAATCTTACTTTCAATTAAGCCTGTGTTTCTATGGAACTCGAAAAATATTCTCTAGAATTCCTGGTAATACTTATATAACGCTGACAACACATAACTAGAGAGCGTAGTGAGTATAAAGTGTATGTTTGTTTTAGATGCTTTGGAAAAACCCCCTTAATTATTTTATTCCATTTTGGGTCTATTTTTAATATACTATAAGTGCATATTTTACATTTATACATAATTAATATCAAGATGTAAGTCACCAGTTTTATCAAAATCAAATTTATTTATAATGTAAGTAAAAAACAATCAAATTAAGAGAAATCAAAACAAATTCCGCTTCACACTCGCAGAAACAGCTTTGACTCAGCAGTTAAAAACACTAGCAAATTCAATAAATATTATTCTTATTTCAATAGAAATACAAACAATCAATATGAAAAATGCATTGATGCTTTGATGCACCTCAACAATTTACAAATATTTACGCAGCCGCCTTTATTTAACAACTTCTGCCACTGCTGTGCCTTTATATATGCACAAACATACATACATACGTATGTATGATATACATATACATATGTCACAAGCAGCTATTGTAAGCGGCTGACAAACGCCTTCGTAAGCATATAAAAAGTAACTGAAATATACAAAACAGCATACAAGTAAGAATGAAAGTAAAAGAAATAGACAAGACAAGGAAGTGAGCCAGGCATTTTCATGATTACAAAACCATAACAAATTTGCGCACACAATAGTCATAGAAATGTCAAAGGAGACACTAATGACAGCATTACATTAAACGGTATCACACAAAAGCAGTAAAACGGCTGTGCGCTTGCGCCTTGTTACACGCTTGTACACTCGTGAATTGCATTGCAAACGCCTCAGTCAACACGGTCTTTCATTCATTACTAGTGGAAAAACAAATTTCGTGCACTTTTTCCTGCTTCCGTATTTTCAACACCCATCCCTTGGTCAGCGATCGATGATGTCCTATTCCTATGCCTGCCGAAGAGTTATTGTTCGCTATGATGACGGTAAATGCTGCTGTGAAATAGGTGGAAGTCCTGCTGTGCACTGCGAAATGAACAAACCTCTTTTACAAATCGAATTACATGCTCTCTCTTAAATTGCCAACATTTAGTGGCCTGCTGTGCCGCTGCCACCAAAGGCTATATAAATTAATTGTGCAACAGCACCAAAATATCAACGCTGCTGCTGTGCGCAACACAAAGTCACTGGTTTGCTGGTTTTCTGGTTCGCTCGTCAGCGCAGCGGGCGGCCGGTGTAATTGGCGCGTTTAGTGATTTCACGCCAACTCGGCATACAATCGTCGTTCAGCTCATATAATTGTCATTATGTTGTAAAAAGATTTATTAAATAGTTTACGGTATATTCGGGCACGGCATTTATGGGGCAGAAGGGTGGGTGCGACAGTTTGATTGTTCGCAAAAATGAACAATAACATTTTCTGGCGAATTTGAGTGAATGCTAATAAATTGTCTCTGAGAATGCATGATCTGGAGTCAATGACAATGGGGGCGTTCTGTTGCATGGACAAATTTACGAAGGACTTTTGTAAGGGTCAAAGGCCAGGATTGATGTATATACATACATATATGTGTAGTAACGCATATTTATTGAATCAGTAAAAGTCTTATACAATTAATTAAAATTAAAAAATAATTAATGGAAGTTACAGAAATCCGTAATATTTTTTAAATGTGGCGGAAGTCTAAAAGTGATATCAGAGAAATACCTCAGACACCTTTTCTATTTTTTATGCAGAATAACATTAGAACTTAGAGAATTACGAAATTGTCCTACAAATTTAAAGAGTTTGTGAACGTTTTATAACTACTGTCCTAATTGAAACCTTAATTGCATAATCATTAAATATTAAAAAAAGGTCTACCAAAGTTTAATCGTTCCTTGTATTAGAAATCGAAATTAATGTTTAATTATGAGAGATAAAACGACTTGTAAACTCGGCCAAGTTAGACTTACTCGTACAAAGCACATATTTCTATGCCAACTAGTTTTGACAATAAAACTGAGAATTGCGATGTACTATTTTCAGCAAAAAATAGTAAGACTTTGGTCATAATTTCAAAATTCCTAATTTATTTTTCAAAATCTAAGTTGTGCCCCTCAAAGTAATCCCCATTAACCTCAATACACTTGTGCCAACGTTTTTTGCAATCTTCAAGACAGTTGTCCAAGTCAATTTCCGGAATGGCCTTCAATGCGCGTACAGATTCTGGTTTAATGTCTTCAATTGACGAAAAAACGGTTTCCACGGAGTGGGTTTTTGAGTTTATCGAATAGCCAGAAGTCTCACGGACCTGATTAAGGCGAATACGGTGGTTGCGGATCGATATTGGTTGAAAATTTGGCGAAAAACTCACGAAGAATCAATGCAGTATGCGACGCTGCATTATCGTAGTGAAAAAACCAGAAGTTGTCGGTCCATAATTCCGATATTTTTTACGAATAGCTTTGCGCAAACGACGAATGACACTCAAATAGAATTCCTTGTTGACAGTTTGACCATTCGAAAGGAATTCGGAGTGCCGCACACATCGATAATCGGAAAATATTATGAACCTGACATTGATTTTGACCTGCTTTGACGTGGTTTTTTTCGCCTTCGGTTCATCTTTGCCACGATATTCGGCCGATTGATCGCTTGTTTTCGGGTCGTAAGCACTTATCAAAGACTCATCGTCCGTAATAATACATTTCACTACATCCTGGTAGCATTGTTTAATAGACGTTAACGCGGCGCTGTGTTTGAAAAAATTGAGTGATTTTGAAATCAATCGTGCTTTTACTTTTATTTTTTTTAGGTCTACTAAATGATTTTTCGAAATGGTTTTTACTGCTAAACACCAACGAATGATAGTAATACCGTGCAAAAAAAAATATTTCGTATGATTTCATAGTTTTTTTTTTGTTACAACTTTAGTTCTCATTTTAGCAACTTTCTGAGACGTGCAACTACTCTTCCAAAGGTTTTAGTACTGGGTGAAACCGCGCCCAAAGTACTCCGCTGTATATTATAATACAAGATCAACAGTTTGGAATATGCTAATAGTATGAAATATCCCATCAGATCAAAATTGACTCGGATTAATCCATGTAAAGTGCGCGCTCATACCGAATCGATACATTTTTTCCTAGATTGGTAAAAAAAATCGTTGTGTTGACATCAGAAATATAGCAGAGGATCACAACATCTCTTGGGGATCGACGCAATGCGAGACTCGTACCAAAAGACTGGCTTTTTTGAGGGGTCTACGTGAAAAAATTTGTCGTCAACGATCGAATTTATGGGTAGAAAATTCTACGATTTTTCATCACAGTTATAGCGCCACATTCAAGCATGATGATAACTGATTTTTTTCAAAGTTTATAATTTTTGGCATTAAATTATCTTCTATTTAAATGAAAAAAAACTAAGTAAAGTCAAGTTTGAACACAGTTTTAAACAATATAAAATAAAATAAAAAAACACCTTTTTCAATTTTTAAATATTTCTTTAAAAGTTTACACTTTTTTTTTTGTAATTTTCTTAGTTTAACTAGAAGATAAATTACTACAAAATATGAATCTCTTTGAATTTTTTTTTCTGATAGAAATTGCGACCTGCATCCAGCCCGCTGTCCGACAAATGTACATGCGAGGTGCATCAGGCAATTGCTCCCAAAGGCAGACTATCAAAGATTTCGTATCCAAAAAATTTGTAAACGATGCTTAAATATATATCTATAAAGCCTAGAGATGTCACTTTAATCATTTATTTCGTTCCCTCCCAAAAAAATCCTCAAAAAAATTGATTTTTTGAAGCCTATAAAACAGTCTTAAATCATTCTAAGTCATTCAAAGTCATTCGCTGAAGGCTATAAAGGCCATTCCACCAGAGGCTTATAGCAAGTATGTATGTATGTATATAGAAAACTATATTAACTATTCTTATATTCTATTCGTATATTCTACCTATGTAAGAACTTTGGGAAAATATATGTATGTATATACTTATTTTGGCTCAAAAAGAGCTTGTTTTGAAGACTTTAATAAAAATTTGTTTTCAAACACGTAAAAATGTTTTTTTTTTTTTTATTTAGCTCCGGTCAAATTCGATCAGTCGTACATATTCGTACATATGGACATTCCCTGCGGAATTTCGCTCCACTCACACGAAATGAAGTTTACTTTGTCTTCATTAAAGAGGTGCCATCAAAATGTTATTAATTGCCGCTAATAATGTACAGTCACAAATTATTGTTTAGTTAATTTATCAAACAATATTTCAATGTGTTAAAACAACAAATTAAACTACTAAAGTGAGTTATATATTTGATTAATGTATGTATGTAGATATTTGTGTATCTAAGTAAGAATAAATTCATGTATGTTTGCATGTTTAAGAAAATATGTTTTCAACAGCACAATGCAAAGAAATACAATTTGTTTCAGTTAAATATTTTATAAGGTATTTTTCTTAGTCCACAACACATTTGTGCTACCACATTTTAAAAATTATTTAGACAGCAAAACATTAGGTTTCGTTTTACAAACAAATAAGTAAAAAACAAGAAAATAAAACTTCGGCAGCAAAAAAGCTTTAATACCTTTCACAGGTGTGTTTCCTTTAGCATAAAATTTTGTATGACAGCAGTATGCTATAGTCCGATCTGAATAATATATAGAATATTGTAGTGTTGGGCTGGGCAATAACGAATGTGTCAAATTTTGTGAGGATATCTCATCAAATAAAAAAATTTTTTCATACAAGGACTGTATTTTAATAGGTCAGCTTGTATGGCAGCTATATGCTATAGTAGTCCGAACTAAATAATTTTTTCAAATATTGCACCTTGATTTTAGGCAATAATTCACAACAAATTTCTTGCAGATAACTCGTCGAATTAAAAAGTTTTTTCATACAAGCGCTTGATACCGAGCGTACAATTTGTATGGCAGCTATATGTAATAGTGGTCTGATATCGGCGGTTTCGACAAATGAGCATCTCCTTGGAGAGAAAACGACGTGTGCAGAATTTGTTATCGATAACCCAAAAACTTTACAGGGTCTTTCATTTCCTTCTGGCTGTTACAAACTTCATGCCAAACCCAATATATGCTCTTCGGGGTATAGAAAAGAGTTGTTATTCGTGGATCACTTGTTGGAGGTGCTATTATTGTAAGCAAAATACCCCACGTACCCTTCAGCTAAATACACAGACACAAGGTTTTAAGCCAACAACGTCAATTAAAAGAATTATAGCCTTAATAATAAAAACAGATCACAACAGTGACGGCAATGTTGGCAATGGAGTAAAGCGTAAAACAAAATAAATAAATAATTAAACAAAAACTACGTCTATTTCAATTCGAGCGACAAAATTTCAAATGCTGTATTTCGAAATGCCGTCTGCACGACACACCAAATCCAAAAATGAACGTTCCATAGTGCTCAGTTGTGTTGTTGGTATTGTTGCTTAAGTAAATTTTCCATTTTGTCACATATGCAATGTATTTGCACAGTTGCTGATTAAACGTAGCTCAGCGTTTGCCTCCGACGTACTAAACTGATCATAATATTACTTTGCTACCGCGTCACACTCCCCGCCTGCTTCAGCGCCTAACTACAAGTACATCCATTAATTTTATGTTCATTATCACTTTTTCCGATGATGTTGAAGCACCCACATATTTATTGCATTTGTATGTGTAAGTATGTAAGTACGTGTGCGTATGTATTTCTGGGCTTATTTGCTTTATTTCTATTGCTTTGTTCCAGAACAAAGCTGAAAGAGTCATGTAGTACGTAAGCAAAGGCTGGCGCACTTTAGCAGCCATTGCAACAACACCCACAACAGCAGCAGCAGCAACAGTGCCAGTGGCAGCCCATGCAGCATCGCCGGCATGGATGGCATGACAATGAACATTAGGCAATGACTTTTATTGTCATTGGAAAAAATTCAGAACCAGCAGACTTCTGTTAGCTCAGGCTGGCAGGTCTCAATGCCTTTCGTGCCGGCAATGATCGTGTGTTTTCTGCGCAATAACAAAGCTGCTTGCTGTCGTTACAAATATAAAAAATATACAAATTTTTATTGCGTCTTTGGCCGGGCTATAAAAGGTCGAAACACACGACAAATGTTTGCACAAGCACACCGGTCCAGCAGTACGCCTATAACTTCCGCATATTGTGTCAACAATTTGTCCCTGTATTTTCGCCATTATTCTAAGTATGAGGTAAGTCACCGACATGCGCACTTAATTACATACATATGTACATACATTGATGTACAGATGGGAGTGCAAGCAACTGTGTCCCACTTACAAGTGAAGAGATAGGAAAATATCGTCTGCTCGCACAATGAAGAGGGATCTGCTCGGACAAAACCCATTTGGGAGTGTCGGACAACAGATCATGTCTATTGCTAGTTCCGTTGTGAGTACGTTGAGAACACGAAGATGTAAGAATGAAAATAGAAGAGTCAGAAAGAATTGCCAACACAAAAGCCATGTAAACGGCACGATTCCCTAATGGGCGGCAAAGTGCCGCATTCACTGGCACATATGCATGTGTATGTACTTTTACTAACGAAATGTTGTAGAATGCACAACAAATGAGCAAAATATTGTTTAGGGATTTATTGAATGACACATCCGGCCAACAATTGAATATGACAAATAACTGCAAATACAAAAGCGTACAAGACATGCATTCTCGATTCTCGATCTAAATGGACTTAGAGTTTGCAGTTTATTCTCAACTGTGCGTGAGTAAATGAGTGGACTTAGAATGTGTTCACACTATTCTCGTCGAGTAATTACTTTTAGCTGAATTTTTTACTTGAAAACATATTTATTGAAAACTCAAAAGGATAAATAAGGGGTTAGGAGTAGTCAGAATTTTCAAAAAATATTTTTTTTTTTGCATTTTCGTTAAGTGTAATATCTTAAAAATATTCTCTGAAAATTTCACGTTGATCCAATAAGTAGGTTTTGAGTTATTCGAGAAATAAGAAAGAGAGCTCGGGCACTTCAAAGCGCTAGTGTAAAACTATAATCGCGTTTTTTTTGAAACTATGCTTTTTGAACTGGTGACGACTGTAACTCGAAAACCGCTCGGCAGATTTTAATGAAATTTATACAGGTTTTAGAAAACATAAAAAACTCCGACCTAATTGAAGGATTTTTTTTAATTTCGATTTTTTAAGACCAATGTAGATTTTTTCCCAATAATTTAGACAAAAATTTCCCGAGGCCGTCAGTTTGTTAATTTAAAAAAAAAAAATCCTTCGATCAGACCCAGGATTATTTATTAATAAAACTAATTTTATTTGTCCGATTGATTTTAGATGAATCTCCAAGGACTCATGGTTGTCACCACAAGTACCTTTTTTGGAACTGGGTCAACACAAACAACTTTAATTTCGGAAATAAATTTTTTTTTTTTTGAAATTTTCGTGACTTCAAGTCAACACATTCTATAATAATGCTTTTGTAAAATAACACGATTTAATAGCAAAAAAAAAAAAAAATACTGAAAATTCTCATTTCTGCGTACCTCTAATCTAATTAAGGTTTGGTGCGGTTTATATTCCGGCTGCGTCATTGGGCCGTACATCTTTCGTGATAATCAAGACCGGCACTTTAATGTTAATGTCTATCGCTCAATAATAATGGTGGTTGCAAGAGGACGGTGCTACAAGCCGCAGCGAATGACACAATCGATTTATTGAAAACAAAGTTTGGTGAACGTGTTATCTCAGGAAATGGCCCAGTCATTTGGCCACCTCGGTCGTGCGATTTGACGCCGTTGGACTATTTCCTGTGAGGCTGCTATGCTCTATGCCAACAAGCCAGCGGAGATTGATGTGCTTCGTACGAATATCATACGAATATCGAACGTGAAATTAAAGCAGTATCGGAGGTTTATGTTTAAATACAGTCGAAAATTGGGTTCAGCGTCTGGACTTCTGCAAGAGTTCCCGTGGTGACCATACTTCATGGCGAGCTTAATACATCATATTCAGGGTATAACCAATGTGACAGGAATAAATTCGAATTAAGCTCAAAAAATAGTTACGGTTGCAATTTATAAGAAATAATAATATCTAAATATAATAAGAATGTTGCGTAGTAAACTAACAGCAGGTTCCGGAGGATTTGCGAACCTATTACACCGATTTTAGGTATCAGAGTAATTTTTCATATGGACAAGCAAAATATTGACATGATTTTGGTGAAGTCGATCGAATTATTTTATGAAACAAAATCCACGAGAGAGGCGAAACTCGCAATACATGGTGTAAAAAGATTGGACGAGGCCTTTCATTCATTGTACAATTCAATTGGAAGCTAAAACTAGGCTCGTATTGCATTCGTACGGCAACGAGTCGACTGGACAAGGAAGCAAAGCAAATGGGTCTGGCAGTGAACGAGGACAAGACGAAATATCTCCTGTCATCAACAAATAGTCGTCGCACTCGGACTTGGCTCTCACGTCACTGTTGACAGAGTCCGTTGTGGTTTAACGTGAACTCCTGCCTACGAAGGCCTAACTCCACGGTGCTTTCTATTGCTAGAAGCACATAGATCAATACAATGCGTTGATCAGCGCCCCAAAGCATAAGTGCATGCACCTGCACTATACTCTGGAGAACCAAAGCATGAGTGCCTCCACATACACTTATGCTTTGGTTCCAATTGGTAGGGTGGGACACCCTAGCCACCTTGGTCGGGTTTAAGGCCCATCTAAAACATCTGTCGTACTCTGGGTCAGGCACCCGGCCGCTATGGGACTCCACATTGGACAAATGCCCTGCCTGCATTTAGGTTTAAACCACAGCCACCACGAATCTCCACAAAGGGCCAAACCCAATGAGCAGATTGGAGTTACCTCCAAGGGCTAACTGCTCCCCGTGGTACCATGTTAAAGTCTTTGGTATGTCTTTTGTAACTTTTGACTACTACCAGTTTGAGCTCATAGTAATCCCAACTCATGACTGGTAACATTTGTCGCTTGAACAACAAATGCCTTTATATTAGGAATTAATATAAAAACTATAATATCATTTCAAGCTAAGTACTATAGCACTTTTCTGACTTTAGACCATGATGACATTCAAAACCAAGACCTGTAAATGTCACACACAGTGCATATGGATTTTAGTCGCCTCTTACGACAGGCATGCCTTACCACGGGTATATTCGGTTTCCCCCCCCTCCCCACACCCTAAGAGGGTCCCCCCTTACCCGCAGGGGGAACGTCACTGTTGATAATCATAACATTGAAGTCGTAGATAATTTCGTCTCTCTTGGAATCAGCGTAAACACCACCAACAATATCAGCCTGGAAATCCAACGCAGGATAGCTCTTGCCAACAGGTGCTACTTCGGACTGAATAGGCAATTGAAAAGTAAAGCCCTCTCTCGACGAACAAAAGCCAAACTCTATAAGTCGCTCATAACTTCCGTCCCGCTATATGGTGCAGAGGCTTGGATGATGACGTTGCGAGTTTTGGAGAGAAAAGTTCTGCGAAAGATTTATGGTCCTTTGCGCGTTAGCCACGGCGAATATCGCATTCGGTGGAACGATGAGCAGTATGAGATATACGACGAAATTGACTTAGTTCAGCGAATTTAAAGACAGCGGCTACGCTGGCTTGTTGTCCGAATGGACGAAAACACTCCAGCTCTGAAAGTAGTCGTCGTAGTACCCGCCGGGGAAAGCAGAGGAAGAGGAAGACCTCCACTCCGTAGAAAGGACCAGGTGGAGAAGGACATGGCTTCGCTTGGAATATCCAATTGGCGCCACGTAGCGAAGAGATGAAACGACTGGCGCGCTGTTGTTAACTCGGCTATAAACGGTGTATACGCTAATAAAGAAGAAGAAGTTGGGGCGATAGACACATCTCTGATAAAGCTATGATTAAAATTTTAAAGCAATCAATAAAACCATAGTCGTTGAGAAATCGTGGACGCCAGTTTATCAAAATGCAGTTTCGGGAGAAACATATTTGAGAGTTCAGATGGTAGATCACGCGCTCTGAACTCTCCGAACTCACTCTTATACTTCTGTTATTTTCCATACACATCCAATTTTGGGAAATTACTTTGCCAGCACATTCTAGGATTGTTCGTGATTAAATTTATGGAAAATAAATCGATTTTTTGAAACCCTCAAACGGGATGACTCCCTTAAGACTTAACAATAATTATGAAATATTAATGAAAACGAAAATAAAGGGTGTAGTAACCACGTGTTTTGAAGCAAAAAATAATAATTTATTCGCTCAAAAATAATCATAACACCATTACGCATGCGTCCAAAAATGCGTTTGTTTAAACATCTAGTATAGACTAGAAGAAATCAATCAAAAATTCGAGTATTTTTATATCTTCCTCTACCGAAATATAGGTTCAGATTTCTTGCAGACTTACTGCACTTTCATTTGTCATTTATTAACCGATTCTTTGTATATATTTATATATATAATTAGGTGATTGGAAATTTAACAAAAAATCGGAAATTTTGGAACCTATTTATTAATTAATAGAAATGAGTTTGACAGAAACTTTGACTCACGGTCTAAAGAATTTGTAAAGAATAAATATGTTATTAAATAAATATCCGCTCTAAAAATATAGCCAACGACTTTAAATACTAATATGTACGTTAACGTTCAAAGAATCACCTATGAGTAGACTTGTCTGCATAGGAGACACTCTGCCAATTCTAAAATAAGCCACGTACCATACGCATTTGCATGCATAAGTAAGCCCATTCATAGACAGCGTTTGCTTTAGTAAAATGCTCACGTGACACAGCATCCGCTATGCCACAAATATCAACGGTATTTCCATTTGTCACAAAAGCCCAGTAGCCGCCGACTGCCATTCATACAACTGACAACGCGGACAACTCTTTGATCGAACAATTACCGTAAATTTTTCATCAATGAATGACAATTGTCGCTTCCTTTGCCACTTAAATAGCGACATTTAAATGAGATTACCTAATTGGCGGCACCGAGGAAGAAAAACACTGTACAATTTGCTGCCGTCACGTCGCTGACGGCGTCTGAGTGCTTTGCTGAATTTTAAGTGCGAGAAATATTTGTGCAGCGACACACTGTGGTTTCCATGAATGACTCGCACTCAAGCATTATGAACTACGAACGCCGAACGACGCTTGATTGCGTTGAATTGCGCCAAAGGTAAGCACAATTTACCGCTATACTACAATCAAAACATTTGAGGTCATCAATAAATACAAAACATTGCTGACGACGTCATCTCTGCTAGAAAAGTGCTCAAAGAGTGTGTGCAAAACTTAAAATAAAGCAAACAAACACACAAAATTGAAAAGTTTTCGCTACTCAACCTTTGTCACATGTCAAATTGGCCAAAACTATTGCCGGCAAGTGTCATACAACTTCAACGACACGGCAAACTCTCGAACCCACTGTCACACGCTGTCTGACGACAACAAAAACAACAAAACTTGTACTCATTTGTAAGCATACACAAACTCGTAGGAAGAGTGAAAAATAAACGGAAATATATTTAATTGGTTTGCATTTGAGATTGGAACATCGAGAGCTGCGAACACAGCGCACAGAGCCTCTAGAATGTTGAAAGTGATCCAATTGAGTGAATGATTTTTTCCACACTTTGCTAATTAATGTTCATGTCGAAACAGAAATACACTCTAAAATAGCGCGCACCAACACATACAAATGGCAAATCACACATATTAATGTGTGTGTGTGTGTGTGTCTGTGTATACAACATTTTATATAAACAAAGCTGCACACATATGCACAGGCAAACACTTACGAGTTCCATTTGCATTGGCAGTTCCAATGGCAACTTGCCGCCGTCTCACTTAGTACGGCCACGTTGAGTGTGTTTGTGTTCTTATGTGAGCTTATAATTTTGTACGCCTTGATGTATGCAACGCCATGTGTTCGGGCGGTGTCTGTGTGTTTGTGGCTGTGCACATATTTGTGCTGTTATGTTCACATTTTGTACTGATCATGCACAAATATGCTCGTAAAAAGTGCAGGAAAGACAGACAGTTAGACAAATAGACAAATAGCGGCACTCGAGCAGGCGCAGACAAATTCTATTTGCAAACATTTCACTTGATTTGCAAGTGAATGGTGCAAAATGATGATGACAGTGATAAACGAAACCGTTGCACGAGAAAAGCCCATTAAAGCGATTGGGGCACATCGTTGAGCACTAAAGTGGGTATGAGACCTTGTAGGAATGTCGCTTGGAAGAGAAGTAGTTTTTTTTTTTTTTTTTTTAATTTGAAGCCTCTATAATATTGGTTCTTTGAAGAAAAGGGCGACTTATGCGGAGATTTGAGAAGATACTTTTTTATCTTTATTTTGATTAAACGTTAGATTAGTGAAAGTCTTCAGATGCTGCCACCACGGCAATTGATAACTGTTGATCGTTCCCATGGCAGTCGTCTAAGTAACCGGAATGGATCTGGATTTTTATCCGGCCAAGGACTGTCAACTCGGTACCATGCCTCGAAATTGCTTCAGGAATGTTTTCTGCCGCAACAATAACAAAATAACTGTTGAAATATTGCCGGAGATTGTACCGTTGCTTTGGACAACAACTCGTGAAGAATTTGGTGAAGATATTTTGTAAAATAAAAAAGTTTTCTATACAAGCATGTTATTCCGATCGTTCCGTTTGTATGGCAGCTATATTCTACATTAAACCGATCTGAGAAAATCTTCGGAGCTTGTAATGTTACCTTTGATAGTAATTTTTGAAAAAACCTCGTGAAGATATCTTGTCAAATGAGAAATATTTCCATAAAAGCTCTTAATTTTGATAGGTCAGTTTATATGCCAGCTATATGATATAGTTATTCGATCTGAACAATTTCTACGGAAATTATAGTGTTGCTTTAGACGGTGATTCCTGATAAATTTCGTGAAGATATCTTGTCAAATGAAAAAATTTCCATACAAGCACATGATTTTCATCGTTCATTTTGTATGGCGACTATCAGTTATAGTAGTCCGATATCGGCAATTTCAACAATAATTAGCTGTTTGGAGAGAAAATACCAAGTACAAAATTTCAGACTGATATATATTTTACTGGGTCTCTGTCGCTTTCTTATGACTGTTTCCTTACTACTTCCCTCAATCTCTATTCCGCTCTATACTACTCGCTACACATATGTATTTCCTAGTGAGCTGCCAATTTAGTCACTAGTTTTCACGCTACCCGCCCAAAAAAGAAGCAACGTACACTCGCATAAGCTCCCACAAAGCATCAGAAAGTCAAATGGGCGTGTGGAGCTAACATTTGCATTGACGTGACTACGAAATCTCGCTCCCTACGCCAAGTAGACGAATGCAATGGCAGCCCTGGTGTGAAGGAATCCCTACTTCCTGCCATTGTAATCATTAGTCTCGCTGATGTGCGTTCACAACTGCATTGGAAATTGTTGTTAATGTAAGCATAGACGAGCGTACAACGAAGGCGAAATCCTGCTCAAGTACATAAGCACACATTGACACTCATATTGGTATGTATATATGTATGTATATGCATATATATGAAGGCTTGTCAGTTTGATTGTAAGCAGTCATGCACACAAATTTATTAGAAACTTTGTCTAAATACTATATACTACACGTACATATATATATCTACATATATACGCATATAGTAGCTGCTATCAAGGACGCTGAACGAAAGTTGGCGATAAAAAAGCTAAAACTGTATGCACATAGTTAATGCATTGCCCCGAAATATATGCATAACGCACACACACACACACACTTGTAGTGAGCGAAGACCGCTTTAGCGCGCAGCAGAGAAAGCGAGTAAGCAAGCACTCATATACCTATACACATATATATATATATATACTTCTATGTAGATAGCTTTCGAACGGTTGCCGGCCACACTCGGCCCGGAATGTGCGGCGCACAGCACTTGTCGGGTACCTACTCGACAAATCGAAATTGTGTGCTCTGGAAAAATATTGGCACAAGAAATCATTCCTTCCTGTTGGCTGTTCGGCTGTTGATGTTCTGCGCTGCATTCGCTTTCGACCGGGTGCCGTTGTCTCGGGGTATGCAAAGACAGTAAGGAGTACTCCAAACATTCATACATGCATACATACGTACATAATTGTAAATATACTCACTTGCATACTATGTGCATATGAATAGACTGGCTTATACACACATACATACAAACATGTTTATGAAAGGAGTATGTGTGCTTGTAGTAGTATAAATTTGTAGGTGTGATTGCGGAAGTTTGTATTGCTTATAACTTTAAAATTATAAGATTTTATTTTTTTATTTTTCTCATTTTTGTAAGAGAATAGTAGCAATTGGCTATTTTCAAATGCGCAGATAAAAGCATTTAGAGATGCTTCAAGTATTCTAATTTTTAGGCGTGAAAATTTTGGGTTCGGGTTACTTTAAAAAAAAAAGAAGTTGATTCACTGATTGTAGCGACCCGCCAAATTTTTGTTTCATTTTTGTAGTACGATTTGCCCTTGGTTCAGTTTCGGCGATCTCCTCTTCATTCGACGAAAATTTCTTTCCAGCGAGCATTCTTTTGAGATCTGAGAACATGAAATAATCGCTGTTGGTCAGATCTGAAGAATACAGTGGGTGCGGTAGTATTTCGAAGCCCAATTCATGGATTTTTGCCATCGTTTTCACTGACTTGTGACACGGTGAAACAGCACTTACTTTTCCTTCAAATGCGGCTGTTTTTCGGCGATTTCCTCCTTCAAACGGTCCACTAAAACTGTGTAAATATATGTCGCTGTTGAAGATCCTTCCTTCTTCAAGGCGCAGTCAATAAAAATTATTCCGTTTGTTTTCACGCTATGGAGCGGGTCTATGGTGAACAGTCCACGCGGCTGACTCTCGATTGGACTTCGGCCTGTTTCATCCTCTGTCACGCATCAACGCAAAAATTGGGTTTCATTAGGCTTGAACATCTCCAAACACTGCTCCGAACGAAGAGTTCTCCGTTGTTTTTTGGTCAAAAGTGAGCTCGCGCGGCACCCACTTTGCACATAGCTTTCTCATATTCTAATATTTCAGAGTTATCTTGTACACTTTCAGTTGATATCTTTAGATATATAAAGATATATAGTTGATATCTTTATATCTTTGGAGTGCCTGCTATCTTTAACGACTTCATTTTACGGTCATAGAAAATCACTTTGTGGTTTTTTTGATGATTTCGTCGGTAACAACCTCTTTTGGGCGTCCACCGTCTTCGGTGCTCATTTCACCGCGTCTTAACATATCATCAATCCTTGATGATCCTAGTATGGATTTAATTATAGTAACGCCATCTAAGTGTTGACCTGTTATTAGGGATATGACATTTAGTTCTAGACCAATTCGATTTATATTCAATACGAAATCACATTATTTTTAGAAAATCTACTTAATTCCATAAAAATGATAGGCTGTAGTATGTTCAACATTTTACATACCTTCACTAAATTTTAAATAAGACGACGTCTTATTTATTCGTTTTTACGAGTATGTATGTACGCTATGGATTCTACCGGTAAATTGAAATTTAATTAAATAATTTGAGAAAATGGAAAAAAAGGTATTTTTTGCTCTTTTCGGTGGGTAAAATAAGCAGTATGTTAGATATATGGGAGCTAAGATTATTTTTGTCCCGATTTTATATATTTAAGATACAAGGACACATTGTTATTAGAAAGAGACGCTCTCTTAAACTTCAAACTTTATATTCTTGTAATTTTTCTAAAAAAATGTGAACTCTGACTTTCATTACGGTACCTCCGATATTTTCGGTAAAAAGTCAGATACAAACGCTTAATTTCCCCTATTCGGTATCTAAATATATTCCAGGATTTTTATAGGGCTACTGTATAGAAAATCTTGCGCGCAAGTCTGGCTTCAGCAATAGAAATATCTTATTTAATTCAATATGTACTAGGACGTTTATCTGGTGGAGGTATATTGGGAGTAAACTGATTGAAAAACTAAAGCTTTGCTAAGGTAAACATGTTTCCTTGATTTCGTTAAGCTATCCCACACTTAACACGAGTCATTCTATTAAATAAGGTATGAAACAGTTTTCGATTACTAAAAAATTTTTTAAATTCCGCCGACGCCATTTCCGAGAACCTCTCGGAAAAAGGAGTACCCACGTTGGCAGGATAACTCCTTACAGGATCATCTAAAGTCAAAAAAGATAACTTAGAAAAAACTGTAAGTTGGATTTTTGGTAGACATTTTTACAAAAAAATTTCGCGATATATTTCTTTACAAATAGTTATATTCGAAAAAAAAATCCTTCGTCCATGTCATTAAAAATTGTATCTCAAAGACCTGCATAAAATTTATGAAGATCGGTGGAGTAGTTCTCGAGAAACTTCAAAACCTGTTTCGAGAAAAACGCTTTTAAAGACGGCGGACTTAGTCCAGCTAGCCTCGAGCGCAGAAGTTCTCAAAGCTGTGTCCCCAAAATTGTTACTCGGATCAACTTGAAAATTTATGACAATATTTTAGAGGTGTTGTAGAATTTAATAAGACAATAAAAAAAAACATTTTTTGAAACCCGTAAACCCTTTAATACAAAAGTCGTAGATTTTTCAATTACCAACAAGTTCATCATATATCTTTTCCTATAAGACTCGTATTTTTGCCGTTTTTGAGTTAAAATTTAAAATTCAAACACGCCGGTCCTCTGCTTTTTCCGACCTCAAGTTGTTCCTAAATTATTTTTCCTTATTGTTTGATATTTTATCATTAACTTTTAATAGATTTCAACCTATTATGAATTTCTTTCATCTATTACCATTTTCAAAGGCTTCTGCGCTGGTCTAAATATTCACAAAATCTCAAATAATATTTTTAAATATATGCATTATCGGATTTCATTATTACAGAATCTTTGCATTAATTGGGTATCTACCTAACTTTGTTAAAATAATACGCCTTTGGCAATGGGGAAGCTTAATAATCCTTGTGAGATTTTTGAAACCAAAAATACGCACATTTTGTAACAAAAATTACAACTTACATCTTCCACGCTAATTATCTATATCAGCAACCCTTCCACTGCCTTTTGTACTACAGTGTGCTTTCTTTTAATTTCATCTGGCACTTCCGCTGTACATTACCCCTTTTCATAGGCGGAGGATCCCAACACCGCGCACCCATAAATGTTGGCGTGTTGTTTACTCGCCTAACTTTGTGTTGGCACATCGCCGTACGCTGGCTCCCAGCTTGAAAGAGGCGGTGTAGCAGGGAGCGGTAGGATGATGGCGCGCAAGCAAGGCAAAGCGTGTCGTGCATTACAGAGCCAAAGCGGAGCTGTGTCGTGCTCCAGCACTGTTTATTCGCTCATTTGTGTTTGTCTATTTGAACTTTCTCCTGTTTCGTTTGCATTTGCAAATATTCCTGCTGACTGACTGCTGTCAACCAGCAACCATCAACTGACGACTGCCGAATGCCAACAGCGGAGCACCAACTAAAGCGCACACATACATAATTATGTACATAGACACAAGCATAAGGACGTCAAAGGGAGTCTTCAAGGGAGTTTTTGTTTTTTGCTTCTGTTGTATTATGTGCGCCAACAACAACAACGCCATGTAGAAATGGTCACACACTGCTTCCTCGCCTTTCGATTTCGTCGTCGTTTTTGGCATGCCAATTCACGTTGACGTTGACGCTAACTTTAGCGGAAAAGTCGTTTCACTTCACTTTACATTGCTTTGCATTTGGTTGACTTTGCTTGCCAGATTTTCAGATTTCGAGACGTGTGTGCAGACGTTTCAACAAACTACAATTTGCATACAACCAAACTGGGCACCCCATGAGCTGGAGTAATAAGTCGTGTGCGCTTACTATCGTTAGCGACCGCTGCTCTCGCTGATTTTTAGGTGGGCTGCCCACGTCATGATCGCCTACAAATATACAACATTTTTCGCACTTCTCCTCGCCTATTGTTGTTGCGCTCCAAACATTCCGCCACACTGCCACACCAGAGTGACGCGCGTTGTGTTGTGGCCCGGTGCTATCCTAGCCGGAATTGTGAAGTGGATCGAACAAATATGTTTACAGTTAGCACATGTGCAATTATTTGATTAAACTGTAAAGAGCACACAAAATCAGGCTAGCTTTACATACCACCCATGCACACGCTTTACACACACTCACACATACATGCATCATGCACATATGTATAAAGAGGCAAGCTTTCATTCATACACGCCCATACATACGAACATACAGAAGTATGTGTGTTGCATGTACATATATGTGGATGTCGTGGCATTCGGTAGCAGCACAACTGCCATGGAAGAATATTGGCTTGTACGGCATCTACCGGTCAGGACAGCCTCTATTCAGCGCGCTCTTCGTTTGGACTGACTGACATGCATGCAAATATATTCGCCATCCGTTGTATGTGTAGGTGTGTGGGTAGGACTGCCTTTTGGTGGCTGTGACGTTGTTGTGTACACTCGCTGTGCTCAAACAATCACACTTAATGCAAAAGGAAAACAAATTAAAATCAAACTTCGGCATCACTCCGTCACATTTGCAGGCAATCACGGCTACGAATGCCTTGATTTCACACTTACTTTTTTCACGATTTTTTTTTTACTTTTCATACGTTTATTTCTTTGTATTAAATGTTTTCACAAATAAAATTTTTGATTCTTGATCGATGTACATACATACATACTCACAAATATAATAATTTTTTAGCGTAGTATTGTGTTTGTTTGTAGTTATTCAAATTAGTATCAATCAGAGCTAATTATAGAACCTTAAGGCTGACACTGGTATAAGATTGAGTGCTACCTTCAAGTACCCGCACTTGTGAACGAAAGCATTAAATTGCTTATACTAATTATTTGAATTTATCACAATTCGATAAATACTCACACCATGCTAAGCATTTGAGAGTGTATAAACCAGTGAGTTCCATGCATTTGTTTGCTTGATCAATTTTAGAGTTTACAAGGAAGCCAGCAGGTTGTTCATTATATACAACATGAGCAAAAAATAGTAAGACTTTATTCACAATATGAAAAATTCTTAATTTATTCTTCAAAATCTTAAATCCTCCTCAAAACCTCCATTAAAGTAATGGCCGTTGGCCCCAATACACTTCCGGTAACGTTTTTTCCAAACCTCGAAACAGTTGTTAAAGTCACTTCCCAGAATAGCATTTCAATGTGCTTAGCAATTCACGTTTAATGTCTTCAATTAACTCCAAACGGTTTCCCATCAGGCGAATACGATGGTTTTTGCACGACATTAGTTGAAAATTTGCTGAAAAACTCACGAAGAATCAATCCAGTATGTGACCGTGCATTTTTGTGGTGCAAAAACCAAGAGTTGTCGGCCGATAATTCCGCCCTTTTTTTTACGAATAACTTCGTTTAAACGACGCATAACACTCAAATAGTATTCTTTTTTGACAGTTTGAGCGGTCGGAAGGAATTCGAATTGCACCAATCTCGTTAATCGGAGAAAACTGTGAGTATAACCTTGATTTATGCCCTAAGTTGACGTGGTTTTTTCGGCTTCAGGTTACCTTTGACACGATATTCGGCTGATTCGGCGATTGTTCGTTTATTTCCGTGTCGTAAGTTTTTATCAAAGACTCATCGCCAGTAATAATACGTTTCATGTCATCTTGGTAGTCGGAAAGCATTGTTTCACAGACGTTAATGCGACGCTGTTTTTTGGAAAATTTTAGTGATTTTGGAACCATTCGGGCTTTTACTTTTTTTTAAGTCCAAATGGTGATTTCAAAATGGTTTTCACTGATCCATTCGATATTCCGACGATGCCAGTTAATCGTCGGCTCTCTTTTCTTTCATTTAATTGACGTGTTGATCACCAGTGAATATTGATGACCGCCCTGGACATAGCTCGTCGTCAACGCGATCTCAACTCTCTTTGAATAATTTTTATCAATCAAAGTGTCGCAACAAAAAACCGAAGACCTTTTCCAACATTCTGAGTGTTTCGGCATCAGAAATTTTAGTGCGCACACCAAATTTATTGGAACTTCGTTGTTGTTTAATTTCTCTCATAGTTAAAATCTCTCAATGCTCTAATCAAAGACACTACATTTGGCAGTTAAGGGAGGTTTCCACTTTACTGTTCCGAAAGTTCGCTGTTTTTCTGGAAGTTTTTTCTCGGAAAGTTTAAAGTCTAAGAAATAAAAGAATAAAATTTCGTTTTTGAAAAAATTTATTGAAGCTTGGCACATTTTTTTGGTAAATTAAATAATGGGCAAGTGTGGTACCGAACAATAGCAGCAAGTCGGTGGCGGCTTGCCATCATAGTAGAAGTCGTAGCGTCCATAAATAAAATCTAAAACATAAACAAAAAATTTGTTCTTAATCTCTACTCTTTTCCGCATCCGTTGTACTAGAACGAATGGCATGAAAATAGCAATAATTATGGGCTTTTGAAGAAAAAAAAGAATCAGTTTTGGTATTTTTGTTGCTAATTAGTTTTTTAAATAAGTAATATTTTCTGTATTTTTGACAAATTCTAGTACAACGTGATCGTTAAATTTTTGCACCCTGTAAGAATTTCTTCAACTCGTAAAACATAGTTTTGAGAAAAACACATTAAAAAGGGCCGACGCGGACCAGCGCTCTTGAGACCGATCCCCAAACCTTTGTAATTTAACAAATTTCAACCGGAATTTTGAGAGCGTATTCTTGAAAAATGTATATATCTGAAATCTGAAATTTATCTGAAACTGCGTTAAAAAGGTTTTTTTTTATCTCATAGGGTAGAAAACTTAAGTTAAAAAGTATCGCTTTGCAAGCATCAATTACTCGTAACATAATCGCTAAAATAAATCAGGAACATAGTAAAAAGATCGTCAATACATACGAGTAAATAACAAACAAATTTTAAAACATTTTTTACTTTTGAGATAATTGCAGTATTTTTAAACCACTTACACAACGCGCGCCAATTGATTAGATTAAATAATTTTTCTTAGATTGTACATCCTTTCTATGTTCCTATGAAGTTTGATGCGCTTTCAACGTGAAAAGTTCATCTGACGATTTTTATCATCAAAAAATATTTGTGTAAAGCATTACGGCTACGGAATCGTTAAAAAAGTCACAGAAGTGTTTTGGGAAGTTTACGTTATCACGAACTCATATATTTTAGTTAAAATACAATTTTAAGTCGCGAAGTCATCAAAAACTTGCCTCTTGCGAGTCGTTCATCCACCTCAGTTAATGACGAAAACATCGAGAAGGATAAAGAAACAGTTCTTGAGAATAGTCGTATTGACATCTGAATGACAGCAGAGGACCTAAATATTTGATTTTGAAAAGGAAGCGTGTCGATGCTAATTTGTATCAAATGATCTGAGGGTTTTGCGAAAACGAAGTCGAGTGAATATCTAAAAAGAGATGCTTGACCACGTAGCCGATGGCACCAAACATTATTGTTGACGAGACGCGGGCTTAAGAATATTACGTCAAGTGTGTGCAATGACAAAGCGCTCAAAAAATGAGCCGAAAACGAAAAGACCTGAAACACGCTGAAAGCACTAAAGGCTGTTTTAGCCGAATCTTACCATATGTGTATGAAAAATTGGATTGCGTGTTGGTAAGCATGTACCGGGCTAACGAGTCTATTTTGAATGCGATAATAAAGTTTTTTTACTATCATTCGTTAAAATGTGTTTTTTTTTTGTTAATCCTGATCAACTTTAATTGATCCATAATTTTGACAGTAAAAGAGATATAATATAGCAAACACAAAATATCTATTTCAAAAATGAGAGGAAAAAAGAAATATCATAGAAATAGGGATAGGTTCAGGACTATAGCTATAGCTAATATCCAACTACAGCAGTTTTTCGTTGGGCAACACAAAGCACTATTCATAACAGCCGGTGTGTTATCACCGCAATGCTGAGGGATCAGCCATCTAACCTAACCCAAACTAATTAATTAGGTAACTAACTTTACCCAACCATATTTCTTCAAAAATGGTGTCGGTGAGGGCGTAACCGTCAATGGCGACTGATTTCGCGCAATGATAACCAATTATTTGATGCCTGAAATCGAAGCTCAAAATGTAGGCGACATTTGGTATCATACACCAGTTACCAGTTGAAATGCTCAAAAGAAACATCGAAAATTGGACTCAACGGATGGACTATAAGACGTGGCTGTGATCAACATTTGAAGGATATATTCTTCAAAAAATAAAAGCCAAAGAATGCTCTTTCGAATGACAATAATAATCCACATTAAATTTGAAGTTTCTGTGCTTTTTCTTTAAAAAATTAGAGAATCTCGAAATGGATCACATTTTACTTACAAATACAAAAACTTTATTATTTCAATAATTAAAAATTGTAGTGTAGATTTTTATAAAATTTTGCCAAAACTTATTTGAGTAAAAATATGCCACAAAACTTATCCTGTAATTAACCCGAATTCACAACTTAAACACAATTCTTGTAACAAATGTAACGGCTAAATACATACAAGTATATGAAAAATAAATTTTAAAGCAAATAAACCTTTATCAACACAAAATGACAAACTGTCAATAGCAAAACTACTCACTACTTACACGGCCAAATAATCGAAGGTGTCAAATACAATTATCCGCATCAAATGTAACAATCTGCAAATAAAGCAATGAAATCAATGAAAGCAAAGCTATGTCTACTGACCAGAAAAAAGAGAGAAACATGTTTATTCATAGAACACAAAGAGCACAATAACCGCCTATGCCCGTCTGGTACTCGATCAAGTGCCAGTAGCGGCGACGCTTGACAGCGAGCATGAAAGAGGCTGCAGCCCAAAACAGCGGAAACTAACAATATGCGAATGTTTATAAATACAAAATAGCAAAATATTGTGGTTGCACTGCCAAACCGCAAGCGACACATATTACCCATCGATGCTACAACTAATCATGCCACGGCCCACCAGCCCACTATGCCACCGCCAACCGAGGGTGTGTGACGCTCACAAAGCACCTTTAAACGCAACCGCTTCAGATGGACGCGACTGTTTGTGCCAACGTTTGTCGCTCAAGGGCCATTGAGATAAATTGTTTGTGCGCACCGATGACGAGAATAAAAGCGGCAGTCAATCAAAAAACGAAATAAAGCCAACAACTTGTATGCGCGCGAGAAAGCGAGTGCGGGGAATACGCGGAAATGCGAAAATTGAACGCACAAAACAAAGTGCTGCTCAAGCGGGGCAATATTTTATGGCAAAGGCGAACGCTGCCTCTTGAGTTCCATTTTAACCGGAGGGTTGATGTGAGCGTGGCCGCCAATTCGAAGGACCTGCCGGCCGTTTTGTTTATTTTCTCTTTTTGTTTTCGTCATTATTGTTGCTTTACTGAAGTGTGTGTACACATAATGAAAATAATAATAATTTTTCATAATAGCGAAAATGTGCCAGCGAAGCACTTTAATTAAGAATATGCGCGAGAGTTGGCGAATAAGCGTCGAACGATGAGCGCTGGGCGTTCGGTAGTCTCAAGTCTCGCGCAACTATTGTCATTCTAATTATAAGCACTAGCGTTATGAATAAAAGCATAATGAGGCCACTTTGCATAGAATTAGGCGGAGCGTAAATGCAGGCACAGCTAAATTTTTAGAAGTAAACAAGCACGAGGTGTTGTCGATATCAATAGCTACGCTTTTAAATACAATGTTTCATATACAATGTTATTTTTTTAATTTTCAGTGTGAAGTTGAAGTATTGCTTGATTCTTAATTGAATGCCTTGTGTACTATCAGCAATAAATAATTTATTTTTTTTTATCAACATGCATAATGATTTGTGGAGGGATAGTTAGCGCCTCGTTTCCGAAAGAGACTGAGATGGCGGCTGCCATCAAATCGTTAAAAAATATCAAAGCTCCCAGGGCGGACGTAATCAATAGGAACTTCTTAAAGCTGCATCTCAGACGACCGCGTAGACATTGCCCCTTCTCTGAATGATATATGGGCTTCAGAAAAGCTACCAGTATAGTTAAAAGAAGGAATTAATATTATTCTCCCAAAGATAGGTAATTTTTCGAATGCAAAAGGGAGAATAAAATAATAAATCATCTAACATAAAATGTTATTGGACACCTTTTTGCAGGGCTTACATAAAGAATTAACGCAGACCTCATTGCTCATGTCTAGACCATAGTAGCACTTCAGGAGGTATAGCAGGACAGTCGGTAGAGAAGCGTACTCTATTCCATTTGCGCTTCAGCGATTTTGAGAAAACGGTCGACACTCTTAAACAAAAAATGGTTTGGAGAGCCCTTGTATGTAAGGAAGTTCCGGAAAAACCATACAGCTCATAAAACAGCTCTAACTGTCGTGTATGAGTAACTTGTTTCGAATTTTGTAAAGCGACAAGCTTGTTTGCGAACAGAGGAATATTTTTGAGTGTAAGCGGTTGCCTCAATATCTGTCCGTTCTCCCATAAAACGGAGCTTGTCCGTAAAACTTCAAGTTGTTAGCGATTTTTTGCAGCCTTTTCTCAACCGATGTCTTTGAAGCATTATATGGGTATTCTGAGCAAGTCTTATCAGCAATGGTAACCTCTCAGCCGCAACTAAAGAACTAACGGTTCATATTGAAATTTGTTGCCATAGATAGAAATGAATCGCCCATACTAAATCTCATGAGGAAATTACCAAAACAGCACTAGACTGGAATCCTCCAGGAAGTTGAAGATGTAAAAAACCAATCAACACAAAGAAGTTGGAAGATTTCTACAAGTATGAAATACAGATTTTGGAAATGATAGACATTCAGAGCACATTTAAGAGGTTAGGTCAATATCGGATCTTGAAAAAATTCAAATATTTTTGGGACTTAAAGTAATTTTTTTGATCTAAAAAACATTATAAAATCATAAAATAGAGATAGATAGAGTCTTTAAAACTGGACTGAAGCGTAGCGCATATTTCGAGTAGCTCATCGTTCCATCGACTGCGTCGCCAAAGCGCAGGGGACCTAAAATTATCCGAAAACCTTACTCTCCATGCATTGTAGAGTTTGGTAATTGTTCTTCAAGAGATGACTTTACTTTTCAATTGCCTACCTGTTTGCTGGAGTGATTCTGCGTTGGATTTCAAGACAGCCTCAAAGTATCAAAATAAAAATTTTGCACTATTTACACTAGTACCTGGTATCATGGTTTCAACAATTAACAACAACAATTAATTAATGATAAAGCAACTCCCGTTCAATATCGAATGAATATGGGATATAGACTTCCCGATTTAGAGAACTGTCGAAGGTCATATCAACACTTTATCAACCGTTTTACACGTGTAATACCACTGTTGAGTCTTAAAACCAGATCTAACTTTGACACAGTTTTTCTGAAAGTCAAGAGATACAAATAAAATTCTTTCTGTCAAGACTTTATCTATTCCAGATTTTCAGTGTAAACTCTGTTTCTATATAATGCTTATAAATTACTTGTTAGGCAACAAGCCAAGTTATAACAAAAGCAACACTTCCTTTCTAATTGATAAAACAACATTTTGTTGTGTTCTTCAAGTAAGACGAATAAACGAAAACGTCTTGTGTGGTCTCAAGCTCGTCATCTTCAAATCACTTTCCTTTACCGCCAAAGAATTTGGCACGTTGCATGTAGCCGACGACTATGACAACGAGACTCCGCTCTCCTCTCCTACACTTTTTCGGGATACTTAAGGCAAGACATGCACTTTGGCAAGGAAAAATAAAAAAAGTAAAGAAAATGTTCAAAAAGCAATGTTCGGTATTGTCCATTATTAGACTTATAAACACTATGTATATATGTACATAGATACATACTACAAGTGCATGCACGCATCTGTATTTACACTCATGCATCTACATAGATATGTGTGCATGTGCATATGTGTGTTGTTGCTTTTTATTTAAGTGGCCGGGCACATTTTCCAATTTAAAATTTTCACAGGTGAATTTTACCACTTGCATGACTTAAAGTAAAAACAACAATAACAATATGCAAACAACTACTAAACGACGGATGTTGGCTACACGTCGATGCCGCTGTCGGTGCCAATACCAGCACGGACACTCTAATGTGTGTAAACAGTGATTCCAACTGAAACATTACCTGCCGCTCCAGTCGCTTTGAGCCAAGCCATTTCACTAACAACTACCAAGGTTCACGACTCCAAGTCGCACACACACACATACACATGCACGCATAGGCGCATTGACCGAACAGCTGTACACGAACGTGTCCAAATCCATATGGACATTTGAATAGTTGGTGTTTCCTCCACCGCCGCCATCGCCGCCGACACTTTGATTTTCCAAGTCGTCCGCGTTGTCCGCCACTGCTGCCGTCGCAGTCGCTTTGCATGTTCGCCGCTTATGTCAATATTTTGTTTTCATTGCCGAACTCTCAAGACAACGACGGCGATGATTACCTGCGTTTTGTAGTGCACAAGTGTTGGCAACAAAAGCCGGCAATCGGCCGACCAGACTATCAAACACTTATATATACTTACACGTATATATTAGTGGCACATAGGTGTGCCGCGCAATGCGGTAGGTGGCAGGGACACTTCTTCACGTGTGCATCAAAATGGGACACAGCTTCAATTGCATTGGGTCTCATTGAATTAGGATGTTAGCTTGGACTTGGACGAGTTGCGGATTGTCATGGCAGGCATTGTCGTGGTTGTTGTTGCAGCGCCGTGTAGTGTTTTTCTTCATTATTGCCGACCACTTGCAGGTTATGATTTTTCAAGTGTATGTATCTGCAATTGCCGGAACATCAAAGAGCCGAGCTGCGTGCAACGTAAAATAGTAAATCATTGCCTGCCGCTGATTTTTTATTTTTTCTTATTTTTAGTTTGTTTTTTTTTTTGCAATTCATTTGTAAACATAGCGTATATTATAAAAACGGCTGTTAGATTTCTGCATATCCACTGACAACCGAAGTTCGCCACAATGGACTAACGCTAAATGAAACTCCTTACGAGTACAAATTTTCATTAAAAGCTATTGGTAGCCAACATTTTCTTTCTTAATTGTCAATACTACATAAGAAAATTAAGTCAAGCTTCCGAGTCAATACGTCGATTAATACTCTAAATCTCTCAAAATATCTTCGGAGCTTAAAAGTAGGCTAAATATAATATTTACCATAGTAAAACACATTTTTTTGGCAAAACAACGAGTTTTTTATTCAATATAGTTCCTTTCAAGGGTGATACACTGATTATAACGACCTTACAACTTTACGATGCTATTTTTGTAGTACGATTTGTCCTTTGCTTCAAAATAGTCCTCAGATTTGACGATCATTTCGTTGTATGACGAAAATTTCTTCCCAGCGAGCATTCTTTTAAGATCTGAGGACAGGAAGTAATCGCTAATGAGCAGATCTGGAGAATACGGTTAACTCAGAAGCAATTCGAAGTTCATTGATTTTTGCCGTAGTTTTCCCAGACTTGTGACATGGTAAATTGTCACTTTCTCTTTCTTCAAATGCGGCTGGTTTTTGGCGTTTTCGTCCTTCGAATGGTCAATAAATGCTGTTGATGGCCTTTCGTTTTCCATGTGCATCCCAAAATACAGACGCCATAACCTTGTTGCCGACTGTTTTCACGTTATGGAGCGGATTCATCGTGTGCAGTCCACTCGGATATCTGTTGATTGGATTTTGGAGTGAAATGATGGATCCATGTTTCATCCATTGTCACATATCCACGCTAAAACTCTGGTTTATTATACTTAAACAACTCCAAACTCTACTCCGAATCAACAACTCGTTATTTTTTTGGTCAAAAGTGAACTTAAAAACCATTTAGTAGACTTTTTGGATGTTTTCGTCGGTAAAAACCACTTTTGGGCGTCCACTGCGTCCACGGTCTTTGGCGCTCATTTCACCACTAATTTACCTCTTATGAACGTAGACCAGAATATATTATGGATATGGAGGAAGGTCTGAGCTCATTGCATTAGCTTTTTAAATTATTTTAGTATACTCGAGGGTCTGTTTTTTCAATTTCTCGAACCATGCACAAGGTGTCATTTGGTCACAGAAAGAATTTTGTTTTTTTTTTTTTTGCATGTATCAGCTTACTTTGTTGGCTTTCTCACGAATTTGAAGTTTTTCTCGCAAGCTCAACTTTTTTTTACCTTCTGGGTTGATTCTCTTACCATAATTTATGCGATTTGTTAATAAATTTCGAAGAACTGTCTCAGTATCTCTAAATATACTTCTTAGTTGTACTTCACTTCTAATAGGAAATATTGCAAAAATTGTAAGTGCGTTTAATCAAATCTCTAGTACATCTGTATCAAAACAAAACTCTTGTGCTCCGTTCCGATAGAACGTGTGGTGAGTTAGACCACAGCAAGTTTGAAATAATTCAGAATACTTTGCTCGGACTTCTTCATATCTCATAACACAAACTAAATAAAGGGTGATCGAAAAAATTTTATTTTCATGACTTCTTTGGAGGTTGGTTTTTTTTTATAGAAAAATTAAAATAAATATTTAAAGTAATTTTATTTACATATCGAAAATATAAACAAAAAATTTATTTGAAAAAAAATAATACTTTATTACTATTATTATTCACTCGAAGTTGGAACCTTAAAAAAATGCACGTGGGTGGCCCGGTTGATTTTGGCTCTTGATGTTAGCTGAAATCAAACATTCTTGATTATTCTTAATCTATAGATATGTCATTCTGGTCGGAACTACTGAAGTTAAATTTCAAGAATAAATAACAAAAAGGCGGGCTTTGAAAAAAAAAGTCCTTTTATTTTAGCAAAGAAAGGGTTCTAAAACAAAAAGTTAGGGGTGAAAAAAATTCTCGTTAGTACTATAAGTGTGTAGAACAGCCTGTTAAAATTTGAAAGCAATCGGTTCAGAAGAAAAAAAGTTAGGACCTGGGCCGACCAGAAAAACAATGTTTTGAGAAAAACGCGTTAAGTTCAACAACTCCGAGAGAGAGGACTCCGAGGCGCTCTAGGAAACTCCTTATAACTCCCGAAATATTTCGAATTTCTGTCTGAAATTTTCACAATATATTCTCAAGACATTGTACTTTCAAATTGAGTAAAAAAATTTTTACCAAGTTACCAGTCTACTACCTTAATGGGAATGTTTATTATCATTCGAAAGAACATTCTTGGGTATTTAGTTTTTAAAAATTATTCATTTGAAATGTTGGCCGCGGCTACACCTCAGATGGTCAATCCGTTGAGTACAATTTTCGACTGGTAACTGGTGAATGACGTTATTGATGTTTCCCTTCAAGGCCTGAACCGTCTAACGGTGTGATTTCGCACATTCTTTGTGGTCTATCGATTGGCCCAGAACATGAAATTATCTGCTCACCGAAGTGTTTTCTTAATAAATTCACAACTTGATCTGCCAAAAAAGGCTATTGAAAAAAGTGCCTCTACTTGGATTAGCCGTTATTAGCAGGTAGTTTTTATCTTTCCTGTTATATATATGGATCAAATTAATTTATATTTTTATCTATTTTAAGGTTACTGAATTACTAAACGATTTCTAAAATGCTCTCCACTTGGAATTTACTTGCTCCAGATCTGCTTTTTGGTATTAAACTTGAATTTAAAAACCTTTTTGTAAGTAACAAAATTTTCTATATTAAAATAACTTGTCTTAAAAAGAGTTAAATTAGTTCCAACGTACAAAACTTGAGTCTGTGGTTGTCTCAGATTTACAACTTATGACTGCATATCAAATACAATGCACCATTACAATATACTAATAACTATATTTGTACTCAACCAACTGTTAATTTTTAATAAGTTTAAGTTTTTCCGTTAAAATGCTAAGTAAGCGTAGGCTCAAGGAGCCGTCATGTCCGTGCATTAGTGCAAATTAAACTATTGACATTAGTATTGCCATCAAAATCTATGACAGCGACCAACGTTGAGCTCTGGCGCAAAGCTTCGACTACTAACTGCAGAAAAAACTAGTGTTGAACGCTAACTAGCAAACTACTTGCGCACACCAACAGCAATCAGACAGGGCAATCGCCAAGCTAGCGTGTCGTAAGCACTTAAGTGCCAGTTGCATGCATGCATACGTGAATTACTTGTACGACAGTCCGACTAAATTTTCCTAATGAGTACAACGCACTTCAGCCATCAATTCCAACATTTCACTTAGTCTACAATCTATCATACATACAGTAAATGCAGGAGAAAGCGCCAACCCCGGACCAATGCAACTCAGCCGCTTGCGGATCTGACAATTTATGTCCTCAGTGCAGCTAAAACAGATGTCGACTCTACGTTCCCCACACACATGCATATGCCAAATATAACTGTACATGCGAGCATACATATACTATGAGCGAGAGCTTTCACATTACGGGGAGTGTAAGGCGTCCGTGTGTTTTTTGTATGCTCGCTTGTTGTGTGTCTTTGTAAATTAATAATTGAAAAACTTTCTACCAATTAAAAATGCTGCAGCACGCTGAAAGGTACATAATGCTGAAGTGCCGTCGTATTTTCTTACTTACTGCCATATGTAGGTGTGTATGGATGATTGTGTATGTGTGCAGATGTATAAAAACTTACATGCGGACTTCTCCATGGCTTTTATTCCCCCAACTCTGCTTTAAGAAATAAACGAGTTTCAATGAAGTTAACAGTATTAAAGTTTGTTTATACATTAAATTTTTATTTAAATACAATATAACTGTTTATATACACAAACATACCGACTTAATTTTATTTCAAAACAGGTATAGTAGTTATAGTATTAAGTTTTGGTGCGAAATTTCTAACACCCAGAAGTTAATGTCGGATACCTTATAAAGTATAGACATATACATACATATATATACATAAATATACTACATGATATCTGTCTGTCAGTATATAAGCGAACTGGTCCCTTAGTTCTTGAGATATCGATTTGAAATTTTATAAAATTCCTCTTCTTCTCAATAAGTTGCTCATTTGTCGGAACCGCACCTATCGGACTACTATAGGGTATAGTTGCCGTACAAACTGAGCCACCAAAATCAAATTCAAATGTAAGGAATATTTCGTATTTGTCAGGCATATTCTATCAGCGGTTAAGCCCGATCCTGTTTTTGTAATTTTTAACAAAATATTCTCCTGATGTACAACTATAAATTTTACTATGTACATATGTATATTACATATATGTATATATATGTATTTTTTAGCTTACTTTTATGAAATATTTCACCCGAAAGTCCTTGCTAATTCCAAAATATCAATTTTGCAATCTTTTCGATACTGTTTTGTAAATATATGTATTTCGTATATTCCATTTAAAGACGCAGGGAATCTTCGGATCCTCATCTGAAAGTAAATAATTGCATCTAGCAACTCGTCAGGTATGAGTCAGGAAAGAACATTATTAACATATTGAAAAAGTCTTCTATTCGAACTTTTACTAAACCCAACGATCATCTAGAATGGGAATCTGTGAAATAAAGCTATTTAGAAATGATTAATAATAAACATAAACTTGTCGGCACAAAAATTTAACTGAGAGGTGGCAATATTGTCAATTCGTTTGCAAAATTATTAATTTTGTTAATTTTTAATTCATCTAATGGCTATGAAGCCGAAATATCATTCCCATTTACCACTTAGACATACTATACCACGGCTATTTAAGAGTCAGTATGTTTGTGTTATCGGTGCGAAAATGCGCTTCGAGCAAAGAGCCAATATTAAATTTTGTTTTGAAATTGATAAAACTTTTACCGAAACGCTTCAATTGATGAAACAAGTTTATGGCGATGATTGCCTATCCCGTGGCAGAGTGTACGAGTGGTTTCAACGTTTTCAAAGTGGTCGTGAGGACATAAATGACGATCAACATGTGGGCCAATCAAAATCCGTGATAACCGGGAATTCCATCGAAACTTCACGCACAGTTTCATCAAAAATCTGCCGAAATCATCATTTAAATTCATGGAAATGGAATTGAACATCTCCAAAACATCCATTTATCGCATTTTGACCGAACATTTGGGTTGACTCGACGCTTGTGACTGATTATTTGAGCAAAAATTATATTTTAACCATTAACCACTCCCCGTATTCACCTGATATAGCACCGTGCGACTTCTTTCTTTTCGGAAAAATGCATTTGCCCATGTCAAGAAAGCGCTATGCAGACATAGAGGCCATTTAAAAGGCTTGCACCTTCATACTGGCCAAGCCTAAGCGTGATCCTCCGAAAAATCTCTGATTCTCGGGAGTTTTTGAGGTTGAAATCAACTAATCAGGGCGATTTCATTTTTTTACAAATAAATACTTCATGACGAATACAAAATAGTTTTTTTATGTTTATGTCGTGAAATTTTAACTGCAAAATCGACAAAGATAACAGATTCTAACACACCAGTCGACATATGGATGGCGCCACCAGGGGGCGCTAGATAGCAAAAGTCCTGTTTACTTTGGAACCCACCTTGTATATCCAATATATAACAATTTTATAACCAAAACATAAATTTTGCTTCAATTTGAGTGATTTCTATTATATAGTTTTTCCTTCGCCTGTAAATTTATGAAAAATGCTGTTACGTTATTTTGCATTTTGAGTGACGATATGTAAATCATATGAGAAAAACCTTGTCTTTCTTATTTTTGTAGCTTAAATATTGAGCATTGTAAAACATTATTTCGGCAGGATGCTTTCAATGTTTTAAATTATTTAATACAGAATCTTTTACAAGTTTTATATATATTCTTACGCAGTATACATACAAACCATTTAAAATATTTATACCCTGAATAGGGTATATTAAGTTTGTCACGAAGTTTGTAACACCCAGAAGGAATCGTCGGAGACCCTATAAAGTATATATATAAATGATCAGTATGTCGAGCTGAGTCGATTTAGCCATGTCCGTCTGTCTGTCCGTCTGTCTGTCTGTATATATACGAACTAGTCCCTCAGTTTTTAAGATATCGTTTTGAAATTTTGCAGACGTGATTTTCTCTTCAAGAAGCTGCTCATCGGAACGGCCGATATCGGACCACTATAACATATAGCTGCCATACAAACTGAACGATCGGAATCAAGTTCTTGTATGGACAACTTTCACATTTGACAAGATATATTCACGAAATTTGGTATATATTATTTTCTAAAGCAACAATGCAATCTCCGAAGAAATTGTTCAGATCGGTTAACTATAACATATAGCTGCCATACAAACTGAACGATCGGAATCAAGTTCTTGTATGGACAACTTTCACATTTGACAAGATATATTCACGAAATTCGGTATAGATTATTTTTTAAGGCAACAATGTAATCCCTAAAAAACTTGTTCAGAACGGGTTACTATAGCATATAGCTTCCATACAAACTGAACAAATACATAGTTACTAACAGAAATGCACCTGTGAAGGGTATTTAGCTTCGGTGCAAACGAAGTTAATGTTTTTTCTTGTTTTTTTTTCCAGAACAAAATATATTTGGAAACTTTTAGCAAATGCAGATTAACGATATGTAATTTCAGGTTTTCAAAAAAGCTAAGTAGGTATAACTAGCCCTAATGAGATCAAAAAAATCGCTTTTAACCACAATTTAAATATTATAGTAACAAAAAACATTGTTTATGGTACGGAAGAAAAGGCAAATGCAATAAAAATTCAAAATTTTTTGAAAAGAGTTGAAGCATTAAGGAGGCCACACAAATAAATGATGAATTGCCGCTACATAATAATGATGACTATTATGATGACTACTGACAATAGAGCAAAAAAAATAAACTACAAATAATTGTACAATAAATAAAAAAAGTTACTTTGTCCTTGCAGTTTTTCGCGCAGGCAAGGGCTTCGCTCAAACACGTTAACAACCTTTAGTTAGTTTTAATTGTGTCTCAATTGCTAGTTATTTGCTTTATTAAAAAAAAATTCATTGCCTTCAGGTGCCAAATGCACGTCGAGCGAAAAAGTGGGAAGTGGTAGATGTGTGGACGCAGTGCGTACAGATGCAATGCCAATGAAAATCATGATGGCAAAACGCAAATGAAATGTGACTCAGGCTGCTTCAAACGCGACGCTTACGGATGCTAACAAACTATCACACAAACCACACATACACACATGCATGCGCACTTACCAGCTCACTCCGCAGTACGCGTACTTGTGCGCTTGTGTATACGCGGCATCTCTGTCTGTTGATTATGAGCTACAAACATTTTCGGCCATGTTTGTTTACTTTGCTCCGCCTCGTTGTGCTGTCGTCACCGCATACTTTGCGTTGCCAGCTGCCTGCTGCTTGCTATCTCTTCTCCTCATGTGCCTCTTAGCCCACTTCACTTCGCGCGTATGGCGCGCCTGTGGCTGTGTGTGTGTGTGAGTGCGTGTGCTTAACTGATTTCATGCTCGCATCTGCTCTCACTCGCTCTGACTTGCTGGTACGACGACGCGCGCACTGCCGCTCCGGTTGCATGCTGACTGCCGAGGCGATTTACTGCTTTTATTGCTGCTGCTGTACGCACAACGGCAGACAGCCGCGCCGGGCAGGAGGCAGTCAGACATGGCCCGCATCTCGTTCATTCATTATTTCACACACACATACACATTCGTGTGTGGCTGTGTGTATGGTTGTGCACACTCATGCGCACACAAATGTCTCTTTAATTTCGGCTTTCGCCATTGTAAGTGCATTTTCGGCTGTACACACATGCATACACATGTACATATATGGAAAGGCAAAAACGGCAACCGCAGACGCAAATTCCTCGCTACCTTTGCAACTAAAGTCGTTTCATTTACATACACACATACGGGTGATATGTACATACATACATATATATGTATTTGTGGGTTTCTGCATTTTCACATCTGCCTTAACGTCCGTCCGCCCAGCTGTATGATTCACTCGGCCGGGCAAGCGCGCTGCCGCATTTGAAATTAATGTTGTCGGCGCCGCATTTGTTGAGATTGAAAATTGAATTAAATTAAATCGCAATTGCCGCGCCACAGCACATGCCGCCCCAACCGCCAGTAGTAACCCTATCTACCATCTATGTATCTACCAGTTTGCAAGCGCTAGGTGACCGAACGGCTGATGGTTCCGTTGAGTGTGGTGGAGTGTTGCTTTCAAGCAGCCAATGTATCCTAATTACATTTTCCTAGATAAATTGCAAAGTTTCGGTGCACTTCCGTGAATTCGTGCGCTGTTTGAGTTTGCTTGCCAACGTGCCGCTCGGCGCCCCTAGTGTAGAGCCAAAGTTACGTGTGTCGGCGAAGCTGCATGAAATGCAAATAACTGTAAAGAATGCTCAAGTAGCTGCGCCTGCAAGTAAGTCGGCTGTGCGTCAGGGAGCGTCGCGGTGGAATACTCTTCCGGCTTCTAATAAAATTGGTGAGGTGGCGCGAAGTCTTTGTGTGGGTGTCGCATGTCATGCGCCATCTTAGATGTGTTGGTGTGCTGAAGGAATTCGCAACTAAGCTATAAATTACGCGCTATCGACGCCACGCGAGTATTTGATGTACATAATACAGGGTGCTCTTGGTCGAAAAATATTTTGTAGCCTTAAAAGTTTTGCGAATTGCTGGCAGCGTCGGAAATAATGCATTAAAATATAAAAAAGTAAAAACTAAATTTTTTCCTTAATTTGAAATTATTTTCAAGTCCCAATTAATGGATTTTGAGATTCCTCTCCAGCTATTTGATCTCAAAAGCTCTCTATATGAAAAGGATTTGTTCACAACTTTGACTTTTTTAAGAAAATTGCCATCACGTCTTTTCCAGCTTAAGTCCAACCCTATCAAAATTGACTTCAACAGTCAATGTGTAGCATATTTCCGGGATATTGAGTGCGGGAAGCGGATGAGATTGAGAGCTTTGACAAAAACAATGTTACAATGCAATTAAGGTGTACATACGTCAGCTAAACTTCAGTAATGGGCATATGCATATGTTTCTACATACATATACATTTATTATATACGCAAATATAGCACTTCGCAGTAAAAGCTGGGACAACTGTTATAAAGAGTATTGGTTAAGTGACTGGTTATATAGTTATGTGGTTATATACATATGTATGTAAATGATGAGAATGACATGATGAGCTGAAGTCCAGTTGATTGTCTGTCCCTACTTTGGTGCAAGCAGTAACTTGAGTGAAATTAAGATATATGTATATCTCCCATGGAGCCATGCAAAGAAGTTCACGAAATTGAGGAAAGTTCTCTGAGCGCCATTGACTTCGGAATGGCCAGAAACGATTCTTTTACATATGACTCAAGCAGCTCACGACTTCCGATCTTTGACCAAGTATCCAGAAATGGTAGCTAAAAACATCCGTTCGAAGGCGAGGTAAAGTAAGAAGGCGAAACATCCCTCCACAGGGTTTTCTGCTGGGTTTGGTACCCGCCACGTAAAAAGAACACCCCCAATGGAAAGAAAAAAACAGCCTCGGATGAGAGACACACCGTTTCATGACGACCCCTGCAAACATGTCAATGATTACAACTTAAGGGCATGAACCTACAATGTTCGGTCCCTTAATTTGGATGGTGTCGCTGCCCTGCTGGTTGATGTCCTCGTTAGAGTAAAGGCTGACATCATCGCCGTTCAAGAAATGCGATGGACTGGAATAGTACTGAGAAGAGTATGTTCTTGTGGCATTTATAAAGGAGCGAAAATCCTGTGTGGGATTCGTGGGGAGAGAGAGACTCCGTCGCCGAGTACTGTTATTCACCCCGGTGGATGAACGTCTAGCCACTATCCGCATCAAAGCGAGGTTCTTCAACATATCGCTGATTTGCGCCCACGTCCCAACGAAAGAGAAGGACGGTGTGACCAAAGATGCCTTTTATGAGTGCTTGGAGCGCACTTATGAGAGCTGCCTCCACCACGATGTCAAAATCGTGCTTGGCGACTTCAACGCCCGGGTGGGCAAAGAAGGTATCTTTGGTGCTAGGGTCGGTAAATTCAGCCTCCACGAGGAAACATCCCCAAATGGGTTGAGGCTGATCGACTTCGCCGGGGCCCGAAATATGGTTATCTGTAGTACTAGATTCCAGCATAAGAAATTCATCAAGCCACCTGGCTGTCTCCGAATCGAAAAACCACCAACCAGATTGATCATGTTGTGCCAGATGGAAGACACGTGTCAGTGTTTTAAATGTGCATGCGCGCCGAGGTCCTAACATCGACTTGGACCACTACCTTGTTGCAGCCAAGATACACATCCGCTTCTGTGCAGCAAAAAACGCACGTCAACAAACACAAAAAAGTTTCGACGTCGAGAAGCTTTGCAGGAGCATGAAATGTTAGATTGCACCCAAAGATAGTCTATTCTTACTTGTTATTAAATTTTTTTAAATAAATTTTATTTATAATTTCAGTGTTTTACAAAAAATTACTTAAAAATATTTGGAGATGGAGCTTTTCTTTCCTGCACTGACAGTCCGATTTACTGCAGGGTTTTGTACTTTCAATGTAAGTCAAATAAATCTCTGTATGTAGATGCATATATACCAAGCGTGCCGATGTGTGCTTCCAGCTTCCGTTGACATAAAAGTCATTCAGCGCCCACTTGGGGTATAGTGCATACCCTTGTAGAGCAGAAGAACATATTATTGAGCGTGCGACTTACATTTTTGCCAAGCTAGCCCATAAATATACATACAGGCGGCGCAGCTCGTGCATGATATGCAGCCGACTTCCGTTATAAAGCAACCTGCATTCGTACAAACGAACGTTCATGGAAGATATAGACAAGTGATGGCCGATGCAACTTCAGTTACAAGGCTTTACGTTTCAGCCTGAGTGGAACCATGAGCAGACTGACTGGAACTGAAAATGTTGATATACACATACATACATATACACAAACGTATATATACATACATACATGCACAGAAAAATATAAGTATGTAAGTTAGTGTATTGGCAGCTTCTCCCAGTAATAACTGCTGCAAGTGCGTGCTTCAACCGACGCTGATATATGTTTGTGTGTTTGTCTGTATTTACAGTTAGTTTTCCTGCAAATATTTGCATCTGGAATATTTGCGCGCTCCATCATAATTCAAACAGACACGCTGACGCTTGTAACATGCTGGCAAGCTGGCAGCACGCATCCTGACAAGTCGCTAGACAGGCGGATAAGTTGGCTAGCTGACTGACGTCTGCGTTAGTCGCCGTTTGACTGCTGTTTATCAAGGAACATTGATTTAAGCATATAACTGACTTTAAATTGGCATTAAGCGGCAGTAAATAACATCAATAGTGCCAGACCAGCGCAGACTATTTTTTGTTGTTGTTTTGTTGCGGAGCTTATGGGAAAAGCAACCTTTTGGGTCTATTTGAATCATCTATATCAACGACTTTGGTACTTACTTGCTCATATAAACAGCTGTAAAAGCTGCACTTACTTCGCGGCCTCAGGCGAAGTGGTCAGCTTTGCGTGTTTGTCATTAGAAGTTCGCACACAAACTGCACTTATAACACAAATTACGATTTTAGCACTTTTAACGCATCTTATTAGCATGTCACATAAACAAATTCAAATTCAAATTCACTTCACCCTCTAAACCCGTAAATACTGTGTCTGTAAATGATGACAATCAGATCTGTAGCGATCCAAGGGTTAATAAACGTTCATTCTTAACACTGAAGAAGTTAATTTTATTTGCTTTGGAAATAATTCGAGTTTTTAGCTACTCACTTCGCAAGTCTCACTTCTTCAAGTCGAATTTTTGTACAACGACTTTGACGACATTTCTTAGGTTATTTTCTGTTCATATTTTTCGGTTCTGTAACGAACTAACCAACACACATGTTTAGCAATACAACCGAGTAATAGCTATAATTCACTTACAGATGCCGCTCACATCAATTTCATCTGAAGCTAGCTTTAATTGTAGATGTCGCTAATATTAATTCGCGCAGTCCACAAGATAATTTGGCATGTTAAAAATATATTATATTCAGATCTTCTCTAAAAAAACTAATAATACATATACATATTTGTTTAAAAATACGAATGAAATTGAGCAATAGCACATGAAAGATGTCATAAGCTGTCTGCAGATTCTCAGTTTGCTTAATTGGAGCAGAGAATGTAAAGTATACTTTTATTTACTTTACATAATACTTTTACTTACTTTACATTCTCTGGTTGGATGTAGGACTTTTTTAAGAGTAATAGGTTACATATTATGCTTACATATTACCCATATTTATCAAAAGTCAGATATTAATTTACAAAATAATTACTTAAGTTTGCAGATATTAAAGGAAACATATGCAATTTTTAAACAACATGGCAATACCCCTTACAGCTGATTAATTTGATAAACAAAAGAAAACTAAAAAACCAGACCGGACATTTGACAGCTGTTAGCCTTTACGTAAAATGTTTTTTCGTAAGTTTGCATGGTAAGAAATTTTATTTAATGCAAGTGATTAAATATAAAAATAAATTAAGAAATTTGTTTAATTAAACAAAAATCGGTTTAACCACATAATATTTTCTCTCAAATGTTTTGACATCCTTCCATTACAGTACAGTAGCGCGCAGCCAGTATTGCAACACGAGGCATTTCAGATTGGCTGTAGGGCGAGAGCTTCCAATTGGCCTAAGATGCACAATCATAACAAAAACAGCCATTCAAAATGCGCCACGAAGGAGTTTTTATACCTGTGATTTGCTGTGCAAACGTCGAAAAACAGGAGAGGAGAAGGTGTGCACACTTTTATGTGATAATTGTACCATTGCTAATTTAAGTGTTATGATTTCAGAAATCCGATCGCATCATAGAATATTCGCCCAAAAAGAAGAAAGGTGGCGCAAAGTTAGAAGGTGTGGTGGATATTTGGCGTCACATATCCGTTCAAGAATTAGCAGATTGTCTAAAACGTCCTTTAGGTAAGTACAGGATATACATATTTTATCTGTCATATCTGTTGAAACCACTTACTAATTGTAGAGGATGTACAGGAGGTGATGTTATACGTGAAGGGTGCTGACAATATCGAACCACAAGCACGTCTGGATGATCTCAAAATCATACAAGAAATAGTTAATAAATGTGGCGTTAAGACACGCATTGTCTCTGCACCGGAAGTAGAGGTGGAAGAGTCAGGTGATTTGGGTAAGCACCATGATGTGTCGCCGCGCCCACCAGCTCCAGCGGAACTTTTGAAACCACGTCCGCCAGTCGTAACTGTTATGGGACATGTGGATCACGGCAAAACAACACTCTTGGATTCATTACGTGGTGCAGCTGTGGCTGCTAGTGAAGCCGGTGGTATAACACAACATATTGGTGCTTTCACAGTGAAACTTAGTAATGGTGAGCAGGTGACTTTCCTCGACACACCTGGTCATGCGGCGTTTAGTGCAATGCGTGCGCGTGGAGCACATGTCACGGACATAATTGTGCTTGTAGTGGCTGCCGAGGATGGCGTTATGGCGCAGACACGTGAAGTCATCCAGCTTGCGTTGAATGAGAATGGTAAGCATTGTTTTTCCATTTTTTTAGGTTATTTTGGCGAGTAAATAATACATTTTATTGCTACCTTCATTAACAGTACCTATTATTGTGGCAATTAATAAAATCGATAAACCCGAAGCAGACATTGTGAGTACTTTGAGTTGCTTCTAAAATGTAGAGGTTATATTGACATTTTCTTCTTTCAGGATAAAACCAAACGTGATTTAATGCAAATGGGCTTGGTGCTAGAGGATCAGGGTGGCGACATACAAGCCATACCAATTTCAGCTTTGAAAGGTACAAACTTAGAACTTTTGACGGAAGCTGTGAGTACGCAGGCCACCATTATGGGTCTCAAAGCAGATCCTTCTGGACTAATTGAGGGTGTTGTTGTCGAGTCGAAGACAGATCCACATAGAGGGTGAGTTGCTTTAAAACCCTAACGGTTATTTTTTGTGACAACTTTCTTTTAAGAAAGCTCTCCACCGCTATTGTTACACGCGGCACTCTACGGAAAGGCGCTGTACTCGTGAGTGGCTTGGCGCATGCCAAAGTACGTGGACTCTTCGATCATAACGGCAAGCCAATGACACAAGCGCCACCCGGTACGCCAGTTGAAATATTGGGTTGGCGCGAGCTGCCCCTAGCTGGTGATGTTATACTTGAGGTGGAAACCGAGGTATGTTCATGTATGCCATAATGCAAAATTTTGACTTACTTTCCAATTTATGTTACAGAAAAAGGCGCATTCCGTGTTGCGTTGGCGTGAACATGAAGCCAAACATCACAAAGCGGAAGAGGCTGTTGACGAGATTCGCAAAAAAGAGGAGGAACATTTGGCCAAATATCGCGCTGAGCGTGATGCGCGTCGTTTGGCCGGCAAATTTCGTATGCGTTACGGACAGCGCGAAAAGGAAAATATCGAGCATGACGATGTGCCCCGCGTTAGTATTATTATCAAAGGTGACGTGCACGGTTCGGTGGAGGCTCTACTCGATGTCTTCGATACCTACACCAACAATGAATGTTGTAGGCTCGATGTGGTGCACTACGGTGTGGGAAATGTGTCGGAGGGCGATATTGAATTGGCAAAAGCATTTAATGCGATAATCTATGGCTTTTCAGTGCCCGCACCAACGAATGCACCAAAAGAGGTGACAATACGTTGTTACGATGTCATTTATCGTCTTATCGACGATCTTAAGAAAGAAATTAGCAGCAAACTTCCCCCGGTGGAAGTAGAAGAGATTGTGGGCGAGGCGAATG
The DNA here is from genome assembly GCA_037783105.1 of Bactrocera zonata. NCBI lineage: Eukaryota > Metazoa > Arthropoda > Insecta > Diptera > Tephritidae > Bactrocera > Bactrocera zonata. Next base: position 235,118 of record JBAWJQ010000459.1, read on the forward strand.
TGCTGCAGCAATTCTTCATTAATGAGGGCCGTAAAGAAGTGCCCGTTGCGGGTTGCCGTTGTGTCAAGGGTGTACTGAAGAAGGCACACAAATTCCGTTTAGTGCGTGATGATGAGGTTTTATACGAGGGTAAGTCGCAAAATTGTTGTTATAAAAGAATTTCATCAAAACTTGAACTTTCATAGGTCAATTGGAGTCTATGCGCCATTTGAAAAACGAAGTGGATTCCATAAAAAAGGATGTGGAGTGTGGTTTACGTTTCAAGGACACAAAAGTGGTGCCGCAAGCTGGCGATACCATTGTATGCTTCACAACGCGCATGGAGGAGCAGCAAACAGATTGGGATCCCGGATTTTAATTCCATGTGAACTAATGAAGTTCAGTTGGTTAGCAGAAAAGCGCTGAAAATACTAAGAGTGTATAAATGGAAACTGCATTTCTCGCATTAGAGTTTTTCTATGCAATTCATGCCCATTAACTCTGCCATGTTAATAATATTTCTTTTAAAGTGAATTGGTATACGTTTTCTTAACTGCATAATTTAGTTAGATTTTCAATAATCAAAACGAAAAACTGTAAAAATTAATTTTAAAATAGCAAACAAATTACAAATTGTATAACAAAATAATAGTTGAATATATATCGTATACAACGTACTTTGTTATCGGCGCCAAAGCCGCATAGAAACATAGATATTCACATTTCCTGTTGTTATTCTTCATTCCATTCATAAAACTTGAAATTAGATGCCGCAAAAGCGCGCGCTAAACAATGCTCAATGTCACACAGTGTCTGAATGTAAAACCTCAACACTATTACCAGCTCGCTTGTTGTTGTTGCAGCTAGTTATTAATGAACATAGGATAAGAATGGGACACATGAAATGGGAGCATTTTGAGCAGAACGGAACTTGCCGTTGATAAGGCGCCATTGTATCAAATACACATTTGTATATTTGTGCCTGCGGCTGTGTGAGTGCATTAGTAATCATGTCAACTTTGAGCCGCAGGAACTTCATGAAGAGCTGGTTTCGGGCGAATAGAAAAAAAGTGCGAAAAGTGGTTGAAATGCGGTACATATTTAGGAAGAATGTGGAAGCATGATAAGCTTCTAAGCAAAATTAGTCTACACGAAGTTTGTAGAAAGTTTTATTTTTCCGTGGGTTAATCGAGACAATTTTTTTAGCACATGACTGCCGTTTAGTGTTAAAGGTTACCGCTAAATTTAAATGGCTCTCATGTTGTTGTAACGGTTAACTAATCCCCGTTAGGAAAGCAAGGATTAGATAAGTTGTCATCGAGGTCATCCAACGGTAGGACTAGGAAGCGTGCTGCTTCGACGGGGTCGAGCCATATGAAGAGGGGGGTCAGATGTGTAGGTTTAGCAGGGCATGCAAATAGGTAGTTGGTGTCATGCGGGGATTTGTTGCACGCTAGACATACATATGTATGTTTGATATGTCAGGGTGGATTCTGGATAAGTGGGAGCTTAACCGGCTACAGTATTCAGAACTAAGCTGCGCAAGGGTCATTATGAATTCTGGCGGCAACTCGAGCTATTCGCCTGCAATGGGTGGTGGTTTGACTCGAAGTATGCACTCAGAGGGAGTTGATGAAGGTGTTAATGGCTCCACTGTGAATGGTGGTCAGTGCATGTCTGAAGTTTGTTGCGTCCGAAGTCTGGTCGGCGAACTGTCGTCGACATAGTTGAGGAAGGACCTCTTGATGCTCCTAGGAGGCAGTTCCGCTACAAACAGGTGACTGCAGGGGGGATTTCTGCGTAATCACTCCAGTAGATATTGCTTAGAGAGAGTTTATTACCACCTTAACTGGGAACATACAGGTCTCATTGTGCAAGTTTTCGATGGGAGACAGGCATCTTGTTCTAGTCCGAAGTGCAGTGTTCTGACATATCTGTAGCTTTGACGTCTGCGTTTCACTGCATACTGGTGACCATATTGGGGCGGCGTAGTTAAGGACCAGCCAGCTGATTGCTTTGTATGTTGCCAACAACGGTGGTAATAGTTCTAATGGTTTTATTCCTATTCCTTTCAAATATGAACCTCACCTTCACCTGTCACCCCTTTTTAATACGAACGAGACTCTGATGACCAAGTAAAGGCGGTAAAATTGTATCTTAAACTTCAGCGCCCTGCCAGCCAGGAGGCAGATTGGTAGCCCCGGATACAGGCTCGGATGTAGACGGCCAATCCACTACTCATTTTAAATGAATCAGATTACAGAAACGGAAATAAAAAAATAAACTAATAATTTCGATAAATTAATGATGATCTTCAGCATGAAAAAAGGTTACGAGTAGGAACCTGAAATTTGAGCTCATTACTAGAACCAATGAAACCGTCGCAGCTATGCAAAGAGTTCCAGCGCTACTAACTTTACGTGATCAGGCTCTTTGAAATCAGATGGCCTGACGTTCTTTTGTTGGTAACCATCCCAATCAAAGAAGATAATATGTCGTTGGATTTCTTCTCCCCAAGTCAGCTTCAGCGGTTTGTACAATGAAAAACGTACTCAAGAGCAAGGGATATGACAATAGTCCAATGTTATGCACTTAATAATGTTACTGATTTTGCAGCTAAATAAGAATGTATTCTACAGCAGTCTCTCGAACATTTTAACCGACATCAACAGCGGTGAGACAGTTTCCTGATCGGCGACATGAGCACTCAAGTTGGCCGATGTAATTCAGGTCTCCAAAGTACGATGAGTCAGTATGGGTTGAAATCGATTACTTGGAATTGAGTGACTTTCACGGAGTGTTGTTCTAACTATAATATTGTTATTGGTAGATTAGTATTCAATCACCAGCGCATCCACAATACAACGTCGATCGATCGAGCAGCCGGAAACGAGGTCGACCATATTACCATAAGTCAAAAGTGTCGAGAAATATTGGGGATGTTTACCAAACGGTAAGGCGCTTAAAGATGATTATATAAAGTTAACGATCTCCAAGGACAAGCAAATATACATGTGAGAAAAATTCCATCTGATATTAAAGCAGAAGCGCTATAATGGAACTCGCTGATGCAGGTGCTACGACAAGAACAAGCTGGCTTTCGTGCTCGTTACTGATGTGTACTTGAAAGTACTTGTCGAGCAGTCGGTTGAAAGACGCGCCCCACTTTACCTCTGGACTAAGACAAGCCTGCGTTTTATCACTGCTCTTATTTAACTTAGTGCTTGACCACGTAATGCGACAAGCTTGCGCTGTAAAAGGAGGTATCTATGCTGACGACATCTGTCACATAAACATTCAGATATATCAGCAAAACTTCAAGCGGTAAGCTACGCTGCGGCACAAATCTTCTGGAAACTTTTCAAGAGCTGTAAATAAATAAATTTACCCTGTGACCTTTTTCTATTTCTAAAGCTCATGTCCGGAAGAGGACACATTCTTTGCTGTTTTCCGAAACGAGTGGTGCATTAAAAAATATCGAGACTTTAAGAAAACCAAATTGTTTCTAAGGTCAATAGTATTTCAGAAAAGTGAAAGTCATTCAAAAATATGCGTGTGCGACCTATTTGATTGTTTTTATTCTGAGAAAAAAATAAAAACGCGCTTTGATAATATTTTGAGTACCGGAAGTGGTGCGTAACCAGTGATATGTACCTATGTATGCGCGAAAAAGTTGAGTAGTCCCGGTGGAGCCACGGCCACAACATACTTGTACTACTAATATTTTCGTTCTATGATTTTGCGCATTTGCTGAATTATAGTTTTTATGCGATAAGGAGTTTCCGCTACACAAATGGTGCCTCTAGGCGGAGGTTAAATAGTTGGAATGCGCTTGAAGGCAGCTGTGGAATTCGCGACACTATTTTCATATGCGATAACAACTTGCGCTTTTCACATTCTCATTGTCACACAGAACTAAATGCTGAGTCTAAAATTTATTTTAAAAAAATTGTAAGCAAAAAAATATAAAATAAAACATTTTTTGCATGAGATAAAAAATAAATCATTCATTGTATTACGGGAAATGTAATTATATTTTAGCAAAAGCTAAAATAACAAACTAATTTTAAACATTCATAAAAGTTGTTCCACTCAATTATTTGTATGTACTGCTTATTGAACTTAAAGTAGTGTTTTAGAAAATTATTTTTAGACCGTTTTGTGATAACTTATCGTCGCAGGAAATACTAAATTCCGTTATATATACATACACTTATGTATACTGAAACTCCTCTTGAGCTTTGTTTATAATATTCAAAGTTTTAAATTTGACGGTGGTTATATGTACATTAGGGTGGGTAAAAAATAAATTAATATTTTTTCGCGGAGCGCTACTGAGCGTACTATTCGCAACACCATCACACATCTTGAGACCCAGTAATGAAGTATTGGATAATATTCGACCGAACGTGTTCAAAGAGACCGTGGAGAATCGATTCGGCGCCCTTCGCATCAACTCGGACAAACGTATGAAACGACTTCGAGTATTACGTCGAGATCTTAAGTTGAAAGCATAAAAAATACAGTTTGTACAAGAACTGAAGCCGCTCAAACTTCCCAAGCGTCATCACTTCGCTCTACGGGCTCTCGAAAAGTTCCAAGGAAATGACGTTTTCGAGCCAAATTTTGTACAAAGATGAGGTACATTTCTGGCTCAATGGGTATGTAAACAAGGGCAATTGAAGCATTTGGGACGAAGAGCAACCTGAAGAGATTCAAGAGCTGCCATTTTATTCAGAAGAAACGACGCTTTGGTATGGTTTGTGGGCCGGTGGAATCATCGGTACATATTTCTTCAAAAATGATGTCGGTGAAAACGTAACCGTCACTGGCCACCGTTAATTTTACTCAAAGAGATGGACGATCTGAGATATACATAGCCGCAGTGAACTGTGAAAGAGACAATCTTTAAAAAAAAAAAAAAAAAATGCCAAAGAATGTGCGAAAAACCTTTCCGTTACAATTAAGACCTCATACTTGGAGAGCCTTTCTTAGAGGCGTCTTCAAACAATTTTTCAGAGTACCAAGCGAAAAAAAATATATATTTTTATACCCACCCTAATGTAAACATATATTTTAAGTATTCGAGATCGTATATAAGTTTTTATTATTTCATCAACAAAGTCCTGCACGTTTTCTCTTGCAACATAATATTTGCGGAAATTACTAAAACAAATGAATCTTTAATTAAACAATATATACTATGTGTTTTTAAACATCTGCTTTGCGCTTGCCATTCACAAATGAAAGGCTGATTTTGGAGACAAAGAGCGAGGAGATCATTGCGCCATAGAACCTGATATCGTAACAAAATTGCAAATGATCACACTCATATCGTTTAATACTTACATAACATGTGTATGTCTGTAAATATGTACATATATATGCAGAAAGCTTATCGCATTTGTTGCTATACACATACTTATAAATGCTAGCTCTCATACATATCTCTAGACATACATAGGCAGCTGTAATTTGTCGAACCTCGTGGAAACGCGTTGGATCTGCCCCAGTGACATTGCAACAACTAGAAACAAGCGTAAATATTTAATGAAAGTGCATTTCTTATCTATTTTTGCTCTACATGTTCTTGCGCATACCATGCAGCCGACGAAGCATACAGGATCTTTCGCTCTTGATTACTTGGAAACGCGTTTTCTGATAGAAATAAAGCTTTTCTTTTAAGCTAGACTAATCAGTGCTGGTGTTAAATGAAATCTAATGGTAACAGATAACCTTTATTCCATCGGTTATGATGTTAGGAGAGTTTTGCAATCATTTCCGGTGAGAAAATAAAAACCATGGTAATCGCTAGTTTTGGGTTATTTCTTAACTCTATAAATATATCCTACCATTTTTTATGTTACAACTAGCAAAAATATAGATGGAATCATATCTGCGCAAATTCAGCGCACGGTAAAGGCGTCATTCAGCTGGTTGGATATCATCTTCTCGAACTCTAATACACGGGTACCTCAATCTAGTAGCTACCTGTAAATCCGAATAAAACTTAACTGCTTTTATATAGCTGGAGGTATAAAACCTCGGATTTACTTCTTTCCTCATTGGGGGTTCTCGGCTTCACCCTGTTGAAAAGTTGAAGCACTTGGGCCCTATTCTTGGTAGAAATGAAAGTCCAATGTTGAGGAGAGGGTGAGGAAGACATTGGTTGCCTTATATTGTTGCAAAGGGGCTATGGGGAAGCAGTGCGGACTCTCATCAATAGTTGAGCTTTTGGTTTTCGAAATCGCAGTTAAGCCAATACTGTTCTATAGTGTATTTGTATGGTAGAGGGCGCTCGGTAAAACCACCCTTACTTGACAGGTGGAACGTGTTCAAAGAACGGCTCACATTGGCGTTGGTGGTGCACTAGGTACAACAGCTACAGTGGTCATATCCGGCAAATTTATTGCTGCGAAGGTTGCTGTCAGACTTCGAGAAGAAGGTCACATTGAGGGTCCCTCAGTGGGATATACAAAATCTTCCCTCACTTCGATTGCATCCTTGATTCTTTGGACCAGTGTGGAGCCTACTCTTAGCGGCATTGTTATGTGGGAGGAGCAGAGTCACTGGAGAAGAGTCGCGAGTGTGATTTTTCCAGGATGGATCGAAGTTGAGGCGGGAGGTTGAAGGATGAGTATTCTGTCAACTCTTGTTTCAGACTGTCAGACCACTGTAGTGTATTTTAAGCAGAAGTGACGGTCAATAAAGTCCGATAGCAGTAGATGTACTTTGACGAAGTGCGGCTTCTTTTTGGGAGGTATGCATCCACTCCGTTAGATCACGTGCAACTGAAAAAAATTAATATTTTCGTTCAAAAATTTTACTGTGCTTTCTTTTAAAGATGTATAAATATATCATTAAAAATTTAAAACAATTTGATTAAGCAGATTTTTTTAGTTCCCAAAATTGCTCGTGTTTTAAGCTGTCAAACTTGGTGTGTCTCATCATTAAATCGATTAAGATGACTTTCTATGCCCACATCGAGTAAATTTTATTGATTTTGGGATGTATCCACATACAAGGTGCGTTCCAAAGTAAACAGGACTTTTTAAATCTAGCGCCCCCTAGTTATCTGTTATCTTCGTCGATTGTACAGTGAAAATGGACATTTCATAGATTGGAAGTAAAGTTATTTTCTTTTAAGTATCAGTATGTTTGTGTTATCGGTGCGAAAATGAGCTTCGAGTAAAGAGCCAATATTAAATTTTGTTTTAAAAGTGGTAAAATTTTTAGCGAAATGTTTCATTGATGCAACAAGTTTATGGCGATGATTGCATATCCCGTGACAGAATGCAAGAGCGGTTTCAACGTTTTCAAAGTGGTCGTGAGGACGTAAATGACGATCAACACGTGGGCCAATCAAAATCCGTGATAACCGGAAATTCCGTTGAAACTAGGCGTGAATCCATAAAAAATCAGCCGAAATTCATGGGAATGGAACTGAACATCTCCAAAACATCGATTTGTCGCATTTTGGCGGAACATTTGGGCTTACGAAAGGTGTGTGCAAGGTTTGTTCCTGAATTCCGCGAAGATGAAAGTTGGCGTTTGTTGCACGATAATGCGCGTCGCATCGATCGACGCTTGTGACCGATTATTTGACCAAAAATCACATTTGAACCATTAACCACTCCCCGTATTCACCTGATAGCTGATAGCCTATGCAAAAAGCTGTATTGAAGCAGAAGGAGAATATTTTGTTCTGTTTTTTCTTCTTGAGGGGTTAGGGGTAGTTAGAATTTTCAAAAAATTAATTTTGGAAAAAAAAATTTTTTTTTTGCATTTTCGTTACGTGTAATATCTTAAAAATATTCCCTGAAAATTTTATGTTGATCCGATAATTAGTTTTTGAGTTATTCGAGAAATAAGAAAGAGAGTTCGGGCACTTCAAAGCGCTGGTGTGAAACTTTAAACGCGTTTTTCTCAAAACTATGTTTTTTGAATCGGTGACAACTGTAACTCGAAAACCGTTCAGTAGATTTTAATGAAATTTATACAGCTTTTAGAATACATAATAAACTCCGGCCTGATCGAAGGATTTTTATTTTTTCGAAAATTTGGATTTTTTAAGATTGGTTGATTTTTTCGCAAAAATTTGGAAAAAATTTTCCTGGGGCGGCCATTTTGTTAATTTTGAAGAAAAAATAAAATCCTTCGATTAGGCCCGGGATCATCTATTTATAAAACAAATTTTTTCTGTCCGATTGTTTTTAGATGAGTCTCCAAGGACTTATGCTTGTCACCGCAAGTACCTTTTTTTGGAACAGGGTCAACACAAACAACTATAACTTTGGAAAGTAATTTTTTTTTTTTTTTTTTGAAATTTTCGTGACTTCAAGTCAACACATCCTATAATAATGCCATATTACTACTTTTGTAAAATATCATAATTTAGTAGCAAAAAAAAAAAAAAAAAAATACTGAAAACTCTCATTTTTTCGTGCCTCTGACTACCCCTAACCCCTTAAGTACTGTTTATTTTGGAATGCACCTTGTACATATCATTTGGTGGAGCCCCGTTTAATATAATTTTATATGTGATCTATTATTAAAAGCATCTGCTGCTTATTGATTGCAGGGCCCTCTAATAGTGAAGTGATGACAAGTGTTGAGCAATTGCAACAGCTATTGAATCATGAAGGGTATATGAAATAAATTAAAATATCATTTGTTCAGTCTAATAATTTAAATATGTAAAGCACATTAGTGAATAACACATTTAATTTTATGTATTATGTAGCCACAAGCGAGAATATGAACTATGCAAGTTTTATGAATGAATTGGAAATTTGATGCGGAGCCATAAGGATTTGTTTGCATTTGTTTGTGCGTCAATTAAAAGCATATTAATTTAACACAATGAATGCACTGAGCAGTTTGGAGAGGAAGCGGAAATCACATTTTATGCACATGTTTGGTTTGTACATAAATACATATGTACATATATGCAAGTAAATATAATAGGCAATTTTTAATATGATTATAAAAATTACATTTTGGCATATTTATATTCAAGATAATATTTTTGAATGGGCCCAAGCCTTTTGTTCGCATTATGAATTGTGAAATTTTATTTGCCAAACATTCTTATGCAATATATGCTCGTAGGTGTGAGGTGGGTTCATTCTCAGTAAAAAACAGTCCTACCGGCAAGATTACCTTCCTCTGTAGAACAAGATCATTCTGTGTCGACCAACATCAAGCAATTTTTTTCTAATATCAGTCGCTTTTAGTCAAACGTGCACCTCTTGTTGATGTAACGCCTATATTTATGATGGCAAATGAATCAAATTGGATTCATGTTAATAAATAAATTAGCTAGAATCTCCATCAAATATATACAAACTATGTAACATATTTTTTGAACCTGTTAATATATTGTCTCAACATCAGAATGATAAATGGACAATAAGCAGGCGCGACATCTTACTATATACAAATATATATATATCAATGCGTGCATAAAGTCATATCGTTTCAGCAAAGTCGCTGTTTAAACGTTTGAATTGCCGCATTTGTGGCCACCACATGTTTACCGAAAGTCAAACCAACCTCCTAGCTGGAAATGAAATCCTTCAGTGTGTCAGCGCTTCAACGAATTTTACATTTCAATCCTTTAAATACTTTAAGAATTGTTGTTGTGATTTGACACATTCATTCATTTATTTCTTCCATGAAGAATGCCACCAGCCCTCAGCACAATAATTTACTTATTTTATTTTGGCGTAATGTTATTGTTGTTGTCTTTTGGATATTCGATTATTTTTAATATTAATTGCCGAGGCGGTGGCCCTTTTTTCCAAGGAAAGACTCCAACTGTGCCTCGTCGACACATCACACATGTGTGCATAATTAGTGGCGGCAACGTGTTGTCAGCGCCACAGCACCGTATTTGTGACCCTATAACGGGGGAATACACTCGCGTGTTCGTAAGTGTGGCTGCTGTTCGTTAGGGGTCTGTTGCGAGTACAAACATATCTCTCTGTATTCTTGCATTTTTCCAGTGTCATTTCATACTTTTTGAAAGTTTCATTCAGAGTTTGAGCTCAGCGGAAATATGTCTTTGAACTGTTGTCAGCAAGAGTATATAAAAAATCACACTTATTTTGTTTTATTGTCGGAACAATTCTATATAAAAATCCTTTATCACATGTTTATTTCGACCGAATGGAAAACGGGGGTCACATATAATTGTTTTGCGAAAAAAAGTAGAAAATAAACCCTAGACTTAAAAACAAAAAAAAAAAAATAAAAATTGCATGCACGTGAATAAACTAAACTTCCGAGCTACGTTGACATGCGCATAAATTTTAAATGGAGAGACCAGCCTCTGTAGGTAGCGATGCTGCAAGTTACTAAAAAGGCTCTTTAAAAGATTTTATAGATCTGCTAAAAGCGCTCATAATTCCAGCCTCTAAGGATAGAATAGCGGTAAATTGGTAAAAAAGCTGTAAACATTGGTGTTTTCATGTTCCAAAAAGTTAATCTCCTTACAGACGAGAATACGTCCGTGTGATACCAAAGATGACAAAAACGTAATGACAAAAACGTTGAACAAGCGCACAACTATAGAAATAGATCCAGAGTTGCCATTATATTGTCGTTAAAACACGCTATCGGTTGTGTTTGGGGTTTACCAAGGATCTCTTTGTTTTCAAGAAACGTATTCTCCAAAATTTGTTGCTTGTACATGCCATGTGCGGCTCTCATCAGCATGTCCGGTACTATTCCACGGTCTACACCAACATTACTGCTATTTTAAACATAGCACCCGTGAACAAAGTCGTCAGGTGTATTATTGCAAAACGCGCTCTAAGGCTCAGGGGTGCTGGAAAAATGAAAGAATATAAACAAGGACACTCCGACTCTTTCCCTGAATCCTGATTATTGAAAACTTGAATTACTGGGTCTCAGAGGTCACTCGGGGCGGCTTTTTCTCTGCTCTCATAGAGACCAGGCTGATGTAGCTGAAGAAGACGCTAAGTGAGTTTTTTCGCGGGTGGGTCAAAGTTAAGGGGGAAGGTTGGAGAGGGAATTTTCTGTAATGAGCTCTCTTCAATCCAAGCTTAGACAACCGGACAACTGTAATATTTTTTAGAAAAAAATTGCTGCCATCAAGGTGGCGATAGACGTACTGCAACGAAGTGCAACATCTTTCAGGGAAGTGAGTATTCACTCTGACAGCAGCAATATTAACGTTGAGAGCGTTAAATGTGAGCACAAAGAACGCTCGCTAGCCAGAGGGGGCCCGCTCACGTCGGAATGGAACCGAGTTTCAAATTGCGTCTCCCGTTGTAGCACTGGACCAATGGACATTGCGTGGGCTTAGCGGGCGCTGGTCGAAGACTGTGACTGGTAGACGATCTGCTCCTGTGCGGCTAGAGTAGAGCACAGGAGATCTACTGAATTATTTGCCCTGAGCAAAGTCCATCTTGTGCAATCGTAGGTGTTCCACTGGGCACTGTCCAATCGGCATTCATGCAGTGAAGCTAAAATATGTAAAAAAGAGTGAGGCGGAAACACTTATACTCTTTTTCCTCCATTGTTCGACCTTTGCAATGCATCTCGGTAATCTTACCTTCGGCGAAGCAAACGACATTTCCGAAACTGACATATATTAGCCGTCTCAATAAATTTGTTATAGGCTCAAAGCGCTTTGTCGATTTTTAAGGATCGGTGTTCTTAGCTGTCCAAATGAAATACGTCTCAAGATCGACCTATTAACCTGACATAACCTAAACTACCATAACTAAAGCAAAGATCATCAACCAAGTCTTTTTTAATTCATGTACGCTCGTTGGGGACATTAAATTAATATAATCTAAGACTTTTCATAAGATATCACATCAGCAGATGAGATCAAGTGACCTCAGATCACATCGCTTGCAAGTGAATTCCCGCCTTTTCATATAAACAGCGAACATTTATCGTTCAGATCGTTGATCGCTATCATGAGAGCATAAGCGGAGAGCGCACATGTGTGTAGGTAAGAGAAATGAGTGTCTCTCCCATAATAAACAATCAAACAACAAGTGCGATCGCCGTTCACCGGTATAGATCAGCACTATACAACAACTATCTGGGCTGATGGGAAAATATGAATGTGCCTTTAAGGGCATGTGTGTATGAATGTGCCTCACAGTTCATGCGACCTAAACAGGCGGCTCAAAGCAGTTGCTCCATCGGCGTGTTTGACAAACCGGCCGGCCGGTCGATCGTTAACAATACAGTGCCGCTGTGGCTCCAACGTGCGGCAGGCGCGTGTGGCTCTTTCAGTAAGCCGCCAGAGTTTGTATCTACTTGAGTAAAATTGATTTTTGCCCACAACGCGGCGTGTGTGCATATGTGTTTGCGTGCGTGTATATTGGCTTTTGTGATATTTTCATAACAGCAGTAAAAGTTGCAAGCAGAATTTGCAGGCGCGCGAAAAGTTCTCAAACAAGTGAGAGTATCTGCATGCAATTGACATAGTCACTTATATTTTTATAAATAACTCGAAGTATATGGATCTGTGCAAGCAAACTAAAACTGGAGCAAACGCAGGCGGCCTCAGCTTAGTCATTTTGTATAAACTTGCGATATACATATGTATGTATGCATATGTATGTATGTTGCATGTTGCTTATGTAATGTGACTTAAGTAAATACAAGACTTTATAAAAGCGATAAAATTTGAAAATGAAAAAATTTAACTTTTTGCTGCTTATAAGCAATGAATCGAGAAATGCTAAAATTTCAAAAAGGGAACAATTCTGATCATACAAATGTACATACCATGTGCATAAAAAACTGGCAGCAAGGCGACTTGAAAATGGATAACAGCTTTGAAAGGCAAAAACAATCACAAATAACAAACCCATTTGCCTTTCATTCATATGTGCATATGTATGTATTTCCGAGCTGTGTGCGCTGTGTGTTATCAATATCCGCTCAACGCTGACGCCCCGCTGCCAGCACCCGAATCGCGCTTAGCGTATATAGAACGGTGCTAACTGCTGTACGATTGCTTGTGTGTGTATGTGTGTAGTTACGCGATCGCACAGCACTTCGCACTAGTGGGTGTTTGGGTGGACGAGGCATATGCCGGACAGCCGATTGTGTTCGGCACTAGAATAACATACAAAGCGGAAGCGCAATCTCACACATAATAAATGTGCGCCATATCCAAGTGTGTTGGGCGGCATGTATGTATGTGTGCGTCGCTTGCTCCAAATGTTGCCCTATACATTGATGTGTGCGTGTGTGTGTGTGCATGTAGATCGTCGTTGCTGGATTCTGACTGCAGATCGTTCTGCTGACGTTCACTTGGCGCTGGAAGTCAATTAATTTTTGCTTTCAGCGGAGATTGTGGCATGTTTTCGCTGTTATCGTTGTTGTTGTTGCTGCTGGTGTGCCTTGCGTTGTGCCATTGATCGTGCGCGCCGCTACACCGTCTACCCACTAACTGCGATCGTATGCGCCGTCATTGTGATCAGTTGCGTGTTGGCGTTCCTGTCCAACGGGTGTGCCTTCCTTTTTCGCTCGCGTTCGCGAACCGTTGTAAGCAGTGTCCTTGCGCCAAGCAGGACATTTGGATTGGATTGTGTTGTGAAACTGTTTGTGCCTAAATACCAATACATATACATATGTTGTACATATGTATAAATATATAAGCCAATTTACTGTTACATACAAGCATACACTTAAGGATATATGTGGTGCTCAGCCGCAAGGATAACGCTTGTTAAGAAGTGTGCATAAATATTGGATTAATCTGTTGGAAAATAAAAGCACATACTGTATGAAAATAACAAAAACAAAAATTAAGTTATGTGTTAAATCAAAAACCCTTACATGTGCAATAATTAAAAAGATTAAAAATTATTTTGAAATATTTTCACCCACTAAAATTACCGTAAAGCAAGCGTGGAAAAACATTTCGGAATCCCTGCACTTTAAATAAGAGTCAACAAAATGGATTTGTCGAGGCGGTTGCGGTAAGAATAATATTAAACATTATTAAAAATTATAAAAAAAAATTAGAAAAATTAATTATAAAAAAATATATAAAAAAAATCTAAAAAAATTATTTAAAAAGAATTTAAAAAATCGCATTTTGCCACTGGCTTCTGCTGTCAGGCTGCTCTTTCGAACAATAATGAAAAATCAATGTTATTTAGTTTGTGATTAAAATGACTTGCGCTTGGTTGAGCGGATATAGACACCCAAGAGAGCGATATACATACATATACCCTAGTAAGTGTATGGCTGCCTCAAATGCGTCTGTTGTGCAACTGATTGGATCTCTTTGTGTGCTGTGCAAATTAATATGTCAATAAAGGATTTTAATTTAATTTCGAAATGTTTGTGAAGGCACTTGGAGATATACATAAATACATACATATGTGCATATGTACATATCAACAGCTGTTGGGTTGTTTGGCTGATTGTGTTGATGGCTATAGATCACGTATATCAAAACATATGTATATGTGGATGTAACTGTGCAACTGCTGAATAGTAAAGATATGTTCAAGGATATGTGCACGCACACATACAATTAAAGCTGCACAGATTTATTTGCGTGCATTTGCCGCTATTCGAAATTTCGCACTTTGTCGGCGCTTCAGCTCCTTTTGTGCGGTCGTGTGTGCGCGTATGGCAGACATTGAGCCATTAAAATATTTGAATTACATCAATTTCTGACATTTTCGTTACTACTCTCAGTGACAATTGTATGCTTTACACTTTCTCTATTTTTAGTACTCGGCCAACTCGGTTTAGCTGTGTCACTTGTGTGCTGTTATCCTTGTGGCACAGTTTGGATTGCACGCTGTTAAAGCATATGAAGTGCTGAGCTTATCCATTATTGGCATATGCAACAACAGTCGCATAAATGTAGATAAAGCACAAAGAATTCGCATTTGAATTCCTCGTCTACATTACTCAATTCGATATTTCAACTACAATTACACTTTCACTAACTCGCCACATATCAATTCGCGTCCACTTTAGTTGCTTCAGGTCGCAGATAAATATTTGTTCGGCTATTTGGTGCTTTTAAAGCGATCATTTTGTCAATATTTGTGCTCAAACTTACTGCTAGTTGAATGTTGAGTATTTTTTTGTATTCATTTGAAAAAAAAAAATCAAAAAGGCTTAAAGTTATTAATGATGGAAGCTGGAAATGCAAATATACATACTACATCGAGACAACTCTTTTGATATAAAAAATCATTATAAGTTGTTAAAATAGAGTAAAATAAAATTTTTTGCTTTATCAGGAATGCTGCAACTTAAATTATTGCGATGAATATTTATATATTTTTTATAGGGTCTCCGCCATGGAAAACTAAATATAACCTGTTCAGCGTATAATAATCATAATTTGAAACTTTCTGGTCTTATTTTTATAGAACATTTTGGAAGAAGAAAACTTGCGAACTTTTTAAGTTCACGATTTATTCATGAAAATTTTTAAAATTTTGAAAATTTTCACGCTCAATATACATTAAGCCTTATATTGTTTAATCTCAGAGCACCTTTCTTCTAACAATTTCAATTAAAATATCGTTCAAAATCACCTCCTATTTTTTTACCCGAACTCTTTCCGGTAGCTACCAACAACAAAAGGTATTCGCTGACTTTTATTAAGATATCTCACAGATTGACCAATATTTTCCGTTAAAGTCAACCGTAGGCACAGAGGTACACATATTTGGTACGGAGGGTTGAAAAGTTATAATCCGATTTGAACCATTTTTTACTTGAAAGGTGACATACCACATAATAATTATTTCTGTAAACTTGTATTCCGATATCTTTGTTAGAGCTTCATTTATATACTGTAGAGTTAAATGTTGAGATGAAATTCAAAATTGTGATATTTAGGAAGAAAATGCGGTTCGTCACATTTCGCACTGTGATATAAGATTGCAAATATACAATGTTACAAACCTAATTATGTTGAAATTGGTTGAATCGTTCCTGGCGGTGCTATGCGCATTGTCAATTTATTACACTGCTTCCTTTAAACCTCCTAAGTGTCATTTCAGCTGTTTTTTTTTTTACTTTAGAATTTGGTGAAAGAATAAAAATATTTATTTTTAGCCTTTTGATGTTCGGTTGAATATTTCTACTCCATAGATTATGTTGGTCTGTAATTGGAGGATACAAAACTGACGTTTCATCAAAAACTTCCAAAAATATGAAATATAATAACTACATATATATGCATTTTAATAGAAATAAAGAAAGATTTTGCTTGGCAACAACGGTCCACAGAAGAAATCCGTCATTTTTACAGAGTGTTAATTAATATCTCAATTTACATAAAGTTTGGGCTTTCTCAAGTTTTCCATTATGAAATGGAAAAGGGAGCAAAAGTACTGTTATAAATGTATATTTTATACGTGCTTCTATGATAAACCAAAACTACTTTGTGATCAAACATAATATTTAGTGGTTTCTCATATCAAACTTCAAACACACAACGCCACGATTTCGGAAATTCAATGCCATTAATGTAAAACAATAACCAGAGCTAGCAACAGTTGCACATTTCTGTTGTTGCACGATGAGCTAATAGCATTTACGCATGTGATTGTTTTTCTTTTTTCGACGTTAAATTGCACTGCAACAAATGATTACTGAAAGCTATTTTGATTCGCTAAATTTGCGAGGAGTTCACGCAGCGCTCATGGCCAGCAATTATAGACAAATAAATACAATAAAATTATATTTATGTGGGTGCTATGTTAAGTGAACTTGTAAATAGTGCAATGAGTGCACCTGTAAATGCACACGCACACATACACATACGAGTATACAAATCGGTAGGTAAGTGTGAGCGAGTGTGTCGGATGGGTGTGTGGTTAGGAAAACGAAAGTCGATCAAGTGCACTGTGTTCGGCTGGAAAATTGATTTGTTTAGATTTAAATTGGTAGACATTTTGCCACATGTGCAAAGCCACAAGTGGAGCGGACGCATGTTTAACTGGTTGCATGCTGTGGGGCAAACATCACACGCTGACTAAGTGTTTGTGTTAAGTACTTACTTACTTACAATGTAATGTGAGTGTTCACATATGTATGCATAAGTATGTAATTAAGTGTATTAGGGCGGGTTTTTTTTGACATTTTTTTTAATCTTCCTACATTTTCTAATAATAATATTCTTTTTTTTCAAAATAGTTTCCAATGATGGAAAAACGAAAACATGTTAACTCCCATTGCATCGCAGCAAAAATACCATTCACAATAAAAAAGTTTTTATACAAACACTTTTGCTTGTTCAGTCGGTTTGTATGGCAGCTAAATGTTATAGTAGTCTGATTTAAAACATTTATTAAGATATTAAAGCATTGCTTCGAATAATAGCCTATGCCGAATTTCGTGAAGATAGCCTTTATAATAAAAAAGTTTCCCATATAAGCACTTGCATCCGATCGTTCAGTTTGTATGGCAGCTATATGTTATAGTGGTCCGGTTCCAACAAATGAGCAGTTTCTTGGTATGAAAATGATTTGTGCAAAATTCCAGTTCCATATCTCAATAACTGAGAGAACTATGTCGCTCATCATGCTGAAGATTTATATATAGACGTTTTCGTCTGGGTGTTCCAAATTTCGTGGCAAACTTAATATTTCTAACCTGTTCAGGGCATGATTTTTTTAATTTTTCATTTATTTAAGACTTTTAGTTCGAAACATTTTTGATTGCTTTACAAAAAACTATTTTTAGCTCTTTTTTAGCTTTTTCAGCTTCATTTGTAATGATAGACATTTGCTGCTGTTTGAGACGGTTGCCATCTAATTTCATTAAATCTGATTGTGACTAATTTATTTTCAGCAAAACAATTTTCTTCAAAATTTAGCTTTACTTTCCTTTCTCGAATAATTCTCTCACTAATTACACGATGTGTTTTTAGTTTGCTTGAAAATCCTAAGATATTTTCGTCCTCTTTGAGAGTTAGACGAGAGAGAGAGAAAACACAGTGATTCAAGCTTGCTTGGATGAAGTATAATTGCATTTCTTGGTTAAATTTTAGATAGGGTTGCTGTTAGGTATTTATAAGGTTAGGTTTGGTTTGGTTAGTCTGGTAGGCCAATGAGCTACGCATAGGTCAGTTTTGGTACTTTGCGATACCAGATGGAGTTTAGATACTATGTCCATGGGGAGTATTCATCCTATAGGATGCCAGTGTTTGACGCGAATTTTAACAAACTCTGTGCCTTCACTATCGATCCAGTGTATCTACCGTGGCGATCCCAGATGCTTACAGCGTAGTTCTGTCAGTGCGGAACAAGTGCAAAAGAGATGCTCCATTGTTTCCCTGGTGTTTTGCTCTAGACATTTCCTGCAGTCTTCTCCAGCTCAGCGGTTATAAATTCAGCATAGTTTTAGCTTTTGCTTAAAAACATCAAGTCTGACTTTGCATCTTTAAAACACCGACTTCTTTTAGTTTATTTGCTTTGATGCTTTGATAATTATGCCTCATTAAGCAAGTATTCTCAAGGCAATAACCTCAAAATGTATTCCACTAGAGCTATAAGAAATTTATTGTTTGAAAATGGGGTTTGAATATGGTTTTGAAGTATTTTGTTTATATAAGAATAACTTTAAAATAAGTCACTTTTTCCAGTTCTTATAATAAATACTGGTAACTAAAAAATCAGAGCTAGACCACCCTAGTAAATTTTCAGATTATTCCACACACACATAACTATATATGTATATACTGGAAGGTGTGTGCCTTGAACCGGCATGTGTGTTAGTACTTCAACACACTTAAATACAATATTTGGAAATAACGTAATAAACTTAAATAGTTTAGTGAAGATCGAACAATAAAATTATTTTCACTTTGGCATTGATGTGTTTGTTGTTATTGCAGTCCATTCTGCTGAAAAAACAAATGTGTGAATAACTGAGGTGGTATCAAATGGGTGCGCGCGCGGTGAGCGCGGCCAGCGCAACTAATTCGAGTAATCAAATTCTTCGCCAGTAGTTGAGCTATTAAAGTAAATATTTATATTAACAGGAAAAACGCACAGCTTAATCGTACACACATATACATAGAAGGTGGCGGCACTTGAAGCGCCGCGATGCAAACAAGTTGGTGGAGATAAAAAGAAGCGTTTTGTATGTAGTGGAATTTTATGCTCTACATATATACACATACATACAAGCACACGTGTGACAAAATTTACTTATAAAACAGACATACATACATACATGTATAATCCTTCGCGCATGCGACGTCCTGCCTTCGGTTTGTGTCTGTGAGAATCAAAGCAAATGAAAACTCTTTGATGTATTTCTTGGCAAAAACAGCAAGAACAAAGAAAAACCATGGAAATTTTGCGCCACTTGTGGTTTTCTAATTTCTCATAAACCAAGGTGCGTCACTCACTCCGCGCTGAAATTTCTTTACTGCTGAGTTATAGTTCCAAATAGCCTGCATATTATAACAGTACACGTGCATATATAATACATGTGTGTGTGTGTTTGTGAATTTGAACAGTTGCAGTGGCAAAATTTCAAAGTTAGGCAGAAGTATTTGAGTTGAAACATACCACGATTGACGAGCGGCCTCCAACCTCCATCGCCAATCCGACAAGTGCCACAAATCCGCAGCTAATAAATTCTGCGATAAATACCACATTGCGATGCGCTACAGATGCTTGCGCGCGAAATGTGTGCAAATGTGCATGCGTGTGGTCAGTCCGAAGCCCTGCTGTTGCTAATCAATCTTCGCGCAAATGCTGATTCGCCTCATTTAGAAAGTCAATCACAGTGAAAAAAATCTATTATTGCTTCTTTATTTCTCTGCCACCATAATACACTTGTAGATCGCGCATCTGTTCACCATATTCTGTTTCACTGGTTTTCGAAAAGTCGAAAATGAGGATAACAATTCCCATAGAATCAAGTTTCCAGGATGATGGGGTCAGAACCATGCACTGCGGTAGGGTCCCACACCATAAAGGAGTTGCTCCTCATTATGGAGGAGAGAATGGGGAGAAAGGCACTAGCAGCAGGCAACAGGAATGCGCCACGCCATGTTTCTATTGGGAGGTTATAACCTAGTAAGATTTAGAGATATGATCAAAGTCCGCAAAGAGGGATTTCGCCTCTTTGTCCAACATGGGCATAGTCTCACAAACTTCAGAATACCTGATTCTAGATTGCCCAGCAATTTGTAGAATCAGATTCATGACCCTAGATTCATATTGACAGGGATCACATCACCTCCATCACGTCCAGCAAGCTTCTGGAATTATTCAGATCTTTATGACCATATGTGATATAGGAGAAGGCAAAATAAATCAAAGATTGCAGTGCAAAGCCTTAATTAATCTATCTATCTATCTTGATCATCTGATATTGATATTCCTCTAGACTCAAGCATCTCTGGTATTACTAAGGCCTAGAGAACGCCAATTTCATTTCAGGAGTTCCTTCCTTACTTGTGCTAGAGGTGATGTCTCTGAAATTGTCGTATTTTTCATCCTAAATGTTGTAATATCAGTCGGTGTTTGTGATATCTGGGGCTGCTTTATTGTGGTTTCGTTGATAAGGTGGATTTAAAATTGACAGTTTATCAGCCTACTTCTCTGACTCTAGTGTCGAGGTGTTGACTGCAGCCTCTAGATCTGTTGCCCATTTTGCGTAATTTGGACGCTCACCAAGGTCCATTGTCCCACAGCTAAAATTGGCGTGCATTTTGAAATTTCCAAAAACAAATAATTCTACCATTTTTCTTAGTGAAAGGGTTTTCCCTGTATATTTTATATACAAAATACGTATATTTTTTACCCTTCTTTGTAGCAAATTTTGGAATTATTGCTCAAGATGAATTCTTTGGTTCAACGCCTCTAAAAAAGTCAGATATTTGCAATCTACTCTCGCAGTTTCGTCTCGTATTTCCGTTTCCGCTTCCACCTCGAAGAACTTTAGCTGAAAAGCACAATTTGACGAAAGTTTTCAAAACACCACTCTATTTTTAACCAGTTAATTACTAGTGCTGTTCGAATAAGAGCCACATTTACCGTCATAGGTTCGGATACTGTAGATATGCGTGAATGTGCAAGCCAAGAGTATTTTTGGTAAAAGTCATAAAGTTCTAAATTTTCTGCGTATCTTACATGGGCTACGCATGCTTACATATATGTATGTGTATATATGTATATTTTTATTTTTGTACGCTACACATGCTTTGCGGCAATGGACTCGAGCGGACATTGCCCAATGAGGCGACATAATAAATGCGTGAACACTGTCCACATTTACGGCATTAGCAGGAAATTCGTCATGACTCCAGGCACTGCTGGCTGCCGTTCGCTGGTTCTACCTCCCTACACACATGTGTGTGCTTGGTGTTGGTGGGTCTTTTCTCTGATGTCTGTGACTTTTTGGCCGCGTTTATGCCACTTGAAAACATCAACGCCACCATAGCTACCGCCACCGACATCGCTGCCGCCACAAGTGAAGCGACTTCAATGGCATTGGTAGGCGACCATTGGCGAATTTGATCATACATACATAGCCACATATGACAAGCAGTCATATGCGCTTCTTTCGCGCCGACCTCCTCAAACGCGGGCGAATCCGTCAAAATGTTGTTTGTTTACATATTGAATGTGTGTTGTCGTTGGCGGCTGTCGCAGTTTTGAACAAGGAAGCGGCTTGCTGTGTATAAATGTGGTCAACATATGTACATAGTTATGTATGTAAGTATGTATGTATTTGACTCAGTAAATCTGATTATGTGTCTGTTGGAAAATGCGTGCGACACGCGTCCAAGCAAAATGCGCTTTCTTTCCCTTTTGCTGGCTATAGTCTGCCTGACACAGTGATCATCCGACTTTTGGTTCCTACATACACACATATGTAGTACGTACCAGGCACCTTTGCGACCAGTGCCTTGAATGCATGCCACATTCGTCATAGTTTACATCATTTGCATGAAATGCACGTGCGAATTACGTCTGCAGCAGTGTTGGTGGATATACTACGTCAAGAACCGCAACAACTGTTGAATCGAATCGCATTCGGCTGTTTTTGCTTGGCTAGCCATTCTTCTTCTAGGCCATTTTCGCTGCCAGACACTTTGCGAATTTTGTAATATTCATGTGTGGCACATTAACTTCTTATGTCTTTTTGTTGCTATATTTAGTTGAAGATAGTTTGTTATATTTAGCTGAGGTGAAATATGCTCATAAGTGCTTTACTCGGTCATTAACTTCGTGTTGTTGAATTTTAGAGCGCTTTTCTTGCTCTGCTGGCAGCTTTATAATTACTTGCCACTTCTCGTCTTACGACTTTCGTTTATTCTTCAACAGGTCATTTAGAGGCTTAGTAATGCTCTGATATATAGTATATAAGTATTTATTTTTAAACCTCTTAAGAGTATATGAGAAAATGTCTATGATTTTGCTAAGTTTATGGAAAAGCCGGCTTGGACAGATGTCGGAAATTCAGTAAAAAACTTAATATTTTTTTTTGCAAAATTTTGAGTAAGAATGTTGTTGGTATTCCGAATGCTTCCTTTAAGTATTGCTGAAAAAGAAAGAAATCTGGATGTTGCGAAACTTCTGCTCCTAATTGTGGTGAACGTCTCAAGGTTATCGGACATAGAGTGAAACGCAAAAGAGGAAGCTGCAAACATGTCACAACACTGAACTCCGGACTACGACAGGATGCCTCTTGATGTCTCCTATTGAACACCTGGATAGTGACGTCTGTAACATATCCTCCCAATTAAGGAGCATAATGAAGCATATATTCAAGCATTTTCCTTCCTCAACTACATACGTCGACGACATAAAACAATACACCTACTAGACTTTGGACCCAATTAACTTCCGACATGCATTGACCGCCATTCATAGTGGAGGCATTAACACCTTCACCGACTCCCTCAGAGTCAAATCACCACCAATTATACATGAAGAGCTCGAGTTGCCGCTAGAAAGGAGAGTGAACCTTGCGCAGATTCGTTCTGAATACTGTAGCAGGTTAAACTCCTACTTATCCAGAACAAATACTGGCATATGAAACATATGTCCAGCGTGCAATGAGCTCCAGTATGACACTATCCACATCTTTGCGTGCTCTCTAACCCTACACATGTGACACCCTTCTCCCTTTGGTCTAACCCCGTGGAAACAACATGTTTTCTGCGCCTAACGTTGTATAACGTCGATGACAACTTCTTTAATCCTTACCCTCTTAACGTGGATAATGTAACCGATACAACAACAACAGGTTATCGGACAATTTATGTCAAAAATATATTCTGAGGTCGGAGTTTTCTTGTGTTGGTTAGGAACTAGTTTCATTATCAGCTTCTATGGAATCAGTGAAAGGTATTGCAATTGAAATGGAGCAGCCAACGCACTTAGTTGATCCAGATATACTATTGACTTCATAAAAAGCATTATTACATATGAATTTTTATACCTTGAACTTGGTATATTAAGCTTGTCACGAAGTTTTTAATGTACAGAACGAAATTTTGGAGATATAATGTATATATCGTTACCTAAAATGCAAAATGACGTAATATCAGTTTTCATAAGTTTACAGGCGGAGGAAAACGGTAAAATAGAAACCACTCATATTGAAACAGAATTTGAGTTTTGGTTATGAATTGGTTATATATTAAATATATTGGTTATATTTGACAGCGAAAGCTGAAAGTTTTATGCATACAAACTATTAAATCAAAATTAAGTTCTTGTATGGACTTTAGCTTTGTTACCGCCCCTTTTTCTAATCCAAATATTATGCCATACTTAGCAGAGCAACCCAACGCTTCGTAACTTTATTATGCCCCAGACAATAATATTTTGAACATCTTCTTAAGTTTGCGAATTTCGCTATGAAATCATTTTAATTATTATGCGTAACCACAATTTATGAGTCAGCTGACTGATAACTATTAATAATTTGACAAATTCGCATATGGCAGTAGCGCGCGCTGGCGCACTTCTATCCACTTAAGTATGTATGGCATGTGAGCCTTATGCTCATTCAATACTGTGTGCGATAATTCCATTTTTACTATGCGTACAATTTCATGGGAGAACAAAAAAAAATGCTCACGCTTTTGTCTAGTTGTCATTTGTGTTTTCTTGGCGGCTGCACAGCATATTTGGTGGCTCATTTTCATTAGCTTTTGACAGGCATGTCTGATGTTTGATATAAAGCGGCAACTACAGGGTGTGACGTTAAGTTTTTTTCGGTATATTTTTATAAAAATAAAATTATTTTTTCTTTAAGATGCTAAAGAGCCACATGTTTTCGATATGTTCTAAGCAAATTTAAGGTAAAGAACTGGATATTTCAGAAAAATATAGATATAGATTACCGAACAATTGTATTTTTATACCCTGAGCAGAACTGATATTAAGTTTGCAACAACGCCCAGCTAGAAATGTCGGATTATATAAAAAATGTACATAAAAATATATATATACATATGTGTATATAAATGACCAACGTTATGTGCTAAGTAGTTTTGGCCCTATTTGTCTGTTTGTATATACGTGAAATAGCTCCTAAGTTTTTGAGTTATCGCTTTGAAATTTCGTACACATCTTTTTCTACTCAAGAAGGTTTTGATTTATCGAAAGCGCCGATATCGGACCAATATCGCTTATATCCGCCATACAGGCCGACCGATCAAAATTAAATGCTTGTATGGAAAACTTTTTTATTCTAGAAGATATCTTCACGAAATTTGGCACAGACTATTACCCAAGACATCGCTTAAATCTCAGAAGAAATTGTTCAGATCCACTATAGCATTTAACTACTATACAAACCCGCCGAACCAAATCAGGTTGTTTTGTGGAACACTTTTTTGTTTGACCGGCTATCTTCCCGAATTTTGTCATATCTTTTTAACCAAGGTAATTTATTTTTGGTGCAACCGAATTTAACATATTTTCTTGTTTAAAAGTTATTCAAAATAGTAACATAATTTCTTTATGGCACACCCTGTATTTGTGGTTTGCATTGGCAAATGGGTTTTAGCTATTTTCCGTGTTTGTTTTTGTTGTTACTTACTATTGTTGTACGCTTATTTATTTTCTTTTATTTTAACATTGTTGTTGTATTTATTGGTTGGTGCTTTGTTTTCAAATATGGAAAGGGTATTACTTATTTGGTGAGCAAACACTTGGCTTTCAGAAGTTGCGCGGATTTGTTTGGGCAAGTGTGTGTGTCTATGCTTAGTTATAGTAATGTTGGGTTGGTTGTGATGGCGCATGCCTCACAGCTCATAAACACTCATACATAGTCAATTAATCATTTCATCGAAGCGCCGAAAATTATGCGCCTAAATAATTAAATGAATTACGTGCAAAGAAAATCAATGAGGTTCACGAATTTCAACGAAATTCATATAGCAAACCAAAAAAATTAAAATAAAAAATTGTATGAAAAATCATTTCAATAAAAAGCTAAAAAATCTTAGATAATACTTTACTGTTTGCTCTTTGAACCAATTTCAACTATTTTTTCGATTTTACACTTAACACAAAAATCCAATATCTTCATATGTTTGATTATTATTTTAAGTTCTCTAATATGTGTGCACACGTGTGATTTTCACTACAACTTGCCCCCACTCGCTTTGTTTACATTATTAAAATCATTTGTTTATCATTGAGTGTATGCCACTTGACCGCTGAGATCTTCACTAAAATGTAAAATGCTTATGTATGATTCAGTGGTTGGACTAATGCCTTGGCTGATTCTGAGAGTTTGCACTCGTGTACTTTATGAAAATGTTTTCAACACCGTGTACATCCCCACCTTGTTGATGACGTAATGGTGGACGAGCCTGAGATCTATGCATGAGTTATACTAAGTAATACTAAAATTTACCGCAAACGTTGGAAAAAGAAATTCTCAGAAGTATTCAGGAGTCATGGACATTCCAAGCAACATACTTACACATATGTTCATATTCTATTTGTAATTAGTAGGAAATAGGCTTACTGATTGATGGAAAACACCTTAGTGATACGTACATTAATGAGTCAATGCTCCATGAAAACTTGGAAAATCTTTATTTCTTGTAATTTATTATCTCCAGTGAGAGAGTAAATTAATTTTTAGATTTTTTGTTAGTAAAATATTGGAAATTTATCACATGCTACATAACTGATGCCTGTTGATGCCATATATGTTCGAATACTATTAGTTCAACTTGTGTATACTTTGCCTTCTAGTTATAAATAATTTCCTAACAAATGTTTTTGAGAGATTTTTTTCTTCATGTCTATTCTTAAAGCGAATCTTTGAGGAGGAGAGCCATAAAATACATTTTGGGAGAAAAGATGATAGTGATAAATAAGTAGTTTAACTTAATCAGTTATAATTTTTTTATTTTTGAAAAATAAGGATAAAAACAGTTAAACAGAGAGAAAAATGTTGAAAATATATGCTCGTCAAGTTATTTATATCAGCTAACACTAATCTGTCATAACTTGTCGACCCCTTCAACCGTGATACCTTCCTACCCTGAGTTTTGGAACATGAAGCTCTGCTAATTTCTTACTATTATTTTCAAAATTATACGAATTTATTCAAATGATTGCGGATATAGTATAACTTGGTATTCATATTTGTTCCTAGAATGCAAAAGTTGTCAGCATTTAAAAATAAAATTTCATTATTTCGTGTTTTATGGTTGCCTCGAAAATTTTCGACTGTCAACAAAAAACTTTTTCAATATTCCCTTTCCTGAACGGTCATAACATTGACAAAATCTGTATGAGTCAGCAATCAATACGCATCAAATATTCCACCTTTCTACAAAGTTCCATACTAAGTTCAGAAATTTTCTACAAATGTCACTAAAACAATATCCTTCCATTTCCAAAGCTTTGACAATTTTGAATACATATTAAATCACTGAGTTAATTTTGGGAAAGTAACTCTGTTTTTTCACCATCCCATTCCCTGCAAACCATACTGATTTTTAAGATCGACATCAGGTTTTTTGAGCGCATGCCAATGCTTTTGAAACGGAAATGAGATTTTCTTTGAATAAAAGAGAAAATCTTGAGGTTGTAAGTCTATGTATATTCACGGTTGATTTTGCTTAAAACCTTAAAATTTTCCATGTAAGATTTTTCAACGCAGATTTTCGTTAAGGAGCCTGAGAGTAGAGATCACGTGACGTTTGTATGCGCGAAAAAGGTGCGCAGACCTCAATCACGACTGCAAAAAAATGAGACTATTAATGGGTGGACATTTATATAGATGGATTTTGCTCTCTCGGCGCCAAACTGTTTAAAAAGAAGCTTTTCGTTCACTACAAATGAAATCAGCCATTGACATAGGTGACTGAAAAGATAAGAAAAAAAGTTCTCGAGAGGGTTAAATATATTTTAACCAAATAAAGACGATATAAATACTAGTATTCATTATGGTAACTAAGTCAAAGTGGTATTAAAAAATTACAAAATAATAATATCAGTCTGATGAATTTTTACGATTAAGTTATTTCTCATAAACCCTGAAATGCCAACACAATTCATGGAAAATTTGTTGAAACATATAGGATTTCTGCAGAAATAAATAAGTATTTTGTTCATTATGATTACTTGTAAAATGTCTAGTACTATAAGTTGTTACAGTGAATCTAGTACCACTACATTGTAAATAAAACAAAAAATATCTAACTATTCATCAATATGTATTTTGTCGCAAGTGATATACTTATGCTAACGATTTCCAGTCCGCAAAACACTTCTTATAAGCACTTTTTGGAATGGACCTCAACTCTTTCAGCGACTTTTGTTTTATCTCTTCGAACGACTGAAAACGAGTGCCATTCTGACCTAACCTCATGAACCAACGACTCGTTGGTAGTTATAATGCTCTCCATGAATGTGGGATCGAGATTCGCACGATGTGTGTCCACAAAAAACTGTTTACGGTACTCTCTTTGAAAAATTTTCAGCTTTATCGGTACGAGTCGAGCAAGAACTCGTTTCATACCCTTAATATTCACCAAAACCATTCGAACGGACTTGCGAGAGATGTCGCACTCTACTGCCGTGAAGATATTTGGTCAAACAACAAAGTTTTTCTTACAAGGACTTGAATTTCGTATGATGGTCCGATAAGGATCATTGATTTCGGCAAATGAGCTTCGGGAGAAAAGGACAAAAGTTCTGATCAATATCTCAAAAACTGAAAGACATGGTAAAATCGACTCAGCTGTTCATTATATTATTGTTATATACATGTACAGTATATAAGGGCCACCGTTTCCTTTTACACACATACAGTCCAGAACGGAGTAAAAAAAATTTAAAAAAATTGAACTTTTTGCGAATTTAATGAATTTTAATTATTCGCAGTATTCTTTGCAGATCAGCCGCAATATGCGAGTAAATTAAGAGCTAGTACATGCATGAGTACATATTATATCTACAAATTTCTATCTAAGAGTTCGCTGTGCTGTGTCATGCGCCAGTTGCTAATACAGCGGCTTCCATTAGGTCCATTCTAATTCAAACATTTATCTTCGCTGTCGACATTTGTCACTTCGGTAATGATGCAACAAATTAAGCCGCGTCAACGCAACTCACTTGAAGACATGAAAACACACACACACATACGTGGCGGTACACATGTTCAGCGAAGTTCACAAGTCGACAAGCGCGCTCTTTGTTGCAGTGCTGCAGCGACAGCGTTTGCGCTGCAAAGCCGCAAAGTGTTGAGTGAAGTTCATTTAGCTGCGGATCAATTTCAATCGAGTCAATGTTTCAAGTTCAAACGTTACGCCTTGTGACTGGCAGACTAATGCCACGGTCGCCGGCACTTGCTGCCTCCAATTGTTGCTGCCTTATTCGCCTTCACACACACATACACTTCTAAATATTTGCTGCAGACGACACTTACTGCTTGTATCACTGTTTCAAACGGCAGTTTGTGTGCTGAATCTATTGTGGCGCAGCTTCACGCATGCTGCATGTGACGCATGTGTGGCAATGCTTGTGCTGAGGCTCGATCACAGCTCAGTGATTCTCAGTTGAGTGTTGCCTGTTCATTGAACTTAAGATTTTTCGTTGCATTTTTGCGGAATTTTTGCCGCATCAGGGCAGACAGACAAACAGACAGACGCAGAGCAAGAACAGACAAATAGGCCGTCACACAAATGAACCGATAA
This sequence comes from Bactrocera zonata, assembly GCA_037783105.1. NCBI lineage: Eukaryota > Metazoa > Arthropoda > Insecta > Diptera > Tephritidae > Bactrocera > Bactrocera zonata. The sequence goes on from JBAWJQ010000459.1 coordinate 264,279, forward strand.
ATGTGAGAAACGGTTAGCCGCCGCACATTTGCTGCCCTTCTCAGAGCCACACACACACACACACATTTGGTATTCATTTACGTCTGTGTGAGCGTGCACTCCCACAAGACGGCTCATATTTGCTTATGAGCCGTTAAATGAAGATGTATGATGTATGTAAGATTTGCTTGTGCGCATATTTGTGTGTGTGTAATCGCTTGGCACCGCTTGAATAATTTCACTCTTAGTTCCATATCAAACAGGAATTTTCGTTAATTAACTTCTGCTGCTGTGCGGATGACTTGTCGCCGCGATGCTATGATATTTTGCAGCACAGCAGCATCAATCGCTTTTCACTCACAGTGTGGATTCTCGAATGTACTATATGTTTGTGTGTCGCGTCGTCACGCTTGGTGCAAAGCATTTGAGGCATAACGTGGTTCATTGATCAATTTGCTTTCAGCGCAGCAAGGTATAGTCGTGTGGGGAGGACCTTTTAAGGGAATCGCTAAAAATGAGCTGTAAATTATTCATTAGGCGCGGGTTCCCATGCACCTACACATACATATACAAATGTATACAAATTACACCCATGTCTCTAAAATGTATTCTACGATTTCTCGTGGCATGCGGCAGCTTCTTCTTCAGCCATCTACCATCCCTTTCTAACGCTCCCATTATGTTGTTGCTATAAATTCCACCTGATTTCACTTTAAATTATCTAGAAGCCTTACCAGTACGCACAACATACGCTTACAATCGATTCCCATGCCCAACACTGTGATGTGGTGATGAAATACATCTTTCCGCATTCACTTCCGCTCGCACCCTCGCTTACACTAACCTGATGCATGCAACACTGCGCACACACTCATACGTCCATAATATATGCGAAATGCGGTTGAAATTTGTAACCACTAGCTTACATACGTTTTAAAGTGTGTGTGTGTGTGCGTGTTTGCTTAGAAATGCTGCTTACATCGTGTATGGTAAATTTCGTCTGCGGCATGCAACATGAGTTTCGCATATCGGCAAAACATAAAACAAATGTTATTCGCTTAATTAAATCGATAACGTGATGTTAGAATTTATTATGCTTTGATTAGTTCCCGCACGCCATCTACCCTGGGCCAGCGGTTTAGTCACACGCTTGGGATGACGGGTTCTTTTGGTATACACATGGCAAATATTAAGTCTCTAATCACTTCTATGAGTGTTGAATTTTTGAAAATTTTGAGTTTGAAAATTATCGAAATATTTTTTTTTTTAGTTTTATAGAGCAAGTTTGGAGCCCGATGGGTTCCAAATATTTTGTGGCGGACATTCATAGATAATGTGGTAAGCCGTTTCTTTATCACTTTCTAACCGTTTCCTTGTCCCCTTTATAATTTGCAGCTGTGGCAAATATTCTAGCGCATGCTCTTCAAAAGTCTTGTCCCCCATTAGAGCAGTTGTAAGTCTTTGATCATTCCCAGCAGGCATTGTATTGACTTCGCTTCCGATTCATCTAAAGAGGCTCGTAGCTTTGCCAACTTGTCCACTTTTTCGTTGTAAAAAATATTTCTGTGACCGGAGAGCAAAATAATAGACTTCGCTTTGTTTAGTAAGCTCGACTTTATTTTTGGCAACGACAAGGCTAGCAGTGCTGCTTGGTTATCTGTGTCAATGATCGCTTTCTGTATCCTCCTGTTCAGTAGATCTTCACTGGTCTTTTCTATGCCTACTACTTCTGCTGGAAAGTTTGCTAGCTGAGATTGGTAGACGGAAAGATCGAAAGATATGATCCTGGGAGAATATCGCCGTTCCTACTCCATAGTCCAATTTGGATCCATCGATACAGATACACTAAACCTCTTCTCCATTCATGTTAAATAGGAGTTCTCACCCGAAGGTGAGTAGTCAAATCTAATCTTGTTGGTTTATGATGGCACTATGTCTATAATCTTTCTTGCACCAACCACATGCAAGTAATTCCTTTATTCTTATAGCAACTTGTTGCTACTTTCCGAGTAAAGAGATCTATGAGCAGTTTATATAAAAGTATGGTATAATGAGCCCGTCTGTCGGATATGACTTAAAAGACTCGGAAACTCCTGCACACGCTGCTTGAGGTAATGAAAATATCTAGAACTTTTTAATAGAACATTGAGGAGGAAACCTTATTTCGACAAGCCAAAACCCTAAGCTTCAATCAATAATTCTCAATACAAAATATCAGATTTTTTTGAAAAGTCAGGCTTTATTGATAATTAAGTTACGCCATCTCTTGGGAAATAGCAAGTTTAATAGTTAATATGAAGAAATAATGAGAGACAAAAAGTTATTCCATCGAAATTGAATAATTCAGCTTGGAACTCAGTCAATAGACGTCACAACAACAGCTGCAATGTACCATGCAGGGAAATATATAGGTAGAACTGGAGAGCTTTTCAAGTATTTCATTGGTGCACTTGAGCTTGTGGGTATCAATTCGGGCCTGGCGTACCTATAACAATTAATATTTGACAAATATAAAATCAAGAATTGAATACTCTTCAAGTTTCTATATATTCAGTGTACTTGCCTGCTTGAATTGCTGCCTTTTATTTCACATCTTCTACGATCTTTCTTGTGAAACCAAAGCTAATCTTTCGTTTAATTTTTGAAAACAGAAACAATGATAATATATACACTTGTGCTTCAGTAGATGCTCTTGAGAGATTTATTTAAATAATAATTTTCTTAGAGCTTCGTCGTTGTACTTTGAAGGTCAGAAAAATCTCTAATATTCTCGCTGAAATTTAATGCAATGGCTTACGATGTGCAACCCAAAATACCATAAAAAAATGCTTGCCTTCAAATACTTTTTTGAAAACATTTAACAAAGGCTAAGAAAGAAAAAGCTTCGTCATGACTCGCCATGCGCAAACATAAGTACCGGGACGTGCACCGATTTTGATAATTGCATGCGTGGACGCGTACAAAACCCAAAAGTGTCAGGCTATGGTTTCGAAAGCGAAACCCTCGCCGCGGGCAACGTCAAAAGAAGTCCAAACAGCGATGCAAGATGGGCTTCAGCGAACTATATACTATACACTATACTATATAGTATACTATACATATGTGCATATGTATTTATATACAAAACCATTGTTCTGCTGTTGCACAACATATCAAAGTTAAGTGTACAAAGTGATGAAAAAGTGGCAAACATAAAGAGGGCACAAAAAAATAACAAATATATAAAAAATAAAACCATTGTATAAAACTTATAATGAAACTGAAGAGGTTTTTAACCTTAAAGGTTGCCACAAAAGGTGATGCGTGTATTTGAGGCGCTCATGAAGACAGCAAAGCCATGCGTCATTGGCACTGGCGCCGATCTGTTGAGCTTGTGTTGCACGTGAGCGCGAATTGCTTGAAGAAAAGGTTCGCGAAAGAAACCGGTTAACTGATGCCTGCAATGTTTTGAGATTTTCCTTTTTTTCGTTTTTAATTTAAGAATGATGAAGAGGACGGCTAACTGCCAGAAAGTACTAACCACAATGCATATCTGTATGTGTGTATGACACGTAGCTTTAATGGTTCCTGGGTAAACATTGGATTAAAAATCCATGTTGTGTTTAATTGCTTTGTGGTGATAGGCATTGTAGGCTGTTAAGCATGCAAAGGAATCAGTTTCAGGCAAGTGTTACTTATGTAATTTAATATTTTCCGGTAAAAAACGTTATATTCACAAAAATGAAGCCTTGTTCTATTACATAGGCCTGGTAGGGTCCATAGACAGTTCTAGACATTCTGCGCCAAAAAGTGTAAAATTTCCCAATGAGACATACACTTAATAAAATCATGTTGCATTAAATTCTATTTCTCGAATCCGAAAAGTCTTGAACTTCTAATATTGAAGATAGTACGATTTTATAATGTCTGGTCGTCTTCTATATAATATTTGATTATCAAAGCGTTGACTAAATCCTTCTACAGTCTCACTTTGTCAGATACTAAACGTCAGTTTACTCTTTCTGCTTGACTCGTTTTGTGAGCAAATGGCAGTGCAGTCAGCTTTTAGACTTAGGAATTCCTTACTATTAGCCGCCAGTAACAAAGTGGAATTTTATGATATTGGGACTTTCGAAATCCTACAAAATTGAATTTTTATTCCGTCCCTATATAGTTTCCTTCCAGAGAAGAGTGGGAATCGGTCGAGATGGACAAGGAAACAGGGATAATCTATACGGATGGATTCAAACTAGATAATCGAGTGGAAGGTGGTGTCTTTTCAGCAAAATTAGATACCAAAATCGCTTTCCGTTTACCAGATCACTGCAGTGGCTTTCAAGACCGCAGCAAATAAAGAAGATGTTGTTGTGCTGATAAGAAGTCTGCTCACAATAAGAAACATACTTATATTTACAGAGAGCCAAGCGGCTTTGAAATCACTGATGTCTTCTATGTTTTCGTCAAAGATAGTGAAAAAATGTCTTGATCTCATAGTGGATTTAAAATTCAATTCCTCGATAAATTGGCAATGGGTTCTTGGGCATTGTGATATCCCTCTTAACTACGAATCAGATGAACTAGCCAGAAAAGGCACCACCCTACAATTTGACTTGGATAAAGAGAATTTTTATGCCTCTAGCCACTTGCAGATAATTACTCGGCGAACATGTTACAAATATAGCTCAATTCCGGTCGAGTCAATCTCTGAATTGCTTAATAAGCAGGCGAACATGACATGAATGGAACATAGGCCGCAGTTGCCGACTATTAAAGTTCATAAGGAATGGCATAAGAAATCTAGTAAGAGTGTTAACAGGTCATTTTCTAATCGACAGACAAGTTAGTAGACTAGCTGCACCATAGAATGATTATTGTATAAGCTGTTAGCGGAGGATGGAGTCATGTGTAGAAGTTCACGCAAGTGAGGAAAGTTCTCTGATCGCCATTCACTTGGGAGTGGCCAGAAACGATTCTTTTACATATGACTCAAGCAGCTCACGACTTCCGGTCTTTGACCAAGTATCCTCTGGGTAGCCTAAGAACATCCGTTTGAAGGCGAGCTAAAGTGAGAAGGCGAAACACCCCCTGCATAGGGTTGTGCGCTGGGTTTGGGACCCGCCACGTAAAAAAACACCCCCAATGCAAAAGTTTAAACAGCCTCGGATGAGAGACCCCCCTTTTGATGACGACCACGGCAAACGAAATAAGGACTATGATTTGAGGGCATGCACCTGGAATGTCCGGTCCCTTAATTGGGAAGGTGCCGCTGCCCAGCTGGTAGATGTCCTCGTAAAGATAAAGGCTGACATCACCGCCGTCCAAGAAATGCGGTGGACGGGACAAGGACAGAGACGAGTAGGTCCTTGTGACATTTACTACAGTGGCCACATAAAGGAGCGCAAGTTTGGTGTTGGATTCGTGGTGGGAGAGAGACTCCGTCGCCGAGTACTATCATTCACTCCGGAGAATGAACGTCTAGCCACAATCCGCATCAAAGCGAGGTTCTTCAACATATCGCTGATTTGCGCCCACGCCCCGACGGAAGAGAAGGACGATGTGACCAAAGATGCCTTTTATGAGTGCTTGGAGCGCACTTATGAGAGATGCCCCCGCCACGACGTCAAAATCGTGCTTGGCGACTTCAACGCCAGGGTGGGCAAAGAAGGTATCTTTGGCACTACGGTCGGTAAATTCAGCCTCCACGAGGAAACATCCCCAAATGGGTTGAGGCTGATCGACTTCGCCGGGGCCCGAAATATGGTTATCTGTAGTACTAGATTCCAGCATAAGAAGATACATCAAGCTACCTGGCTGTCTCCGGATCGAAAAACCACCAACCAGATCGATCATGTTGTGATAGACGGAAGACACGTCTCCAGTGTTTTAGATGTGCGTGCGCTCCGAGGTCCTAACATCGACTCGGACCACTATATTGTTGCAGCCAAAATTCGCACCCGCCTCTGTGCAGCAAAAAACGCACGCCAACAAACACAAGGAAGGTTCGACGTCGAGAAGCTGCAATCACAACAGACAGCCGAACGATTTTCTACTCGGCTTGCACTCCTGCTCTCTGAGAGCACTCGTCAACAACTCGGTATAAGGGAACTGTGGGACGGCATTTCAAACTCCTTACGTACAGCTGCAACCGAAACCATTGGTTTTCGGAAAGTGCAAAGGAACAGCTGGTACGACGAGGAGTGCCGTGTCGCAGCGGAGAGAAAACAGGCTGCCTACCTCGCAACGTTACGATCGACCACAACACGTGCGGGATGGGATAGATACCGAGAGTTGAAGAGGGAAGCGAGACGCATTTGTAGACAGAAAAAGAAAGAGGCCGAAATGCGTGAGTACGAACAGCTTGATAAGCTGGCCGACAGGGGTAATGCTCGAAAATTCTACGAAAAGATGCGGCGGCTTACAGAAGGTTTCAAGACCGGAGCATACTCTTGTAGAACCCCCAAGGTGATCTAGCCACCGATGCCCAGAGCATACTTAAATTATGGAGGGAACACTTCTCCAGCCTGCTGGATGGCAGTGAACACACAACACCAGGAGAAAACGAACCCGATACCCCAATCGATGACGATGGAGCAGATGTTCCATTGCCCGACCATGACGAAGTTCGAATAGCAATTGCCCGTCTGAAAAACAACAAAGCGGCAGGGGCCGACGGATTGCCGGCCGAGCTATTCAAACACGGCGGCGAAGAGCTGATAAGGTGCATGCATCAGCTTCTTTGTAAAATATGGTCGGACGAAAGTATGCCCAACGATTGGAATTTAAGTGTGCTGTGCCCAATCCATAAAAAAGGAGACCCCACAATCTGCGCCAACTACCGTGGGATTAGCCTCCTCAACATCGCATATAAGGTTCTGTCGAGCGTATTGTGTGAAAGATTAAAGCCCACCGTCAACAAACTGATTGGACCTTATCAGTGTGGCTTTAGACCTGGTAAATCAACCACCGACCAGATATTCACCATGCGCCAAATCTTGGAAAAGACCCGTGAAAGGAGAATCGACACTCACCACCTGTTCGTCGATTTCAAAGCTGCTTTCGACAGCACGAAAAGGAGCTGCCTCTATGCCGCGATGTCTGAATTTGGTATCCCCGCAAAACTAATACGGCTGTGTAAACTGACGCTGAGCAACACTCAAAGCTCCGTCAGAATCGGGAAGGACCTCTCCGAGCCGTTCGATACCAAACGAGGTTTCAGACAAGGCGACTCCCTATCGTGCGACTTTTTCAACCTGCTTCTGGAGAAAATAGTTCGAGCTGCAGAACTCAACAGAGAAGGTACCATCTTCTATAAGAGTGTACAACTGCTGGCGTATGCCGATGATATTGATATCATCGGCCTCAACACCCGCGCCGTTAGTTCTGCTTTCTCCAGACTGGATAAGGAAGCAAAAGAAATGGGTCTGGCAGTGAACGAGGGCAAGACGAAATATCTCCTGTCATCAAACAAACAGTCGTCGCACTCGCGACTTGGCACTCACGTCACTGTTGACAGTCATAACTTTGAAGTTGTAGATAATTTCGTCTATCTAGGAACCAGCATTAACACCACCAACAATGTCAGCCTGGAAATCCAACGCAGGATTACTCTTGCCAACAGGTGCTACTTCGGACTGAGTAGGCAATTGAAAAGTAAAGTCCTCTCTCGACGAACAAAAACCAAACTCTATAAGTCGCTCATTATACCCGTCCTGCTATATGGTGCAGAGGCTTGGACGATGACAACAACCGATGAGTCGACGTTGCGAGTTTTCGAGAGAAAAGTTCTGCGAAAGATTTATGGTCCTTTGCGCGTTGGCCACGGCGAATATCGCATTCGATGGAACGATGAGCTGTACGAGATATACGACGACATTGACATAGTTCAGCGAATTAAAAGACAGCGGCTACGCTGGCTAGGTCATGTTGTCCGGATGGATGAAAACGCTCCAGCTCTGAAAGTATTCGACGCAGTACCCGCCGCGGGAAGCAGAGGAAGAGGAAGACCTCCACTCCGTTGGAAGGACCAAGTGGAGAGGGACCTGGCTTCGCTTGGAATATCCAATTGGCGCCACGTAGCGAAGAGAAGAAACGACTGGCGCGCTGTTGTTGACTCGGCTATAATCGCATAAGCGGTGTCTACGCCAGTAAAGAAGAAGAAGAAGAAGATAAGCTGTTAGGTGGTAGAAGGGTAGAATACTATTAAACATCTTCTGTGCGAATGTAGGGCTTTATATAGGAAAATAATATAATAATAATGGATCAAAGAGGAGCCAATAGATTGAGGGATCACTAGTCCCGGTGGTATCAAAATAGGTCTACTAAAGGCCGAGGTGCGTCGTCAGACAGTCTCTCTATTTACCTGCCAACAAAATCCTCGTTTATTTGTATCCACTAGTGTTGCATATTTAACCGTTTTTTATTACTTTTCTATCCCTGCAAATATAGATATACTATATGCGATCCAAATCATATAATAAACATGATTTTTAGTAACAGTTGTAGCGCCACCTAACAGGAGAATATGACATACTTACTTTTGCCCTTTAAAATAAAAAGTTTAAATATGAGTCAAAACTAACCAAAAATACAAATATTTTTTTACGAAATTTTATTTGGTACATATATATCATTAAGCTTTAAAATATCTCTAAAAACCAGAGAAAATTATTTGATAAGGCGAGTCTACAAATTCGCATATAACCATATGTAGCCTAATATTTCCAGAAGCACTACAAAACGTCGCTTTAGGCTCTGGTAAGCCACAACATTTAAATAATTTTTTTTTTGTGGCCCACACAAGGGTTGATAATATTTATTTTTTCTGCAAACACAATGTAACGGGTTATCCAAGTGGAGGTACTTTTTTTCAATAGCCTTTTTTGACAGATTACGCGTGATTAGTGTCAATCTGCGATGTTAATTTTGTTCAGTATTTTTTAGTATTTTTTAGTATTTCATCATGGAAAGACTTAACTCGTAATGGATCACCCTTTATATTTGCAAATAGCTTGTGAAATCTAGTAACCTGGTTTTACTGACCTTTTGAAAGATCTTTAAATTATAAACTGTTACAAGTAACTAGAACAAATACTTACAAAATAATAATATAGTTAGGGGCCTATTGACGTAATGATTACTTGCGTTGCAACGGGCAGGTGCAACATGTAGAAAAAAGATGCTTCTAGTAACTGTTATTGGCAAATTAAGTCATAAATCAAAATGACAGCTGATACCCGCTTACTTTCTTGTTAACAGTAGTTCGGTAGCAAGTCGCTATGCTTGTTGTGGCATGCGAAAATTGAATACAACAATGTAATTGGCGTATCCCTATAATTTTCTTCATATTTATATTTTCGCCAACTGTTGCAAGAAGGAAACTATAAAGAAAAATTCGCAAGTGAAATACCGAAGGAAGTAATAATTTTCCAAACAAAAACGAGGAAAAATGTATAAACAAATGAATCGGAAAATTTATTTAGTATGCAATGTCTTTTGTTTGAGGCACTAGTTGCTCCTTTACCAATGATTAAGGCCATTTTTCACTCACAAATAAATAGTTTATATTCAATAAAATAACGGCGAAAATGTTGCAAAAATTCGGAAAAATTCGCAAATATCGCTACACAGTTATATATGCGCACGTGTTAGTTTTATTTTGAAAAAAGAAGTATGACCTTAGCGGCCAAATTTAGCGCAGCAAACAAATTAAGTAACAGCGAAAATTTCCCGCTTTGAGTGCGTACATTCGGCGTGTGATTGCTGGAACAGTGGGTGGGCAAGGTGCTTCTTTCGGAGCAACTTGCTGCTGGGCATAAAAAATGTCTATATTTGCAATCGGCAAATAACGAAAAAATACACAATTTTATGTGCGTATGTGCGAACGTGTAGTTTGGAATTTGCAACATAAAAAATGGACATAAATTTAGGCAAAACGTTGGCATCTTTTGGCTGAAAATAGAAAAGTGTGTATGGAATATAGTGTATATACATATATCTTCTTAGTTTCTCAAATACTTTTGTGTATTTTAAAATAGTTTATTGGCAGACTAGACATGTGCAGTTTATTCCCCTGACTCAGCACATTTACTTCTCCAGTCCCGTTGGTGGCCGAATTGCGCGAAACATCCTCACTTTTGCTATCTTCTGGCGAAAAGGCTTGCGTTTTCCGTTATATAATTATAATGTTAGAGTTTGCTAATTTAATCTCTCCAGCAATGATCGCTTTTAATTGTGTGCTGAAATATGTTTCTGACGTTTAAACAATTGCTTGCTAAGAAATTTTCTAAAAATAAGAACTAAATTTTCTAAATAATGTTGGGTGTGCGACTTGAATTTCAAAATAGTTTCAACCCTGAATAATATTATTTACAAGAAAAAATGTCGATTTCGTGAATATATCTATCCAAATGAAAAGGTTTCGAACATCGTGTTTTCTGACAAAAACATTTTTCTAATTGAGCAATTTATAAATACTCAAAACGATAGGGTTTACTTCACCGAACATTCATACGAAAAACTGAGTCATCGGTAAGCCATCAAGATGCACCAACCGCCACAAGTAATGGTTTCTGTTGGGCGTTCTCCAATCGCTTTCATCGTGCCTGGTGTCGAAGTAAATGCGAAATATACATCATTCTGAAATTTTTCTCTCTAGGCCATTTTGGAGAGTAAGATTCGAAGTAAATAAAGAACATTTTTTGAAAATTATTTCTTTCAAATGTTGGCCGCGGCAATTCTCAGACGGTCTTTTCATTGAGTCCAATTTGCGATGACTCTTTCAAGGATTTCGACCGATTACTGGCGAATGACACACCTGATGTCTTGTTCTAAGGGCTGAATTGAAGCAGAATTTTCCATACATACTTTATGCTTTAAATATCCCTATAGGAAAAGGTCTAACGGTGTGGTTTCACACACTCTTCGTGGTCAATCAACACAAAACGTGAAGTTATCTGCTCACCGAAGTGTTTTCTCAATAAATCCATTATCTGAAGCGATGCGTGGAAAGTGGCGACGACTTGTTGAAACCAAATGTCACTGAGATCACGAGATTCAATTTCAGGCATCAAATAGTCGGTTATCATGGTGCGATAACGATCACAATTGACGGCTACGTTTTCACTGGCATTATTTTCGAAGAAATATAGACCGATGATTCCACTGGCCCAGGTCCGTCTTTCCATGATGAAATGCCAAACAATACTGTACAAAAATAATATGACAACTTGACATGACTCTCGCGTGATCTGGCAAAAAACGGCAATTGAAAAAAATACCTCTACTTGATTCACCTGTGATTTATATATATATTTCCATTTATATATATATATATGAGTATATATATATTTACTTTCAATAAACAACGTTAGCAAATGTTTAAGAGCCCGAAATCCTTAACTCTAGTTTGCGGCGAATGCGCAAGTTGATTGATTTACTAAGAAATGTAGTATGATATGACTTCGACATAGTACATAGATGATCTGGAAAATCTTTTTAAAAATGTGCTTGACTTAATTTCTTTACTCTATTATAAATTGAACGATTCTTCGAAAATTCCACATACAAATAATATCATAAATTATTTTAGAAACATTTCGCTGAGATCTAATCACGCAACCTATTTTTTACTTAAACTATAAAGCAAGAACTTTCCAAAATGTTTACATATTTCTTGCAAAAAAATCTTTTTTCAAAATACATATGTTTGCAAGCACACTTTTCAAAAATCTTCGCACGAACACATTAAAATAATAAATAGTTAAAGCGAAATGAGCTGAAGAGCAAATAAACAATGCAACCGTTGAAACATAAACTTTTGGAAAGGAAAAACATTTATCTCAACATAAAATAGTTTAAAGAAAGTAAATTGAATCAAATAAATCAAAGACGCTGGAATTTTGCGAACACATCTGTGCAAAAAGAAATGTCGGCAAAAGCAAAAGCAAAAAAAAAAATTAAATTTGCAAAAGATACACAGTTGGGAAGCAGAAGCCGCGTTGGACCAAAGGCGCTGCGATTTTTGTGGCAAAACATTAGCAACAACAACAAGCCGAACAATAATAGAATTAACCAAAGTCAGCAACAGCAATAGCAATAACAACAACAAACAAACAAAGGAAATTATGCACAAAAAACATTTTTCGCAGAATTCTACACTTTTCAACGCTCAGCGAAGATTTGGTGTGGACCAATGTAGCGCTGTACCTTCGCTGGCATGGCTTTTTGTTAGTCAAGCAATGGTGCACTCACTGCACACACACATCCACAAACTGCATGCAATTTGCATTTGGTTGTTGTAAGTATTTGCTGGCTTTGTGGTAACAACATATTAGAGGTGCTAATAGTGTGGTGGCAGCATGGCCTTGCAACATGGGCAACAAATCAGCCAGCACAAAAACAGCAAATTACAGCAAATTGGCGTAGCTAATCTCTATGAATATATACATATACATATACATATACATATAGTACATACTTATGTATGTTTGTGTGAGCACCAAGTGCAGCAATATGGGGCAGTAGGCCTAAATGTCGGGCTTACGGTCACTTATTTATGTGTATAGGCAAGTAGAAAGTTTGTGTTGTAGTAGGTGCATGCTCAACTATTTTTTCTGCAACTTACAAGCGTTATGTAACATTTAGTGTGCGGCAAGTGCAAATTGTTATGCAGTTGCATGCAACTTAGCGCTGGGTACTTACATTTATTAGTAAGCAAGGAAAATACTATTTTTTGTTTGCCTGTCACAGCTGCACTTTAACTAAATGTAAATATTTTCTGAGAAGATAAACAAAAGTTCAGACAAAGTCCTCGAGAATATTGTTAATATATTTCTTACTTTAAATTTGAAAAAAAAGATGGAATTAAAGTCTGAGTCACAAAAGTTATTTAAGTCGTTCATAAGATCACTGTTAAATAAATGTTAAATCGAACCAAGATTTTATTCATACTTCAAAATATATCAAACATGATCCGAAAGTGAGAGTGAAGAGCTTCAAGCATTATCAGCCTCACCTCCTTCTTACTAAAAACTCTGGAGAGACTGATGGACTGGTACATAAGAAGGCATACCATATTAAGAGGGAACATTTATCACAAGCGCAGTATGTTTATATGCTTATGATAAAGGCAAGTAAGTAGATACTGCACTGCATACTATCGTGTCATGGCTAAAGGGAGCTTTCAGTAACGTCCTGTCGGAAGCAGTCGTAACTGCTTTAGACGGTTGAATCAAACATCAAACACCTCTGTTTCAGTCTTTTGTGCGACAGCGTGATTGAAACGGAGGGGAATCCCACAAGGAGTTCTTTCTCCTCTTCTATGGGTGATTGCTTATGGGGACGGTGTAGCGCTTATGGTCAAAGGTTCCTGAGTAGACATCTGACTGCAACCAGCGAATACAATGAAATATCTAGGGCTCAGTATGGAAGATGTATGTATGTCTGCGAAAGTTGCCATCAGACTCATAGAGTAGGGGTTCCAAAAAGAAAAGGTATCTGAACACTTGGAAATCCTCACTCACTTTGACTTCATACCGGATCAAGTGGATCATGGAGTCGTCAAACCGAACTTTGGTGGATCCTTCTCTACCCATATACTGATGAGGGAGTTGCTATGGTTTGTTGTGAATGAGTCTTAATTTTTTTTCTGTTTGGTTGTCAATACCAATAACCTTAAACAGACAATATCATATAATTTTCATAGTATTGAATTTTTTACCAGAAAAGTGATGAAAAATACTGCAGAGTCACATCGAATGCTTGTCGAGGCATTTGGTGAACATGTTCTAGCAGAAACAATAAGCAATAAATGGTTTCAGAAACAACATACAAAAAATGGTTTAAACGGTGCAGAGGTTGATTTGATTGGAGAAATGATAACGTGGAAGACGACCAAAAAAGTTTGAAGACGCCAAACTGCAAGAAAAAATCATGGGTTAAGCCAGGACAAGCATAAGAAAGGCAATGCTCTGTCTTTGGTGTGATCAGAAGTGTGTATCGCACTCACGAGCTCCTAAGACCTGGTGAAAATGTCAACTATAATCGTTACAGAAAACAAATGATCAATTTGAACCAACTATTGATCCAAAAACGACCAGAATGTGCCAGAAGATCTGGTAAAGAAATTTTGTTACACGACAATGCACCTGCACACAAAGCAAAATTGGTTCGGGATACAATCAAAGTACTTGGCTGGAAGCTGCTACCCCACCTGCCGTCCAGACTTACCAGACTTGGCTCCTTCCGATTAGCATTTACTTGCTTCGGTGGGACACGCATTGGTTGAGCAGCGATTCTTAAGCAGAAGTTGAAAATTGGGCGTCTGATTGGTTTGTTTTTCAAAATACGAACATTTTTATTGGCATGATACCCACAAATTGCCAGAAAGGTGGTCAAAATGTGTAAAAAACAATGGTCAATCCTTTGAATATACTTTTTTAGACAATTAGAATTAATGTTCTTTTTATGTTGTTGTTTTTTGTTTAACGAAACGGAATAAAAACATCGATGACAGAATTGTCCTCTAGCACTAATTTCTACCGTTCAAATAGAGCCACATATTGTTGTTGTTGTAGCGGCAGAATTCTGCCGAGTTGATAGTCCTTGAATAAAAATCCGGGTCCATCCGATTACTCGACTGTCGTGGGATGTACCATATCATTAGTGTCGGTTGCGTGTGAAAACAGAAAGAGAGAGAAAGCTCCCTGGAAGAAAAAATATGTAAGCGACATATATAGCTAGAGCACACATTTCCTTTTAAAAATTATTAAAGCATACTTTTGTGCGCACTATTCCTACATTGTGACACAGTTTTTTGTACATAACACAAATTTGGAATGCTTCCACATAATTATGGGAGAGATTCATTAGCAATACGAGCTGACAAACTAATGAAGAGGTGTATTTAAGTAAAGCCTTCTGAAATGTGGCGCATGCAATTGCCAAATGTTATATGTGGAAGACGAACAAATTGCACATTATGCTGTAACGGAATGACGAATGAAACTGCAGCGGCGTGCAAATGACTGCAGCGAACCAGCCACACACACCTAAACTTAAAGCTTTGTGCACCTTTAGTTAAACATTTGCCTGCCAACTGATTATTCACTTTGTATGCACTGACATGCATATTCACACACACACACACAAGTGCGCATGTATGTGTGTGTGTGCATTGTAAGCTACCTGTGTATTTTAGTTCTTCAATTTAGTTTAATTAATTTTGAAATTGATAAGTATGAATGCGACTGTGCTTTTGACAGGATGTTTGCTTAGGCACATGCTCATCAAGCGACAACGCAGGCGGCGTGAAGTAGACATGCAACAGTTAGTTCAACATTCAACACATGCAAGTGTATGTTAGTGTGTGTGTATATGTGTATATATTTGCCGTCTAACAAGTGTGCAGCGTTATGCAAATGCAATTAATATTTTCAACAATGCCAACATTTACTTCCGTTGACGCTCAAACACTGCCATTAGCAGCTAACAAAGCCAACTTGTTAGCCAAGGTCTACGCTGCAACACCACCAACACCACCAACAGCACCACCATTAGGCGCTCGTGCCATCACCATTATGGTTAACTTGTCTATATTAATGCTGTCTGCTCAATTCGCTCCGTTAGGTGGCAGCTTTTAATTACATAAGTGTGTGTGTGTGCGTTTGTGTGAATTTGTAGATCTCTATTTACTCCTTTACACTATCTTGCCACTATTGCGGCATATTGGTGGGCCAGCAGGTGGTGACAATCAAATACAAGCGCAAATGCAAAGACAAAGCGCTGCTGGCAAGGACTCAGCGTCTCTGTCTCGTATGCGCATCCTTTCGCCGGTTTACCGTTAATGATGTTGCCTGGTAGTTTCCTGGTATTACACACAACTAATGGTTGATTGCTCGTTTATTGCCACGTATATATTTGTCTTTCTCAATTACGTGCACAAATATCGCATTTTTATTTCCATTCATTTTAATTATTGCCATTTCCCGATTGTTGCCACCTGCGAGCTGCGTTTGATGAATTTACATCTCAAATATTCTAATTTAGCTTAAAGAAAACAAACGTTTAAAAGGAAATGTGCCCAATTGGTCGGCTAAACAGTTTTCCAGCAGCTGTGCCTTTTTGTAGTTGTGGTTGGCGCTGATGCACTCTCTATCTGCGGTTGCCTGATTATAATGTCCATATGTTAGCCATGTCTTAATTAATTAAATGAGCCATAAATCTGCACAGCTTTTGATCGTTGTTTGTACACCCTGCCGAGCAGACACTTTTAGTAGCCCATCGAAGCGTTTTTCTTTAGATTAATGTGTTTAGTTAGTTTGCCAGGAAATTATTGTTTGCGCATGTCATTAAATGCCAAATTAAGAATTGAAGAACTGACTTATTTTATATGTAGCAGAAATTTTAATGTAAACACGAAGTGCTCATTTCTCAGGTATTTGCCAATAATTTCGCTAGTCAATTAGTACGTCTGTTATATAAACTATGGTGGCGCGGTTCTGACAACTTCTTGCTGAGAAAAGAATGTGTACGAAATTTCAGATCGACAGTATTTCAGATCCTTCAGTTTTTGAAGGGCTAGTTCACATATATATATAGCACAAACAGATATACTAAGTCGACTCAGATTTTTTTCTTTAATTACAGATTTAAAATAAATTCTACTTATTGATAGAAAATGTAAGTTTGGAAACTAAGGGGTTAATACGAGTGTGAAGTGGATAGGGAGAAGTTACTGAAGAAGAGTAGCAGTGAATTTATTCATGTGTGGATCGAAGCTAGGTGAAAAGTTTGGAGAGGCAGTTTTCTGTAAAAAGCTTTCCGTTAATCTTAGTTTTAGGTTAACGGATCACTTTAGGGGTTTTCAGACAGAAGTGGCTGTTATCAAGGTGGCGGTAGACGTATTACTACGAAGCGCAAACTCTTTCAGAGATGTGAGCATTCACTCCGACATTAGAGCGGCAATAATAGTGCTGAGTTCGTTGCTGTGCGCTCTAAGCTAGCACAGGACCAATGGACCTCATGTTCACTTAGCACTGTACGATCAAACTTCCCTTCTTCTTCTTTATTGGCGTAGGCACCACTTATGCGGTTATTGGCAGTCGTTCTTCCTTTCGCTGTTTGACGACAAGTTCTACTCCACCTGGTCCTTTCAACGGAGTGAAGGCCTTCCTCTTTTTCTGCTTTACCCGGCGGGTGTGAAGTTTTTATCCATTCGGACGAACGGACGGCTAACATTGTTGTTGGTGCTAATACTAGTTCCCAGATAAACGAAATTATCTACGACTTCGAAGTTATGACTGTCAAGAGTCTGCTCCGGTCTTGAAACCTTTTGCCGTAGAATTTTTGATCATTACCACTGCTGGCCAGCTTGCCAAGTTCTTTGTACTTTCATATTTCGTCCTCCCTTTTTTGTCTGCAAATGTATCTCGCTTCCCTCTTCAACTATCTATCCCATACCCTACGTGTTATGGTTGGTTGTAACGTTGCGAAATAGGCAGTCTGTTTTCTCTGCTAAACGACACTGCTCATCGTACCAGCAGTTCTTTTGCCTTGTCGGAAAACCAATGGTTTCGTTGGCGGCAGTACGTAAGGAGCTGGAAATGCCGTCCCAAAGTTCCCTTATACCGAATTGCTTATGAGTGCTCTCACTGACATTAGCCGTTTCAACAAATTTGTTATAGGCTCAAAGCGCTTTGGCGATCTGTGAGGGGCTTATGAGTTAGTATTTAGAAGTTTTGGTACCACAATGGTCCGGTGTTCAAAGCTGTGCAAGTGAAGTCTCTCTTGGGATCAATCTTTTAACTTAACCTAATATGTCATAAGGGATTACTAAAAGGTTCTGTCGCAAAACGAAGTTTGTAAACCCAAAAGAGGAAGCGCACCACAATCGTGTCAAAGCACTTCTCAGCGCAGGGTTGCACTGCCAGAGCAGTCAGTTCGCTTGAGCAACTGGTGTATTTTGATCAATTCCTTACTCACCAACTCTTGGCGAATCGATTTTCTAATACTCTGAGGCGATCGTAAAAGTCTCCAGCCATAAAAATTATAAAATCTGCAATTTCAAACTTTTTATTAAATTTATTAAGGTTGGCAATAGGAAGTTCGGCAAGAAGTTATAAATACAATATTTCGGTCTTCTTCGAATACTAAAATTTTTTCCTGATCAGTTAGTAAAAAAATTGTACAGACTCCCAAATTCACGATCATTTCTAAATAATTCAAAAAATGTTTCTCGATTGTAATTTAGGAATATTGTTATATACTTTCTCTCTTCATTAAAAATTTATTATAGAAAAAAAAATTTATTCACTTATACATATACCTCTTTTTCTTCAAGATCTACAAAAAAATAAAAATTAAGACTATTCTTTGTCGACTTATGTAACTTCATTAGCAACTATTTTATGACCCTACCGTCTAAACACTCGTACGAGTACACATGTACATCGCGCTGACTGCTTTCTCACTCTCTCTCTCTCTCACTTTACATCTCAGTCGCTAATTTCGCTGCCATCAAAGCACTATTTAATGGTAGTACCCTACTTCTCGGCGGCAATTAAAACAAATTTAGTCGACGGTACTTATTTTGGAGCATTAATGGGTCCATTTGCCACACTTAACGTTAAGTGAAGCATCGACATGTTGCAGCTGTGGCACACATACCTAAGTACATAGCAAACACATGCAACAAATTTATGCGCATACACATGCAACAGCAATTCTTTTAGAAACAGATAAATGAGCTAAAATTAAAATTTACAAAAACTTCCCTAAAGGGAAGAAAACAATCCACTTTAGCAAATATATGCCACAAGCAGGCACGCACTGCACATAAATATACTGCATATGTAAGTATACAAATCTGCTCAAACTAAGCAAACAATCGAAGTCAAGTTATTAGTGGAGAGGGGGAGCTGCAAGTCTAAAATACGAGTGCCACCTGATTGAACGGAAAGTGGAGCAGTTGATTGGAGCTGCTCGAAATGTTTATTTACTTTACTAATCAACCGTTAGTGGCAAAGTGCATTGCGTCTCTAAAGCCCTGCAAGTCGATTACCACTTGCGCGTTGCATGCAACCGCATTAGTCACAACAACAAACGAAAGATGCGCTCCAGGAACAGCGGCGCGGTAGATAGCTGCTTGCTTAGATGGATGTGCAATGCGCCCTTTCCCATGCCACTTGTTTCGTATTTACGTAAGCCGCGGCCGCATAGCACACTGAAGCTCTTAATGTGTGGCATATGCAGCGTGGCAATTGCACGCACAATTTCCTTTACATTTGTGCTTTATGAAATGTCGTATGTATGTGTGCGCGCATAGGCATGCTAGTGTGCCACAATAAAGCAATAAAACGCGCAGTGCTTTTATGATTTCGAGGAATCCACTCTGCCACAAATAGCGAAAGAATTGAGCGCTAGAAAACGTATTTGTTGCATTATCAATACAGTAGTTGGCGCTGCTGCGTTACTTCATTGCAGCGAAGTTGTGTAGGAAATCTTCTTCTATGCATGACTTTGCATGCGTCAATCTGCGGGTGCGGCACGGACATATACATTATACACTCATCTGCGTGCAAGAGAGCGCTGCGGCCTTATGTAACATGTGGCATGTGTTTGCCTGTGTTGCTGATAGGCTCCACGCGTGCATCCACTCATAAATTATGAACAACGTCCTGACTGGGCTGTCGGCCAACTAGTCGCGCCTCCACCCCTGCCACATACTCCATCTGCTTGCTGCGCGCGCCTGAGTGCAATGCATCAGAGTGCCTGTTCTGGACCGCGCAGCAACACATGCTGAGGCAAGCGCTTCGCTGAGTGTAGCACTGCATTGGCGTGCGCCTGTGCCCCGCTGTCGCGCTGTCATTGATGGTGTTCCATTACAGCGCGGCGCACGCATCCCAGGCTATCCTATTTATACGCGCAATTGAATCGCATCCGAAAACAGACACAAAATTGGGTTTGCGCATCGCTCTGCAGTCACTAAACATCTTTGTTATGGCTTTATATGCAATTACTAAATTTTGAAACACACACACGCATATATACAAATGGGATTATGTGCGCTGTGTAATCACATTCACTTTCGCAACGCGCCCAGCAACGCTGTGTTGGGCAATTCATTTGCCGCGTCCATGCCTTTGCTATTTCAGGAACGCGCCTAGGCGCTCCCCGTTTCAGTGTTCGCTAGCGGTTGGCTTATGCTGATGAAGAGACATCTGCATGTGTGTGATGATATGGAGTTCTTGCCGCGCTCCTGCCACATACGTACTCGTATATTTGTGTAGTAAAAATAAAATTTATTATCGCATCTTGTTCTACGCGATTTTCTTGTTTTCTTGCGAAAGTTTTAATTTTATAGCGCTCACTGTTGTTGTTGCATTTAATGTTGCATTCTGCGCGCTGTCCTCTGTCGCTGGTAATATGAGCACTTCTTCTGTCAGTATGCCATGTGCATGTGCGTGTGTGTTGCAGCTACAAACATATGTATTATTTGACTTTGTGACCGCGTTAGTTTTCATGTTGTTGTTGTTTCTGCGTAATTTCTAGAATTTTATTGCATTTGTTTGTTTGCCTTTGTTGCATATATTTTCGCATGGACCCTCTGAGCTGCTTTCAAAAACGTTTAACTTGCCGCCACCACTGCCGCTGCCGCACAAGTAAGAGTCACTACAACAACAATTGCAACCAATCAGCAGTTAGCTTGACGTCCTATTGCTTTAGTGATTGATGGTTGTTGCCACCAACTTTACTCTAGTCAATTCATTTTTATGGCATTTTGCAACTACTCGGGAAGCGAGTGCAAAAAAAGACAAATCGGCAACTTCGAAATACTTTAGATCGCGTCGGGCGTGCTCGTAAATACCAACTAACCATAAAAGTGCTTGGGCACGTATGTAGATATGTATGTGGGAACTAAATTTTTCTGTTTCTGCGCAGAAGTTGAAGACAAACAAGCGAATTAGAGATCATAAAATTTCTCAATCATCTGAGGAGTCCATTGTAAATAGTTGTTGTGCCCCAACTCTGCTCCAGAGGTTCCACATTACAACAGTTTTACGAGAATTTGGTAAATGCTGCTTAAAATGAGATTAAAATTCCAAAAAAAGAATTTTCGTCAAATACATTGTTGGTCATCCAAAGGCCTTTGTACAGTAGTCAGTATAGCAATTGATTAACCCATATATATTCTTGGTTCTCCAAAAGTAGTGTATAACTATTGTCTCGGTATGTAATCTACTCTTTCCTCCCTAATTTAACTCTTCTATTTTCTACATCGTGAATCCTCAAAGACAGGCGAAATACCAGCGGCTGCCCTGTAAAGTAATAAAAATGATTAGAACACTTTTCCAAAAGCCTTATTCTTCCCAACAAGCAGCTTATTTGTCGAAATCGCCGATATCAATGGTCCGATATATATAGAATATAGTTGTCATCTAAACTGAGTCCTTGTTTGGAAAACATTTTCATTTGGCAAACATATTCATCAAATTTGGCATGAATGTCTAAGACAATGAAACAATCTTCGAACAAATTCTTCAGATGGATTCATGCTATTATAAATAACTGTCATTCAAACTAACCGGTTAAAATAAATAAGGATCGAACGAGATAAAGATCTTCAGAAAGTATGTCGGTTTTTCACGATCGAGGTATTGATTCTGCTATGATGAAAATCCAGAAGTCTGGTTTTGAATGTTCTGAACCCAAGGTTTCTTTAACTATGCGTAATATTTGACATATGATAAGGGAATTCAGCTCCATGGACTTTTTTAATTTTAAAATGTCTAAAGAAGTTTAAAAGTTGAAATTCAGGTAAAAGTCATCCAAAACTGGAAGGATCCCAAACAGTTCATCTAATATAATATATTCTTGATTTTCATAAACAATTATCTATATTGATTCACAGAATATCTTTGACCCACAGTTTTGATAAAAATATAAGTGCAGTCCATTTATTCTGAGTCTATCTTGACACCAGCATTAATAAAAAGAACAGCGACAGCCTTGAAGTCCAACACACAATAGTTCTTGCTAACAAGGGCTACTTCGGACTGAGTAGGCAATTGGGAAGTAATGTCCTCTCTTGATGAATAAAAACATATTCTACAAGTCACACATCATCCCCGTCCTGCTGTATGTTGCAGAGGAATGGACGATGAAAACATCTGATGAGTCGATGTAACGAGTTTTCGAGAGAAACGTTCTGTGGAAGACAGTTTCCGCCGGGGGGAGCAGAGAAAGAGCAAGATTTCCACTCCGTTGGAAAGACCAGGTGGAGAAGAACCTGGCTACGCTAAGAATATCCAATTGGCGCCAAACAGCGAAAAGGATGAACGACTGGCGCGCTGTTTTAAACTCGGCTATAACCGCGTAAGCGGTGTCTATGTCAATGAAAAAGAAGAAGTTCCTCTTTAGAACCAAATGCTGGAAGCAAATTCGTTTGTCTTTGTCTTTTGCCGATCTACAAAGATACTTCTTTCACATATTGCTAATGACCAAGCTGTTCGAGACATTGCCCAAATTCCTCCACATAATTGAACAACAGTTGTTTATCTGAATTGAGAGCAATATTTTTTGTTTTAAGTATTTTTGATTTATTATGTGAGTATATGCACACACATGTATGTATGTGCAAATACCGATATATATATGTATATATATACGTATGCTATCCATTTTTTCGCCAAGCTCCCTACTTGCAGAGGTTTTACGATCAAAGTGCCGCTACTGCTCCGGTGTTAGGCCCGCGGCAAAGGATCACACCGTTTTTACCAGCAATTTCGCCATTAAAGTCGCCGTGTAGACATGTTGCCCGAAGCGATGCAACAACAACGCGTAGCATAGCATCGTAGCACAGTGGCATGCAACAGGCGAACACTTCAACGTGCCATTGTGTCACAACAATAGTCCTTTTGTTATACCTGTGTGCCACCAAATGCTGCAGTTGTTGTTATTGCTTTTTTCAACATTTTTTTATTGCTTTTGTCGCCGGGGCTTCTAAAGAGCGGCAAGCGTGCCGGTTGTTGTTGGCTGGCTGGTTGACTGTTGTTGCCATTGTTGGCAATAAAGTGTCACTTGGCAAAATTAAGTAGGTGTTGGCTGCGCGGCGGCATGAAATCTATAAGGAACAGCAACAAAAACAATAACAAGGCGCGAAAAAGTGCAACAAAAATAGCAAGAACTGTGCTACATACCGCTCCTCAGCGGTCATGTTGCCTGCGGCAATAACACTCCAAACAAACGATGCATATTCTTATCGCATTACCGTTGCAGTTGTTGTTGTGGCTTGTGGTGTCTTGTTGTTGCTGATCTTTGCGCCTTTATTGTGCTTGCATGCTTCGCGCGAAATAAAAACACTCAAATTGTGATAATATTAATGTTGCTGCGCCACCGCTGCCTGCCGCTAGTTTTGCTGTTAGCGTTGTTGTGGCATTCGCCTTGAGCACTTGCCCCCGCACAATTCGCAGCATATTGCAAATTAAATTTGATGAATACTCGCGGTGGCGGCAACAGTTGACTGCTTGTCGCCTAAGATGTGCTAAATGCTGCTCTAGGTTATGGTGGTGCTTCCCAGTGGGGCCAAATAGTAAATGCTGGCAAAAACAAGCGCAACAAAAAGCGTCATTGTAATTTATTGTTTCATTTAATTTCTGTTTGAATTATAGTTGGAAACGCTTTTTATGCACCTTTTTTCAGAATAGCACAGTTCTTGATGATACATCTCTTGAGGGAATAAATTTTTATTAAATATTAATCCTTGAGCTTCTCTAGACTTTCCTCAAATACTCACCGCTGTTTCCATACCATTTGTAAACTAACTTTGAGTAACACCGAAAGTTCCGTGAGGAACTGGTAAGACCTCTCTGAGCCGCTCGGTACCAAACGAGTTTTTAGACAAGGGGACTCTCTATCGTGCGACTCACAATCTGCTGCTGGAGAAAATAATTCAAGCTACAGAACTTAATCGAGCAGGTACAATCGTCTATAAGAGAGATATTGCTATCGTCAACAATTTCGCCGTTAGTTCTGCTTTCTCCAGACTGGATAAAGAAGGTCTGGTAGTGAACGAGGACAAGACGAAATATCTCCTCGTACAAACTCGCGACTTGGCTCCTACGTTACTGTTGGCATACATAACTTCAAAGTCGTAGATAATTTCGTCCATCTTGGAACCAGCATTAACACCAATAACAATGTAAGCTTCCAAATCTAACGCAGAACAACTCTTGCCAACAAATGACACTTCGGACTGACTAGACAATTGAGAAGTAAAGTTCTTTCTCGACGAACAAAGGCCAAATTTTTCAAGTCACTCATCATCCTCGTTCTATAGTGAATAACTGAAATACTCTATCACATGAGTTAGTAGTAATCAACCTACTTTGACGAATTTTTGATGGAGTCTCGTAGTTCCGAGCATATTTCTGACATAAAAGTAGTCCTGGCAGATTCGATAGTAGTCTTGTAGTTTTTGATTGAGCTTATTAATGTGATTTGACGAAGTTTGATGGAATCTCGAAGCTCCGAATATACTTCAGGTATACAAGTAATCTTAGCAGATTCGATAGTTGTCCCTGATTGAGTTTATCAACTCATTTTTGATTCTAGGTCTTGATTGAACTCATCAACTTACTTTGACGAACTTTGATGACATCTCTAAGCTACGAGTATATTTCTGATATAACAGTAATCTTTGTAGATTCAATACTAGTCCGTGGTTGAGCTGATCTGCATACTTTGAACTAGAAAATCAATAGAAGTATTTGGATTGCTATAGATTTGATGGGATCTCAAAGCTTTGGGGACATTTCTGACACAAAGTAGTCTTAAAAGATTCGTTACTAGTTCTTGATTGTGCGCATCTACTTTGACGAACTCAGAAGAAAAAATATAGTATATACCAAAACGATAGAGTCAATTGGATTCCGTAAGATCTGATGGAGAACTCATATTACTGAGAAATGTGACTTCAAAAAAATCCATCCTATTTACATACATATAATGATATAAGCAGTGCCTTGAACTATTTACTGTAGCTTTTACTCAGGGACATTCCAAGACTTTTAGCGTAATATCTGCCGGCACTGGATGCATGTAGATCTTCCAAAAGAAAGCTCATAAATACACATACAGACATTTTTTATGCGATGTCCTCTGCTTTTAATTCTTGTTCTATTTAATATTACGCTGGTGATTTTGGTGTTTTTAAAATTACTTTTTTACTTGCGTGTACACACATATCTGTATCCATACATGGATTGAAGCCTTTAAGTTTGCCTTCAATACATCGTATACTGTTTGTATGTATGCATTTATGCACGGTCGCTTCGCTTTTGCGCCAACTCAGCGCCCAATAAAAAACTCTAAGGACATTAATTTATGTGCCTCGACTGTGTCTGCCTCTAAATTGAAAAGGGGGGTTGAAGGGCAGCAAAACAAGAAGGCACATTGTTGGATTTCCTTACGAAAATATGTGTGAGTACAATGGGAAAATATAGAGATAATAACAATAAAAGATGCGAGCTGGTGCAAATGTTGCGAAAAATTGATTGTTGCCTTGTAAGCAAACACCTAAATCAAGTTGCGCGGAAGTCGAGAAGTTGGAATGGCGCCGAACGACGCGCGCTGCACAGGCCGTTTGCTGTTGTTGGTGTTCGAAACTATAACGACAAGGTAATGTGGTTTGCTGATAATAAGTTTACGTTGATTTTGGCAAAACAGCGCGCTCATAAGTTACTCGCAGTTGGAAAATAATAAAATAATAATGCATACAGACATACATACATACAAGCCGATGAGTAGACGTGTTGCGGAGAAGTTTCGACAACGTGATGTAATAAGTTACCGAACAAACAACAGCTTTATGCGAAGAAGTTACATGTTTGTGCTGAATGACGATTTTATTCAAAATACTAGGTTTTACTGGAATACTTCGTTTCTCTTTCTTAGAGAGATCTCTGTAGTTCCTGGTCTTTGTAGATCGGTTAAGTATTTGATCGAGTCTTGAGTTTCAGATTAACAACAATCAAATTAGAGTTTGAAGCTTCATGAATCCTCTAAGTTGCGAGGGCTGTTCTTCTTTTCTCCATTACTGGCGTGGGGATCGCCGTAAATCTCATACAGCTCATAATTTCATCGACTGCGGTACTCGCTGTTACCAATGCGCAAAAGACCATACATTTTCCACAAAACCGTTCTCTCGAACACTCCTAAGGCCGAATCATTAGCAGTTATCATCATTAATGCCTCTGCACCACATAGCAGGACGGGATTTTGTTGTTGGTGTTCCATGATAGACGAAATTATATACGACTTCAAAGTTTTGACTGTCAACAGTCGCGTGCGAGCCGAGTCGCGAATGTGATGGCTGTTTGTTTTATGGCAAGATTTTTTCGGCGATCCTCGGCGTACGCCAACAGCTGTACACTCTTATAGAAGATTGTATCTTCTCTATTCAGATGTGGAGCTCGAATTATTTCCTCCAGAGATATGTTGAAGAAGTCATACGATAGGGAGTCGCCTTTTCTGATATCTCGTTTGGTATCGAAAGGTCGTTCCCCATCTTGACTGAGCTTTTGGCATTGGACAAGGTCAGTTTACTTTGCCGTATTAGTTTTGCGAGGATACCAAATTTAGACATAGCGCAATAGAGGCAGTTTCTTTTCGTACTGTCGGAAGCTGCTTTAAAATTGACGAAGAGGTGGTGTAGATCTTCCTTGCACGGATCTTTGTCAAGATTTGGCGCATGGCGAAAATCAAAGCTTTATCCGACCATGTCTGGCAAAGAAGCTGATGCATGTATCCTGTCTGTTCTTCGCCGCCGTATTCGAATAGCTCAGCCTCCATCTGCCTCTGCCGTTCTTCAGGCGGGTACTTTCCTTTGAAACCTCATCAAGGTCGAGCAATGGAACATCTATTCGATTGTCATCGATTGGGAACTCGGGTCTCCTGATGTTACACTGTCACTGTCATCAGGTCAGAGAAGTGTTCCCTCCATTCAGTATGCTCTGAATTTCAGCCACTAGATCATGCGATCTACAAGAGTATGCTCCGGTCTTGAAATCTTTCGTTAGTCGCCGAATCTTTTCGTAGAATTTTCGAGTAATACTTTTGGTCAGCTTCTCTAGTTTTCTATACTCACTCATATCGGCCTCTTTCTTGTTTGTCTGCATAAGCGTCTCGCTTCCCTCTTCGACTCTCGGTATCTATCTTTTCCAGGTCGGGTTGTGGTCGATCGCAATATTGCGATCTACTTTATCCACACTGCGATATGACAGTCCTCATAGTACAAGCTGTTCTTTTTATCTTTACAAAAAACCGATGGTTTGGCTTGCAGCTGTATATAAGGAGCTTGAAATGTCATCCCCCAGTCTTCTTATGCCGAATTGCTGATGTGTGCTCTCGGAGAGCAGGAGTGTAAGTTGCGTAGAAAACCATTTTCTTGTTGGTTGTGATAGTAGTTTCTTGACGTCGGCATGCATAAGTAGAGAAAAGAGATCATGTGTTGGAAAAAACACCAAAAATCATGTATCTTGTCTTTTTATTGATCAGCATCGTCCAAAAATGGCATTTATTGGAAAATTGAAAATTATGGACTAGTGATATAACCACGGGAATAAAATAGGTTGTCGATCGTTATATATTACTTTATGGTTCTCAAAGTGGAAGGCCCAAATATTTTGGGTCCCTGTTTTTCTGATAAAAACAGTATCAGAAAAGGCAGTCTGGCTCTCTCATGCTGTAATGGAGTGGGTGAGGGTCTAATTCCTTTCCTCCTCCAATATTTTTCAATCTCGTATAACCATGGGGATCATCCATGAAACTGTTACAACAAAGTAACTTTATACTATATACTTAACTGAATAACATATCGGAGTAGGTAAAAGTAAAGTATAATAGCGTTTTGTATGATTGAAACCTCGTTATTGACACATTTAATCATGAAAATCTATTTCGCCACCCTCCCTCAAGGCACAAAATGTGACAAAGTAAATCCGATTGCTTTTGTCAATTGCTAAACATTTAACAGTTAAGCAGTCATCCGGCAAGGACAGCAAGTGTCCTGGCGAGGTGACAAAACGACACAACACAACAGTTGCAGGAACTGCAGCAACATAACCCCAAAAGATATATTTCTAGCACGCAGCGTGTCTCACATGATACGACACACACTTGACACCCGGAATTGCAGTGGACCGCCCGCTGCCGTTGCCATGCGTGTGACTTTCTCGAGGCGACGAAGTGTAACTTATTATTTCGTTTTAGATTCTACTGATTCGACATTTTTGACAATTTGTAGCGTGGAACATGCAGCGAGCGAAATTAAATTGGCAACAGACCAACAAAGACCAGAAACAAGCACAGTAATGGTGCAAACAAAAGCCACAACGCACATATTAACATAAAAATATATGCACAAGCAATAAGATAATAATAAGAATAAGGAGTAATGGAAAATAAATGGAATTAGAAAATAAATTTTTTTATTTATTTTTTTTATTTTTTTAATTTTTTTTTATTTTTATTTTGTTTGTTTTAAATATGCGCATTGGCAAATTGCTGCAATTCTTTGTTGTTTGTATTGCATATATGTGCTACATACTTGACGTGCGCGTAGCGGTACATTTGTGGCAAACACCCATAATCGCATACACTTGCTAACAACTGCGTCGCCGTAAGGTGTGCGGGCATACATATATGTGCACTGGTGTGTTTGTTTGTGTGCATGCCAAGGCGGCATACTGTCTGTGCCATAATCGTTTCTGTTGTTGTTTTAATTTTTCTACATTTTAATTTGCAAAAATTGTCTTCTAAGTTCGTTGGCATTGCCAATGCATGCATATGGCGTTTGTAGCGGTCGGCGGTCTGCGGTCGCTGAGCGGATTGCGGACAGGAAGCCGTGCGCCCTGAGTTATGCAGTGTTCTAAATTTTTACAAATACTTTTTTTTCTGCATTATAGTATTTTATGTGCACACATACATGCATAGTTGTGTTTATATTGATAATATTTGATTGTTGCGAAGCTTTATTTGCTTAAAGCATATTAGAAATAGGTGACTCATCGACTAAAGCGCTATTATAAGGGGATCACATAAAGTGATGCCAAGTAAGACAGTTCAAAGAATTACCAATAAAGTTAAGAAGAACTCTTTATTAGTTGATTTTAAAGATCGTAGAGCATAAATAAGGAAATTCAAAGTAAATATTTATTTATCTGTGAATATATGTATGCGCAATAAACTGTAAGTGAGGCATCATGACTCACAGCCAATGAGATACATTACAGATCCAGATATATTAAATGAACATACACACATACTTATTTCTGGACATACAGCAGCTTTGTGGTAGCCCTAGCTTAACGTTTATGATCGCCACCAAAGATGCTCACTCGTATGCGGCTGGTCAGCGGCAGTGCCCATCTTTGCCACCGCAAAAAAAAGCAAGTTTAAGTTTATCTTACTTTTTGTCTCGCAATTCGTTTTGATTTATTTGTTTGTGTTTTTTGCTGTTTATGAAGCGTGCGAAGCCATAAAAATTAATTAACTACATGCCACATGCCCGCGTCTTCGGCATGCACTTGTCGACCGTCGCCTGCGCCGGTGTTGCTGGCTGGCAATGTCAGTGACAGTGGTTGTTGCGGCATTTGCGGTTGTGGCATACAATGAAAGTGCAACTTGTTGACATACAAAACAATTTCGCTGCCTCCCTTCGGTACACAAACGCACAGATGTGGGTCTTCTCTTAAATTAGTTAGCTTAGCTTTTTTTGCTTGCATATTTATTTATTTTTTTTTCTGTTACTGGCAACGCATGATTGCGTACATATCTACATTCAACAAATATACGTTGAAATTGTTGCTGGTTTGCAGATAAATAAATTTACTAAATCATTTGTTTGCTGTTGGTGTGAGGCGCTGTGTTTTCTTATGCTAAGCGCTGATGCCACAGATGGCAACAAATAAAGGCGAGCGATAAAACACACATATAAACATAAATGAGTATGAGTTACTAAGCTTTAGTGGCTGTAAAAACATATATTAAGATAAAAGTTTTGAAATGTGGCGATCAGCGATCGTTGTTGAAGGCCAAAACAAACTTATTTGTATGCTTTTGCGTATATACAGTATTGTTAAAATTAATAGTACCACTTGGTATTAATTAACTGAAAGCGCAACATAGCTTTAGTGCTTGGATATAATTGTATATATGTGCCCCAATATCTTTTACATGGCTGTAAAGGTACATTGAAATGCACATATGTATATACTCGTAGCTATATATTTATGCTCTTCAAAGTCGATAATGGAAAAACAATTTTGTTTGCTTAGTAAATTGATTTTCGCCTCAACTTTGCCTAGACAATAATTTATTTCAAAATTACTTTTTGTTAGACTTTAAAATTGTTGATGTTAATACCATCTTGACTAACATGCTTGCGGAGCTAAACACTCTTTTTCAACTAGCGGTAATATTTTAAAATATTTTACCCAAGACCAAGAGTGGTGTTAATAAAAAATTTACATCTTCTCCTACATATTTAGCACTACAATCGTAGCTCGATCTAGGCCGAGAAAAACTTCGACAGTTGCCTTTTCCATTGGATGTGTGGGTGCCTGTTTCCATTGGCCACTCATGGGTCTCGAACTCGACTATAAGATCCATCCAAGCCGAGAACAAAAAACTTCACCAGTTTTTGCTTTTACGGTCCACTCTTGGGTTTCAAATCGAATGAGCTTTTCGCTGGAGCATTGTCTTCTATGCATACGGCATGGACTAGCCAACGCATTCGTGATTTTTTATGCTTTTAACGATACCTATGTGACCTTAAACTCATATAGTTTTTGCTTCCATCTTCTTCGGTCCTAATCGCTCAAGTGAACTGCTCCAAAAACCTTTGGGAAAACATTTCTGTCGAATGCTACTTGTACCTTCTCATCTCGATTAGTCTTCGTCCATGCTTTGGTGCTGAATAAAAAGACGGAAAAGATAAGAGACTTGAAGAGTGTAATTTTTGTTCAAGAAGAAAGGGATATGTTTCTAATTGGTCTACTAATTCCAAAGTAGCATCGGTTGACAAGTGTTATTCTGCGCTTTATCTCCAGACCTAGCTTGCTGGCGATATTTATGCTGGTTCCGAGATAGACAAGGTTCTTCCCTTCATAGCTGCTAACAGTGAAGTGTTTCCATGACGCAAGGAATGGTCTCCACGCAATTTGTCTTGGCCTTGCTCACCTTAAAACCAATCTCTTTCGCTTTTGTTTCTAAGCTGGAAAAGGCTGTGCTGGCGGCTCTGTTGTTAAGACCTATGCGTACCCCAGAAACATAGTCCGTTTAGAGTAGATATTACAGAGTATCTAAAACTCGTCTGGAATCGAAGGGCTTGGAGATGTCATTTCCGATTTTGATGGAGCTGATGGTACTGCTTAACATCATACTGCATAGACAATGTGTCGAAAATTCAGTTCCTGTAAATGCTGTCAAAATTTACATAGTTCAAATATACTTTGCTCAATAACTTGTTGCCATTTTAAAAATAACGTTGAAATACCACTCTCATACAAACCGTTGTCCCTATACGCAACAAACTGGGACAACCGATTTTCACAACCTTCTCTTCAGGTCAATTTTTCATGAGCAAAATCACCGTTTTCCGTAGACTCCGTAGAGGTTGTAGTAAGTTACTTACTCTTCATCACTAGATACCATTTACTTCAGAAATGGATCGCTCTTGTTATGATTCAGCAGCGATTTGCAGATGGAAATTTGGTTATTGTGTTTTTTTTTAACTCTTGGTACCCATTCTAAATTCTAAAATGAAATTAAAAATATTACTATTTCTTTATGAAATTGTCACTTATACCAATTTATTATTCTTTTGCTTCGTTACAGTTCAACGGCCTTGATATTATTCATCGTACTCTACTGTGTTCAATCCTCATACTCCAGATTCGTAAGTTGATTTATGTGACCACCTCCCTCCGATCATTCCAAATCTATATGTGTTTAATATAAATAAATAACTCATTCCTCCTTTAGTATGGAACGCGACATAAAAGACAATATGGCGCTAATATGTACCTACCAGCGAGTTATATAGTGCCGGGCGGAGAGGGCGACGATGCCGCCGAATGGACTGAATGGAGTTCACCATCAGAGTGTTCACGCACGTGCGGAGGCGGCGTATCGTTTCAAACACGCGAATGCCGGCGATTAGCGTAAGTTGAAGTCTACACAAATGCCAGACAAATAAATAATTTATGACACATCATTTGTCATTGCAGACGCAATGGTGCACCGATCTGCAAAGGTGGCAATCGCAAGTACTTCTCCTGTAATACACAAGATTGCCCCGACGATGAGCCGGACTTTAGGTTACAGCAGTGTGCGCGCTTTAATCGTGTACCTTTCGATGGCGTCACCTATGATTGGGTGCCATACACAAATGCACCCAATCCTTGCGAGTTGAATTGTATGCCGGTGGGCGAACGTTTCTATTATCGCCAGAAAGCGAAAGTCATCGATGGCACACGTTGCAATGATCGCGATCTCGATGTTTGTGTGGATGGTGTGTGCCAGCCGGTCGGTTGCGATATGATGCTCGGCTCGAATGCCAAGGAAGATAAGTGCCGCAAATGTGGTGGAGATGGCAGCACGTGCCGCACCATTTCGGACACCTTAACTGCCAATAACTATCCAGTCGGTTAGTTCTTTTGGTGGACGTTAATTAACTGAGATTTTTAATATTTTGTTCCGACCCTACTTTCTTAGGTTATAATGACATCATACTCATTCCGAGTGGTGCCACGAATATACGTGTACAGGAGACGGCGCCCTCCAGCAATTACTTAGCCTGCCGCAACTCAACTGGTCACTACTATTTGAACGGTAATTTCCGTATCGACTTTCCACGCCCTATGTTCTATGCTGGCTGTTGGTGGATCTATCAAAGAAAACCAACTGGCTTTGCCGCACCCGATCAGCTGACTTGCAGTGGGCCCACAACGGAGTCCATTACTATAATGATGTTGGTACAGGACAAAAATGTGAGCCTAACTTATGAGTATAGCATACCGGAAGAATTGAGTAAGTCAACACCTGTGGAATACTCGTGGACACATTCCGAGTTTGAGCCGTGCAGCGCACCATGTGGTGGTGGTACGCAAACGCGTACCGTTACCTGCACTAATCGCATGACGCTCGAAGAAGTTGACCCCAACTTGTGTGATGCCAGCGCTAAGCTACCCGAAGAGCAGGCATGTAATGAGCAGCCATGTGCGCCCAGTTGGGTCGAAGGTGAATGGAGTAAATGCTCGAAAGGCTGCGGTGCTGACGGCGTGCAAAATAGAACTGTTACCTGTGAACGTATTTCACCGAATGGGTAAATTGTTATACAAGAAATGAAAACTCTTTAAGATAGATAATTTAAATCTCTATTCTTATTTTGTAGAACACATACGACAGAAGAAGACTCTGTGTGTTTGGAGAATGTGGGCAACAAGCCGGCTACAGAGCAAGAGTGCAATAGAGATGTGAAAAATTGTCCGAAGTATCACTTGGGTCCTTGGGCACCAGTAAGTTTAACGGTTCCTTCAGAAAGAAAACTAATTCTATCATAAATTTTTTGTACCGAAATAATTTTAGTGCGACAAATTATGTGGAGAAGGCAAGCAAAAACGAAAAGTAACATGTTATATAGAGGAGAATGGGCGTAAGCGTGTACTCCCCGAAGAAGACTGTGTGGAGGAGAAACCTCCAACAGAAAAAGAGTGCATACTGACTCCTTGTGAGGGTGTGGATTGGATTTTATCCGAATGGAGCGGGGTAAGAATTTTTGGTTGCAATCATTAAGAATTAGTGGTAATGTTGAAACTTCGCTATTTAAGTCATGTGTATCCTAATTTTCTTACTTCCAGTGTGAGGAATGTGGACAAAAGACCGAGACACGGACTGGAGTTTGTGCTTCAAAATCTGGTAAGATTTATCCAGAAGAATTCTGTGCACCTGAAGTTCCAGCACTTTCGCGGCCTTGCAAATCGTCAAAGTGTACCCCAAAATGGTTCACCTCGGAATGGAGTAAGTGCTCTGCGGCATGTGGAAAAGGTGTGCAGTCACGTATAGTAATATGTGGTGAATTTGATGGTAAAAGCATTAAACCAACTGACGAGTCGAAATGCGAAGCTTCTGCGAAACCGGAATCGGAGCAAGAATGCGAAGGCGAAGAAAAAGAATGTCCTGGTCAATGGTTTACTGGACCTTGGGATCCTTGTAGTAAGCCATGTGGTGGTGGAGAACGTACACGCGAAGTTTTTTGTTTATCTAATGGCACGAAGTCGCTCAACTGTGATGAATCAAAGATTGAGTCTACCTCTGAAAAATGCAATACTCAAGCATGTACGAAGGATGAACTTATTCCAGTTGATAGCACTACATCACCTATTACAGAAGACGCCGAAGAAGATGATTGTGAGGAAGATGACGAGGATGACTTAGCTTCTAAGGAGGATCTCAAATTGGCAGAGGGTTATGAGTTGGATAAAGAAACAACTGCGCCATTATCTCTCTTAACGGATGAACTAATGTTCAGTGATTCACCATTCACCGAAGAATCAAGCGATATTGCTTCAACAGACATTCCATCAACGACAGTGGAGGGCTCCGGCGAGGGAACTGATATTACAGAGGATACTTCTCTTGCTAGTGAAGGCAGTGGAGATGAGTTTAGTAGCACGGTTGGAGCTTCAGACACTACTGAATCTGTCGGCTCTACTATCTCGCCCATATCTACAGATTCTTCTCTTTCCACCGAGTCATCGATCTCTACTGATTCTACGAAATCTTCGGAGGTAACAGATACAACGTCCGAAACTACAGATACATCTGAAACTTCCGTATCGACTGAATCTTCGATATCCCCAGATACAACGGATAGCACTGTTGATATTTCATCTTCAGAAACCACAGTTACATCTGAATCTTCCGTATCTACTGAATCTACGGAATCCTCAGATACCACTGATTCTTCCGATACCACAGATGTATCTGAATCTTCGGTGTCTACTGAATCATCAGTTTACCCAGATACCACCCAAAGTTCTGAATCAGTATCAACTGATTCTTCGCTATCTACAGAGACAACTGAAATATTGGGATCAAGTGGTTCTACTGATAGTTCCGAAACAACAGAAATATCTGAGTCTACTGAATCCTCAGCGTCACCTGAGTCAACTCAATCAACTGCTTCCGAAGGCACTGATCAAACTAGCTCTATCGAATCTTCAGATTCAACTGTTTCAGGATCTACAGAGTCAACTGATTCAACTGCTTCTCCTGAAACAACGGAAACGGCTGGTTCTACAGAGTCGACAGTTAGTTCTTCGACTGATTCAACACAATCAACAGAATCCACGGAATCTACATCTACCGATACAACTGAATCAACAGTATCTTCGTCCACTGATTCAACTGAATCAACTACCGAAGTTTCAACTGAATCTTCAATATCCACAGAATCAATATCGACGGACTCAACGCAATCAACAGAGTCCACTGAATCAAGTTCCGAATTCTCCACATTGTCAACGGACTCTACTGAGTCGTCAGTTTCAGTTGATACTACTGGATCACCGTTATCAACAGAATCAACCGGAAGCTCCTCTGACATCACTGGTACTACTGCTGATGCTTCAAGTGATTCTACTCAATCTGGGGTTTCAACTCAGTCCTCAGTGTCTACTGAATCCGAAACAGGCTCTTCTCTCAGTACAGACTCAACGACCGGTTCTTCAGATAGCACCGACACAACTGATATAGCTACAACAGATTCCTCAGCAGCTACTTCAGATGTCACCACTGAATCCTCGGAAACTTCAATTAGCTCTGAGGCCAGCACATCATCAGATTCCTCTGATATAACTGAAATATCTCAATCAAGCACTGATGTCTCCTCTACTACAGACTCTGGAATATCGGATACTACAGATGACAGCAGCGGCTCAACAGGGAGTGAAACTACTGAAGTTTCAGGATCTACAGATATTTCAGAATCAACAGCATCAGGTTCGACAGAGGAGAGCACAACTGGTGGATCAACAGAATCAACCACTGAAGGTGTGTCAGTGGAGTCAACCTCAGATATTAGTACTACTGAGGGATCTACCTCAAGTGCCGAGGCAGGTGAAAGCACAGAATCTTCAGACACAACCGAAAGTGTATCAACTGGAAGCGCAGAAACCACTGAAAGTGGACCTACTGAAAGTACTGAGACAACTGAAAGCGGAGCTACTGATTCCACTTTTGAGGGCTCAACGGTTGACATTTGGTCTACGACTGATGAAGATGAGGAGAGCACACCTAATACGCTTGAAGCTCTCATCACAAAGGCTCCTAAACAGAAGAAATGCAAAGCCAAGAAAGATTGCAAAAAATCGACTTATGGATGCTGTCCTGATAAAAAGACACCTGCTAAGGGATCATTTGATAAAGGTTGCGCGATTGTCAAAACTTGTGCGGAGACTAAATATGGTTGCTGCTCAGATGGTGTCTCACCTGCTGAGGGTGAGAACAATGAGGGCTGTCCTCAATCTCAGTGTGCGGAAACACTATTCGGATGTTGTCCAGATAATTTCACACCAGCAGAGGGCGAGGATGCTGAAGGATGTCCTGAAACTACGACGGCGCCGCCAACAACAACTGTCGAGTTGGTTACTGAGGGATCAGGAGAAACAACTGATACACCAGAGAGCACAATATCAACTGAAACGCCAGAAACCACTGAAACACCAGAAAGCACGGAAACACCAGAGAGCACAGAAACTCCAGAAAGCACAGAAATTCCTGAAAGCACAACTGAAAGCAAAGTGGTTAAATCATGTTCCTTTGGTGAATTTGGCTGCTGTCCTGACGGCACGACCGAAGCTAAAGGAAAAGACTTTGAGGGTTGTGAATCAGCAGCGCCAACTGCCAGAAGCTGTAGAGATACCGAATATGGCTGTTGTCCAGATGGTCTCACTGTTGCCACTGGGCCTGATTATGCAGGCTGTGCGCCTTGCACACGTGAGCCTTACGGTTGCTGTCCCGACAACCAGACACCTGCTCATGGACCGCTTGGCGAAGGCTGCTGTCTGAATACGGTCTACGGTTGTTGCCCCGATAACATTAATGCTGCACGTGGACCTAACTTTGAGGATTGCGATTGCAAATATACTCCATATGGATGTTGTGACGATCAAAAAACAGCGGCCCGTGGACCTAATAAGGAAGGCTGCGGTTGTGAAAATTCAACACATGGCTGTTGCCCAGATAAAATTACACCGGCTAATGGACCTAAATTTGAGGGCTGTGCATGCCACACCCTACAGTTCGGCTGTTGCCCCGATGGTATCACAATTGCACAAGGACCACATCACTACGGTTGCCACTGTTCACAAACCGAGTTCAAGTGCTGTCCTGATGAAAAGACTCCAGCCAAGGGACCGGACGGTGAGGGTTGTACTTGCTTGGAGAGCAAATACGGCTGTTGTCCGGACGGTATTGCTGCGGCGGAGGGTGACAAATTCGAAGGTTGTGCATCTGTTAAAGAACCACCACAAAAGGCATGCGGACTGCCGAAAGCAACCGGCCCCTGCGGCAACTTCAGCATTAAATACTTCTTCGACACATCGTACGGCGCATGCGCACGCTTCTGGTATGGTGGCTGTGAAGGCAACGATAACAGATTCGAAACCGAATCGGACTGTAAGTCTACCTGTCAAGAGTATACCGGTAAAGAAGCCTGCTTCTTGCCAAAGAGTTCTGGTCCATGCACTGGCTACAATAAGAAATGGTACTTTGATACTGACCGCAATCGTTGTGAAGAATTCAACTACGGTGGCTGCTATGGCACTTCAAATCGTTTCGACAGCTTGGCCGAATGTCAAGCACTCTGCGCCATTGATGAGACCACACGTAAGTTTTGTGTTTGAGTGTGCGAAAATGTAATCTTCATATATTTTTGCTTATGTGCTTACAGCGCCTTGCGATCAACCCATGGAGGCTGGACCCTGTGAGGGCAATTTCGAACGTTGGTTCTACGACAATCAGACGGACGTGTGCCGTCCATTCAACTACGGCGGTTGCAAGGGCAATAAGAACAACTACCCAACTGAGCATGCGTGCAACTACCACTGCCGTCAGCCGGGCGTGCACAAAGGTTTGACCTCAGTGTTTAAGCTATTTTTGTACTTAGTATTTTTCGTTATTACAAAATATTATGACTTGTAAGTGCAATGCTCTGCTCTGCTATGCAATAGGTTTTGGCACAGGCGCATGTTTAAGGCATGAGTGCACCTGCCACTGTTATTTGGTGTTGGACTGATATTTTTTACAGAATTTGATCACTTTTATTTCGTATAAATTTTATTAATTTTAAGTTAATTGTGGTGTAACGGTATGCTAAACTTTTTCGACCTTCTATTTTCTTATACTTACTATGTTGCATGTTCGTTTGTTGCTTGCTAAATTTTCCGCTTGCTCATACCATATCAAAACAATTGCTACGCCTACACTTCACACACACAAAAAACTCCACACACACTCAAAAAATCACACGCACGCACACATCCGTTTGCTGAATCAGACTATTGCTCGCTTCCTAAGCAAACCGGTGATTGCAGTGAACAACACGCGCGCTGGCATTACTCGGATGTGGAGAAGCGGTGCATGCCCTTCTACTACACAGGTTGTGGCGGCAACAAAAACAATTTCCCAACCCAGGAATCTTGCGAGGATCATTGTCCCAAGGAAGTTGGTAAGACCTTGTACTTAAAGTTATTTCAAATATAGACTCGAACACAATACACACCGACACTTACACACACACACATTTTGTGTCAACCGTCGCTTTTGTTGTTGTGTCAAGAAGCTGGTGTTTTTACCCCCGTCAACAAACCCTTACATTAATTTAATGGTTCTTAAATATTCTAATACTTATTTTCAAAATATTCTACTCATTTGCTTACTAAATAGTCAAGGATGTTTGCGAAATACCAGCCGAGGTTGGCGCGTGTACCGACTACACTTCCATGTGGTACTACGACACCAAAGAAGAGCGCTGTCGTCAGTTTTACTATGGCGGTTGTGGTGGAAATGACAACAAATTCGCCACAGAAGAAGCATGTCTGCAACGCTGCGAAAAGAAACCAGAACCAGAACCGGAACCTCCACGTGAGCCTGAGCCAGAGCCCGCACCGGCGCCAAGTTCGAGAGAAGCCTGTCAGCTTGATAGGGATCCGGGCGATTGCAGAGCCTACATATCTCAATGGTTCTTTGATAGAGAGACACAGCAATGCCGTAATTTCTATTATGGCGGTTGTGGCGGCAACGCGAATCGCTTCAATACGCTGGAGGAATGTAATCAATTGTGTGGCGATCAGCCACCTGCTCCTGCTCCAGCCCCAGCCCCAGTTGGACCACCGGCTGCGAGCACGGATATTTGTGATATGCTTGCCGATCAAGGCGATTGTGATACCTATGCGATTAAGTGGACTTATGACAATACTGAGGGACGTTGCAAGGAATTCTTTTATGGCGGTTGTGGTGGCAATGAAAATCGCTTTGAAACCGAAGCAGCTTGCACCGAACGTTGCTTGAGTCCGGTAAATAATATTACCGTACGCTTTGGCGGCGATGAAGAAGCGCCAGTAGTAGCGCCAGCACCAGCACCAGAATCTGCCGAAGATAATACTTGCACCTTGCCGGCATATTATGGCAGTTGCGCAGATAACAATCAGACGCGTTGGTACTACAACTATGCGGAAGGACTGTGTGATGAATTCTTATACGGTGGTTGCGGTGGCAATCAGAATAACTTTAATAGCGAAGAAGAATGCCAGGATCGCTGCTTCGATCAGCATCCTACATGCTCATTGCCCCCAACGGCCGGTAGATGTACGGAGCGTCTCATACGCTGGTATTATGACGAGCGCGATAAGCGTTGCTATGAATTCGAGTTCACCGGCTGCCGCGGCAACAGGAACAACTTCGTTACGGAACGTGAATGTCTGCTGTGGTGCGGTAATGAGTCGCCGCAACAACCAGAGCCATCAGCGCCCGTAAGTAATCCAAAATTTTGTATTGTGTATTTTGTGACTGTATGTTAAGGAAACTTAAGTCGGTTTAGATAATTTGGTTGTTGGAAAACTCTTGCCTCCGATAAGGGTAGTCAGGTAGAGTTTGGAAAAATGTGAAGTTTGCGTTTAAAAGATATTGCTGAAGACAAAATGCAAGTTCGAGTCTCGAAGACGTTGGTCAGTATAACTCAAATTTTCTCTATTAAGGGGTTACATGGGTTTGATGATGAAAATTTTGCGAGTTTTTGTTTTTTCAAATTGTTGTAATGAAAATAAAAAATCCTTCTCTAAGTATTTAGGAATTGTATCTCAAAGACATGTATAAAATGTCATGAAGATAGGTTAAGTAGTTCTCGGAAAATCTTGCCAACCAACTTCAAAACCACAGTTTCGAAAAAAACGTGCTTAAAGACGGCTCACTTAGTCTAGCTAGCCTCGAGCGCGCAAGTTCTTAAGGCTGTATCTCCGTAACTATTATTCGGATCAACTTCAAAATTTAGGAAAATTTTCTATAGGTGTTGTTGAATCCAATATGACCATAAAAAAATTCGATTTTTACAAACCCGAAAACCCAAGTAACCCCTTAGTTTCGGTCGACTTATGTTATTTAAGTTATTGTCACAAGTTCTTATATAGTTACGAGCTCAAAAGCATTTCTAAGATTATTATTTTCATATTTTTTTCACAAGGAGTCTTACTCAGTGTGCGATTTACCCGTGGAGGCTGGTGATTGTGAAAACGGCACTGTGGCTTGGTTCTACAACAGTGATTCTATGGCATGTACGGCCTTTACTTACTCGGGTTGCGGCGGCAATGGCAATCGTTTTGAGTCCAAGGAGCAATGCGATCGCCAATGTGGTGAATTCAAGGGAGTGGGTAAGTAGAAAACTAAAATAATGTGCTAATCTTTTGCAAGCCATGCAAATCATGTAAACTTTGACGTCGTCTGCTAGATGTGTGCAATGAACCAGTTGATGCTGGTCCATGCTATCAGTGGGAGGCCCGTTACTATTACAATAAGGCAACGCGTACTTGTGAACGGTTCAGCTTTGGCGGTTGTGAGGGCACTGGCAATCGTTTCACGCAACGTTCTGAGTGCGAATCGGTTTGCATTTTAGGTCAGGAGCCGAAGACGTTAGCTCCCAAAGGTAAACAACGACGGTTGCAATGACTCATAGTGGAGCGAAATTTTTGCCTTAACTTTTCTAATTTTGTTTTCGTATTTGCATACTTTGAGTAGATATTTGCAAGCTGCCAGCACAGATTGGAAGATGTAATGATACAACAGCGCAAGAGCGTCGTTTCTTCTATGATGATGAGCGCGGCAACTGCATGCCCTTCATTTATTCAGGTTGCGCTGGCAACCAAAATAACTTCCGCTCATACGAAGCTTGCTATGACTACTGTGCAAGTAAGCGAATGTCAAATGTCAAAGACGTCAATGTTTTGACATCTTGAAACCACTACGCACCTCTTCCACTCGTATTCACTCACCCATGCACTTTGCACTGATTCATTATACTCTACGCACCAAACACAAGATCCACCCGCACATTCTATCGCACATCACTTGAACTCTTGAACTTTTGCACCTTGCTAATATTTATATGTAAAAAGTCTTGCTGTGGAATGTTTAGTCTAAGCTATACTATATTATCATTACTTAGTTTTATGGTATTTCGTAGTTTGTATGCACTCTCATGCCATTTATTTACTTTGTTTGCACGTGGTAATGGGTTTTTTACAGCCTGTATTACTTTAGGCATATTATTACTCTTCATTTTTACACGCCACACAATTTTTTGGCCACACTAATTATTTATACGCTTTCTCTATGTAGCAACCGAAAGTCCAGTTGTGGCACCTAAAGAGACGGAAGTCTTACCGAACGAATGCGAAACATATGAAAACGAGTGTCGCGCACAGCGTTGTCCCTTCGGTATACGTCGCGTGCCAGTTGACAATAGCGATTGCACACGTTGCATTTGTGAGAATCCTTGTGAGAATTACGAATGTGCCGAAGGTCAGCAATGCGCAGTCGATGTATCGAATGATGCTTCCAGACAATTTGCACCTGTCTGCCGTGACACCAACAAGCCGGGTGAGTGTCCAAGCCTCAGCCAACCGGAAGGTGAGAATTGTGGTCGTGAGTGTTACACTGATGCCGATTGCCGCGAAGACAATAAGTGTTGTAGTAATGGCTGTGGTTTTGTGTGTGTCCGTCCGACGCAGCCTACATTACGTCCACGACCGCCAGTCACAGCCGCTCCACCTGTCATCTATCCAGGTGAGTCGCCGGTGGTTTTGGAACCCAAGAAACCACAGGAGGTCGATGTACAAGCGGCTATTGGTGGAATCGCTGTCTTGCGTTGCTTCGCTACTGGCAGTCCACCACCGAATGTTACCTGGTCGCGCAGTAATGTGTTGGTAAGTTATATATATATTTAATTTTGCAAATTTCCGTTAGATTTTTAGTACACGCGCTTATATTACATAAAAGTCGTGTAAGTAGTGAACGTTTTCTCTAGGCAATATCAAATCTTAAGTCGTTGCTTAGTCGGCGTTTCACTAAACATATGATACCCACCATCAAAAAGTGAAGAAGCTCAACGAATCGTTGTACTTTTGATAAAGAAACCTTTGTTGATTTACTGAGAGAAGTTTTCGCTGAAGAAAAATCTTTAAACTCTACACGCGCTACCAGTGCAATATACTCACAATTTTTTATGTCAATTTCACGATTTACTTTATCTCTGCTTTGCGCAGATCGACACCAACCAAGGACGTTATGTGTTGACCGCCGCTGGAGATCTGACCATTGTACAGGTGCGGCAGACGGACAGTGGCTCATATGTGTGTGTCGCCTCTAACGGACTGGGCGATCCAGTGAGTCGTGAGGTGCAATTGGCTGTAACAGGTATGAACTCTATTCTGCTTTCTTCATATGGTGTTGGTTTTACTAATATTATGCATGTACCGTTTCTTTTAATATTTCGCATGTTGATCAATGCTAATGCTTGTCTTACTTTGCCTAACAAATGCCAAAAATATCAAAAAAAATATTTGAATTTTGCTTGCTGTATGCTAACTTGAAATGCGTAGCGCCACAAGAGATACCCGCCTATGTCTACGGTGAAAAGAATGCAACACAACTTGTAAGCTTAAATCGGCCGGCGCAAGTGCGTTGTCCAGCCGGTGGTTATCCAGCGCCGCATGTAAGCTGGTGGCGCGATCGTAAACGTTTGGGTCTGATAAGCGATCGCTTCGAATTGACACGTGATTATTCGTTGATGTTCCGCTCCATACAGTTAACCGATCTGGGTCCGTACACTTGCGAAGTGTGGAATGGTCTCGGTCGTCCAACCTCAATGAAAGTTATACTCAAAGCAGTCGGGCCGGCACGTGCCGTCACCAATGCTGAATCGCCATATCTGCAATATATAATCGATCCAGCACGTGCGCCGGTCACAAGACGACCCACATATCCATATCGGCCACAACGTCCACCGCAACCGCCACCACCAGTTTATGTCGAACCACCGCGCCGTCAACCATTCGGTAAGTATCAATGAAGGCAAATGCGTACGCTGTCTATTTTGGGTGGAAGCGGGTAGGTTTGCCACTGGTTGTTGCACAATTGTATGGGAATGTGTTGCATGTTGTTTTTAAATCTCTTTGTATTAGAAACTCAAAAATAATATTTTTTCATAATTTCCGCAGTCAACGCACAAGCTGTCCTAACACTGGACGCCAGAAACACATACACACCAGGCGCCTCGATCGCTATGAAGTGCGCGGTGCAGGGCATTCCCGTGCCGAGCGTAATTTGGACGAAGGACTCGATACCACTGCTGGCGAATGAGCGCATACAAATCACATGTAAGCGAAATTCTTTCATAAGACCTATTAGCACACGTTATATATTGTCTTTATTGTCGTTATATCCACAGCTGAGCCACACACTTTGGTGATACACAATACCACGTCCGAGGATACCGGCATGTACGGTTGTACGGCCAGGAATTCTGCCAGTCATAGCACAAGCGAAGAGCGAGTTACCATTGAGTGTAAGTATCAGACGCTTTGCGACTCATCACAAAGCTTTTTGATCTCTTTTCCTTTCGTTCTTTAGCTACGATACCGATCCATCCCGATTGTATTGATAATCCATATTTCGCCAATTGTAAACTAATTGTCAGCGGCCATTATTGTCGTCACCAGTACTACGCCAAGTTCTGCTGCCGATCATGTACGCTGGCTGGCCAAATAACGTTCTCGCATCCGAATGCTTTATAGACGATACGATTGGTTGTTTAGGCGATTTACTTCGCGCTCGTTGTGCGTAGCGTTATGTAAGCTGCCGTTTTTGATACAGCGCTTAAGCTCAAAGCAAAAATATAAAATTCCAAAAACCAAAAAAAAAAAAAAAAAAACATATATAAAAAGTAATGAAAATAACAGTACTATTAATGTATAATCGACGCACAAATTTAGTAACTAGTATTTTCAGACGTAAAATAAACTTAAAACAACAAATTACACCCCACACTCTCTAAACTTATAAGTACACACACACACTCATATAAATCTCTAAAAAGCTAACTCAGCTCGGCTAAGACGAGCTGCCAGTTCTCAGCTACTCTAACCACACTTTCCTCTCAGCAGCTGCAAGCAATCAGTAAATAAA
This sequence comes from Bactrocera zonata, assembly GCA_037783105.1. NCBI lineage: Eukaryota > Metazoa > Arthropoda > Insecta > Diptera > Tephritidae > Bactrocera > Bactrocera zonata. The sequence goes on from JBAWJQ010000459.1 coordinate 309,033, forward strand.
ACTCAAATGATTTTTTCTTAAAAAACGCACACTGTCACACAAACATACGTCTACATGCATACAAAGAAAAAATTAATATTACATATAACGAAAAAATAGCTTTTACATATACATACATGTATGTATGTATGTAATTATAAAGTATAAAGTTAGTTTTTAATTTGTTCCTATTTATTGTGCCAGCCGAGAATCATTTGTGACGCCAATCCTTTTGAAATCTACATACACACCTGCATTGGTATATAACGGTGTATATGTGTATTTATATGAAATACGTAGGTCACAAGCACGCTCACACGCACAACCGCATAAACACATGTACTAATACTCAGAAAAGGAAAAATAAAAAGCAAGCAAACGAACAAATGGCTGAACTCATAAATAAATTTGTGTGTTCGACCCATTTGCCATAAATGTTAATTTAAACGATTTATTTTTTGTAATTGCAAAGTGCCTTACTTACGATTTATTATTATTGTAGAGATTTGTGCATTGATTTTTAAGAAGTCCAAATGAAAGTTAATAAAATTTTGTAAATAAACTAATGATGTAAAAGAGAATGAAAAAATCCTGTTTCATTACAATACATAGATACAGTTAGATCTGAAAACTAAATTGCAATTAGTTGAAAAATATTTGGTGTGAAGAGCAGCTGGTTGTGGCTTTGATGATGATGATATTGCAAAAAATGCCTTCCGTCGCTAGAAATGATACACAATGAAATTGCCGAAAGAGCTGACAGACGGATCGAACGAGATGGAATGCCTATAGAACACGCATGATCACCAAGATCATTAGCAAGAAAAACTAATGCTTTTTACCCACTGGACTGGAGGATGACCATTGGCCTGTTGACAGTACACAACTTACTGGTAGAATTTGCTAGCCGGATGGACGGAGTTCGCAACTTCCTGGCAGTACATGCTAGCTGGACGAAGATAAGGAAACTTACCGAATCAAAATAGATTATTGAGTTTTGGCTTTGTCGAAGAAAATTGGAAAATACAGAAAATTTCTATTTGATGGTCTCCATCTTTGAATATGTTAAAAGGCTTCATTACATGATAGGAAATGTGACCAGCTCCACCCCAAATGCGGTATAAAAGTATAAGTGTCCCAGCGGTTGGTATCTTCCCTTAGCTCATATATGTAAAAAGTTAGTTCATATATAGAGAAATAATCATCCCAAAAAATAATAATAATAAAATTAATGAAAAATTCATGCATATTTAAGAAACGATTTCTCTTTTCTGCTAGGTTAGGATAGAGAAGGTTGTATTAGCTGTCACAACATTCATAAGCATACTGTAATTTGAGACGGAGGTTCATTTTAATTTGAAGTATTCGTCATACAGGATGTCAACGCTTTTTGCAAACTTAAAGAGCGACTTGATATCTAATTTTGATACTTCGTCTAGTCCGTTCAACTCTAGAGCCCCTAGATATCTAAAACGAGGTATAGATAAAATTGGACAAATGCACAAAAGGGCTTCCACCGTTTCTTTCATGCCTACTTCCCTATACTCACTGCCTGTATTCTCGTTACCAACGGTGGGGAAATATCGATGAAGTAATTTAAATTTATTTTAGTCAGTATTGTTTGGCATTTCAGCACAGAAGGACTTATGCCTGAACAACGTTTACAATTCTTTCAACTTTATTACGAAAATTCAAAATATTTCGAGCGCTTCGCTCAACTTATGGTCAACATAATCGGCCCACTGAATGTACTACTCGCAACACTATCACCCATTTTGAGACCCAATATTCATTATTGGATAATATTCGACCGAATAGACCACGTCAAGCGCGCAGTAAAGAAAATATTATAACCGTAGCTGAGAGTGTAGTGCAGCAACTCGGACTGACGTAGGGAGCAATTTGGTGTATTTTATGTCGAGATCTTAAATTGAAAGCGTACAAAACACATTTTGTGCAAGAACTGAAGCCGCTCGAACTTCCTAAACGACATCGCTTTGCTCTGCTTGATTGGAATATATCCAATTCTTGGAGAGATCCCTAGAAGCTATAAAGTTATATATTTTTTACTATTGTCTAAGGCAGCAGGGATAGTGGGGAGGAATGGAATGCGAGAAGCACATGAAGAAATCTGTAGACTAGTTTATGTAGTGAATTCAAAACCATGCTCTTTGAAAATATGTTTATAAATTAACTAATAACAGTACTAAAAGAAAATTTTCGTATTTTTACTAACATTTTTGGTTTTAGCAACCCAAAATTAGCAAGAAACCACCTCTAACATGACAGTCACAAAATGACTCTAAACTAGTATAATGAATTGGTCAAATTAAAAAATAAAATATAACATTGAAATAAAATATAAATAAATAATTTCTAAAATATAACTAAAATGTTAGTTTAAAAAAAAAACCTTTGCTGGCAATGCTGGTGGTTTGAAAAAATCAATAATCCCACTCTCTAACTGCTTTTTGCAATTAGCCGTGCAGCTGTTGGCGATAACATACCGGACATGCGCACTGCGCCGCTGCATTGGCATTTTGTCAAATTTAGCCTCGATTTAGTCATAGAAGTAGGAGAAAATTGCAATCAAACAAAGGCATATCAAATTTAGAAAACTAATTTAACGCCACGTCTGAGGCCACGGTAAGAAATGCCTATCATGGAGGATAGCGGCATAGATAGTGAGGATAAGCAGTCGAATAGCTACGAAGATTCTGCAGTGGTAAGTCTAGTGGTATACCTTCCAGCAAAGTAGAAATATTTTCATTGCATTACTACATTGTATTGCTGTTGATTATAGCCAATATTGGAAAAAGCAACAACACCAACCAACACAATGACTGAAGTTTATGATGTGGCCGCAGTTAGCCATATGGCGGATTTGGAGGTTGTCTTCCGTGGTAGCAGTGGTACAACGCTGGCAAGTAGTGCAAATGCAGTTGTGCCAGAAGCCAACACAAATAAAACGATTGCCACAAAACCAGTAACGTCAGCAGCGCTAACGGCTGGTGAGAGTGAAGATGAATCCACAACGACCAGCAATCAACCGGCACCGAACACCTGCCGCATCCTGCAGCGCAAGCTGGAGCTGAAGGTAGAACGGGCGAGACGCAACTTTAGTCAGCACCAGCAGCAGCAAGAGCAGGTGTGTCGGCAGTCAATAATAATGGCGGAACTACTGCATGATGATGCATTAAAATCGATTTTTTTTTGTTTTTTAGATACGAAAATCTCAATCAGCGAATCTCATACCCATTAGTCGGTTGCCCATACCAGGCGATTCGGAGCAGAAACCACTTGTAGATTATAAGTCCGATAGCAGGTTTGTCGCTAATATCATTTTTTTAACGGAAAAGTGAAATGGAAAAATTATTTTTAATCTCACAGTGATGAACCTGAGGAAATTTCATTCTTTCCTGCTAAACTGAAAAATGCTCAGCGGCAGCGCAAAACGGAACTTAGCGACACTTTCAGCATACAGGAAATGACTATAGAGTCAGACTTGGAGTCAGACGATAGCGGCTCGCAAAACCTCGAATTGTTGCCACCGCTGAGAAAGACGAACTTTTTGGAGAGTTTGAAAATTTGCTTCGGCTGTGGGAATAGAAGAAGCTAACTGCGTTCAGCAAACTACAAAATATTTAACGGAACAATGCAATAAAAATCAAGTTGTAGCCAAATTGTATACACTAATTTACGACAAATATACATGAAACGTGCAAATTGACTGAGAACTACATAATTTATTTAGCTGGTTGTTATTTTACTATATATTAATTTTGTTGTTGGTACCTGTGGGAATTTGACTATACAACTTAACTCGACTCAGTACCGTCATAAACTTAAACTACAAGCGTTTTATTATTATGCAATTTTGAATCAATTAAGTTTGCGATATCTTGAGAACGAGACAATGTTTTTGGAAAACGGTCTAGGGTATTTAATTTGTTTATAAAATATCAATGGCTGATGATTCCTCTGGCCCACAAACCTCAACAAACCGTTAATTTTTCTGGATGAAATGACAGTTCTTGAATCTCTTTAGGTCGCTCTTTGTCCCATGAAGCCGGAAATGGTCCTCATCGCTGCACAAAATTTGGCTCAAAAATGTCGGATCTTCTCGAAACTTTTCAAGAGCTCATAGAGTGAAGTGATGTCGCTTGCTAAGGTCGAGCGGCTTTTGTTATTGAACGAGTTGTAATTTGCCGCTGAGATCCGGAGTTTAGTTGGGTTTTCTAGCAGTAAATTGCTTTTGCGCCGAAAACACTTTGGTATATTGGGTTTTACTTATCCACCGGAACGATCACTCAAGGTTGTAGCACTTTCTGGCTTCTTGAATTACCATCATACAGAGAAAGCTTCAGAAGTTCAAATCGGAGATATCAAGCCATTCTACGGTTTCACAGGCAACTATTGATTGAACAGTAGTGTTTATTATAAATGAATGAGAATAAGTACCAGTAGTATTTTCGAAAAATACAAGTCGTAGATGGCGTCAACCTAGCTGCTGGTTGTGCAACCCTGTTTTAAGTGACTTACATAGGTATTACAGACTAAAATTTTACACGGGAGTTCGTTTATTTTTGGAGTACTAAATTAATTTACACGTGGTTAATACGGAAGAAGAGAGCAAGAGAAGTTCGATATTTCGATCATTCTTATTTCATGAGGCCAGGGAAAGACCAATGATTCCAAAGGAAAAGAGTAGAAATATTTTTAGGTTATTATACCCTGAACAGGGTATATTAAGTTTGTCAGGAAGCTTGTAACACCCAGAAGGAAGCGTCGGAACCTTATAAATTATATATATAAATGATCAGTATGTTGAGCTGAGTCGATTTAGCCATGTCCGTCTGTCTGTCTCTCCATCGGTCTGTCTGTATATATACAAACTAGTCCCTCAGTTTTTAAGATATCGTTTTGAAATTTTGCGAACGTAATTTTCTTTTCAAGAAGCTGCTCATTTGTCGGCACTGCGGATATCGGACCACTATAACGTATAGCTGCCATACAAACTGAACCATCGGAATCAAGTTCTTGTATGGAAAACTTTCACATTTAACAATTGTTTTTCAAAAAAGTTGGCACAGATTATTTTCTAAGGCAACAATGCAATCTCCGAAGAAATTGTTCAGATCGGTTAACTATAGCATATAGTTGCCATACAAACTGAGTGATCGGAATCAAATGCTTGCATGGGAAACTTCCTCATTTGACGACATATCTTCACGAAATTTGGTATGAATTATTGTTCATAGAAATAATATAACATCGGACGAAATTGTTCAGATCGGTTCATTATAGCATATAGGTTCCATACAAACCGAACGATCGGAATCAAAGGCTTGTGTGGAAAAATTGCGCATTTGAAGTGGTATCTTCACGAAATTTGACATAGATTACTGTTTAAGGTAATAACGTAATCTCCGAAAAAATTGTTCAGATCGGATTACTATAGCATATATTATACATATTCGGTAAATAATGGAAATGATGAAGTTTAAGTTTAAGTTTAAGTTTAAGCTTAAGTTTAATTTTAAGTTTAAGTTTAAGTTTAAGTTTAAGTTTAAGTTTAAGTTTAAGTTTAAGTTTAAGTTTAAGTTTAAGTTTAAGTTTAAGTTTAAGTTTAAGTTTAAGTTTAAGTTTAAGTTTAAGTTTAAGTTTAAGTTTAAGTTTAAGTTTAAGTTTAAGTTTAAGTTTACGTTTAAGTTTAAGTTTAAGTTTATTTTTAAGTTTAAGTTTAAGTTTAAGTTTAAGTTTACGTTTAAGTTTAAGTTTAAGTTTAAGTTTAAGTTTAAGTTTAAGTTTAAGTTTAAGTTTAAGTTTAAGTTTAAGTTTAAGTTTAAGTTTAAGTTTAAGTTTAAGTTTAAGTTTAAGTTTAAGTTTAAGTTTAAGTTTAAGTTTAAGTTTATTTTTAAGTTTAAGTTTAAGTTTAAGTTTAAGTTTGAATTTAAGTTTAAGTTTAAGTTTAAGTTTAAGTTTGAGTTTAAGTTATATGGGCTACATTAATTATAAAAATACTAGCTGACCCCGCAGCCGTTGTCCTGCGTGAAATTATGTAGTTTGAAATGAAAAGAAAGTTAAATTTATCATTTAATTTTTTTTTTCAATGTAACGCAGCTTTATAAACAACATTTTTCGGTTTCTGTTCCGGTGTACAGAAAAGATGGTTTTCCAACTCGGGAGCACGCTACGGTCATGTGAAAAACATAGCATTTCCAAAGTTATGCCTCACACTATGCGACTATCTTTAGGTCCTGTTGATTGTCATCTCAAATTCAATTTTCAGTAGAAACGGAATACGTTTGAAATGAAATGAGAAATCGTTAGACCTCAAAGGAATTCGTAGAATCAAGCATTCTGTCCCTTTGTACTCGATAGGTGCGTCACAATCAGTCGGGTTCCATTACACAGTTTCGGCGCATGACGATTGGGAAACATAATAACGACAGATCCTACTTTGAGACGCAAATGATGCGGTGGCATACCAAGCCTGTCCAAGGAATTTAGGGATACCACTGGATAATTCACGGCGTCGTCTTCATAGTCAAGACGATCGATCGATTTGTATGAGCGCAAGTCTCCCGGAACTTGACTTTGAATCTTCCAGCTGAAGTCAACAACATCGGTATTTTTGGCAGCTAACATTGTGCGTACACTTAAGGAATCGTAGTTGTGGTAATTTGGACAATGTTCAAATATTTGTGATGAGTTCATCCTTCGTGAATTGATAAAGGGAAGATGGAATTGATATCGAACCACCGGAAGTATCAACCGAAATTGAACCATTTCCAATTTTTAGCGAAGACGATGTAAAATGTCTTTGACAATGTCGAGGTTTATATCGAAAAGTATGCGAACTTCATTTTCATTCCAGAGTTTAGCGTGTTTCAGCATTTGTAATTGCTGGCTTACTTCTCCAAAACTTGCACATATTCCCATATACCATTCACAGTAAGCAATGACTCAAATAAAGTTGAACCGCGTACATTAATCAATAGCAACCGAAGGTAGAAACAATCGCCTTTTTTCGGGTGGATTGTGTAAATTCGTCCTAATGCATTAGACACCTGGATGTCAATCTACTGGTTGGCCTTGCTTTCTGCGTAACTATTTCTTCGACGATGCATTCCATGTACAATATCAAGGTATTTTCGAATAGAGTAATGTTCTAACAAACACATCACTGACGAAAGTTAAGAAAAAACTCGTCATTGTTAATTTTGTTGCTGGCGATGTTTCCACTGGCTATACTGTATTCTTTGGGTTAAAATACACTCTTTGAACATTCTCCAAATTAACTGCGAGACGCACAACAGTCGGAAAACGTTCATGAATTGCAAAAGTAAATACCCTACAAAGCGCTTTATTACAGTTCACGTATCGACCGTATCGTTCAAGACCAATAATCGCCATGTTGCTTCCTTTGGTGACGTACTTACAAACGTATGCCTTGGGCTACTAATTTATGTTGATGCCAAAAAGAACGCCGACCGATATTAGCGTGACCTCTTCGTGGCATCGTAACAAATTACAATCTGTAATTGATCACTTAGTGTGAAACACACATAAAGTTTTCACTAAATAATTTTCAAAAAATTTTGAAGCAAACGACAAATTTGAATGATTCAAATAATTGAAAAACAAAACAAAAAAATTTGTATGGAAAAAATTAACTTTTTGGAATTTTGCAATTTCCCGACTTTTCCTCACAAAAAGCGTACAGATTTTTTTATTTCTAAACTGTCCCCGATCCATATCGAACATTTTCTGAAAATTTCACCAAAATTGGCTCAGTCGTTCCCTTAGCGTTACTAATAAACAAAGATTCATTCGTTTGTATGGGAAAAATAAAAGTGCTGTTTTTAGGGGTTTTCCGGCAATTATTCGATTTTTTTCTCCGCATAAACCATCCCTGATCCTCAACGAACATTTTAAAAAAAGAATTATCAAATTTGGTTCAGTCGTATTAAAGTTATGAGCGTACATACATTTTGGCGATTCATTTTTATTTATATAGATGTCTTAACCTTTTTGGGTTAATATCAAAATTTTACTTCAAAACAACATAATTTTTTTTAATACTGAAGTTCATTTCCATGTAAAATCAGTCTCACATGTAATGTATTTATTTAACAGAAGAGGAGTGTAATAAATAGCTTGGAAAACATCAAGCAAATCATATATGAATAATTTATAAATTCCATAAATATTAAAGGTTACAACAAATAAAATAACAATAAAAATCTTCAGTCTCGATTGAGTGTGAGGCAAACTCCTTGAAGTACCCAGTGGCTGATATCCTCTGTGGTGGCGAGATCAGCTTCGAAAACAAGTCCAACACCCATGGCATTCCGGCGTAACGATGTTGTGTATACCGGAGAACGGAATGTATTCTGTATGTATTAAGAAGAAGAACTATATATAACGCAATATGAACATGTAAGTTAATATCTAGAGATATCGACGTAAAATATTAAGTGATTATCTTATAATTTGTGTTAATAAAAGGTGATATGAGTGGTGTCTTCCAATGTAAGATAACATTTAGTTTGCCATCCTCTATAGATCTTAAAGATTATGGACTAAACTTACCTGTAGCTTCAGGCGATGTACCTCGATCGGTACCACTGACAAGATTGGCAAATCTTCCACCAAAATTTTGGGATGTGAACGTGCCAATTGCATAATTTCCATGTCCCAACGAGCACCCTCCAGGAAGAGACCTTGAATATAACAGCCCTATACAAACAAGCGAACATTCACAGCATTGTTGTAATTGCAGCAGTCGGCGTATGCGAATGTGGTTTCAGCGATCGATGTGGTGGTGAATGCGGTGACGCCGGCATTTAGCACAAAGCGGTTCAAAAAGCAAAGCGACGGCGAAAAGAGAAATAAATGTCAATTCGTGGAAAAGTAAATAAAAGTGCACGGTGTATATGGTCTACGTATATATGTGTTGTATTGAATCGGTTGGGTCAGCGAATTTGAAATGCAAACAGAATTTTTAATTGCGAAATTAGTGGCGTTCAGGTGTCAGTGAGCTTCGCTGTATATATGTACGTATGCATGCGGGGGACATGGAAATCAGTGAAGCTTTCACCAGTGTTGGTTGGCATGCTGTGGTCACAGAGCTTCTCTTACAAACATTCAACGGCATATTCGCCGGTAACGACAGTTATTCAAAAAATGTTTTCCCTTTGCAGGTGAAGCTGTTTTTTGCTGACATACTACATACTTACCGTAGGCGGGCGCTCTTCAACATCATCCGGATCCAGATAGCTGGTGACACACGTGTATAGAGTGGATCTGTCTAGCGGCCAACCGTTTTTGCGACAAGCCATCTGTGATGGTTGTAAAAAACAGAATGAATAAAATAAATGAGTGGGGAAATATTTAGTAAATTACATAAATTTTTTGTTAAATAAATGTATGAAACTACTAAAATATTAGATTAGCTAGAGGTTAGCCTTTGTTGACCATACTTCGCAAAATAAAAAAATAAAGAGGCTGTGATTGAGATGAAACAGTTAAAAATAGCTAAGTAACATTCAGAGATTCCAAGTGTCCTTCTCCACCTGGTCCTTCCAATGGAGTCGAGGTCTTCATTATCCTCTGCTCCTCCTTCGGATACTGAGTCGAATACTTTCAGAGCTGGAGTGTTGCTTCCATTCGGACGACATATCTTTGCCATCGTAGCCGCTTTGTCTGAAATCTCGTTTTGTATCGAACGGTTCGGAGAGGTTATTCCCGATCCCGACGGAAATTTTGGGGCATAGTAAATATCTGGTCAGTTTTTCTAGGCCTAAAGCCACACTCATGAAGTCCAATCAGTTTTTTGACGGTGAGCTTTAATCTTTCACACAATACGCTCGATAAAACCTTATATGCGATGTTGTGGAGGCTTATCCCACGGTAGTAGGCGCAGATTGTGGGCTCTTCCTTTTCGTGGATTGGGCTAAGCACAATTAAATTCCAATCGTTGGGCATGCTATGCAGAAGCATTCTTCTTATCAGTTCTTCGCCGCCGTATTTAAATAGCTCGGTCGACAATCCATCGGCATCCGCCACTTTGTTGTTCTTCAGACGGGTAATTGCTGTTCGAACTTCTTCATGGTCGGGCAATGGAACGTCTGCTCCATTGTCATCGATTGGGGAATCGGGTTCGTCTTCTCCTGGTGATATGCTTTCACTGTTATTTAGCAGACTTAAGAAGTGTTATTTCTATAATTTCAGTATGCTCTGAGCATCAGCCACTAGATCATCTCTGGATGTAGTCATGTGTAGAAGTTCACGCACTCTCTCTTGCGAGTGGCCAGAAACAATTATTGTACATAAGGCTAGAGCAGTTCACGACTTCCGGTTATAGACCAAGAATCCTCTCGGTAGCCAAAAAACATTCGTTTGAAGGCGAGCTACAGTGAGAAGGCGAACCGTCCTTACTCAGGGTCGTGCGCTGGGCTCGGGACTCGCCATGTAAAAAACGCCCCCAATGAAAACGTAACAACAGCCTCGGACGAGGAATATAATTACTTTGCTGTACATTTAATTTTTTTAACAAACAATTTCGTGTGCTATAAATCACTCTCATATTTTCAATTTTCGCTCTGATTAGCCGATTATATAATATATTAAATAAGCATTAGTCATCGTTACAGGTTTTTTTTTCGAATTTTTCCACCTTTTTTCATTAACACATTGTTTGTTTAACTCATACCAAAAGGCTCCGCTAAATTATTGCCATTTTTGTCGATTTTCAGCACACCATTACTCACCTGTACTAATGCGGTTAGATAGCTCTGCGGTATGTGTAGACCGGACAACCAAATCACTAACGGTTCACCTGACATGGCCCAGTACTTGAACTGTGTTGAGCGATTCTGCAGAAGAAAAGAAATGGAAGCGGAAGGTAAAGAAATTATTAATAAACTCTATCGGTACGAACAGCGTTAGACGGTTCTGTGTTGTTTTGAACCCGTAAGCCGTTGAGCCACTTAACGGTGCTGAGCGATTGTGATTGATAGGTGAGCTTGGCCGACCGCATATTGATGGCAAAGCCATTTACCATTACACTAATGATTAATGAGCGACTGTTGCCAGTTTTCGGTGTTAACGGTTAAAATAACGAACGGAAGTGGTCACGGCACAGCAAAATAAACACACACAACGACACACTCGCACACATAAACACACATTCCCTTGCAGTGGCGGCATTGCGTTCGTAGCCATGTTGTATGTAGTTGGTTCGCCGCTCGACCTGTCTATCAGCAACAATCAGCAGCACAACACCGTTTAGTCTCAGCGGCTGCAGCTGCCTCAAGCAAAGGCGGATAAATAAAGTATAAAATAAATATTAAGTGTATACATTTATGTGTAAAGCGTGAATGAAAAGCACTTGCTGATAAACATATGTATATATGTGAGTATGGGTGTGTGTGTGTGTGCAGAGGAGTCTTATGTGTGCGAGGCTCACCTGCAAATGCTCCATCCAGCTGCCGAGTTGTTTGCATGTGGCCGGCGCCAGTTTGCGCCAATCGTTTGGCAACAGTCCATTGAACAGCGAGTTAGCGATATTGTCCAGGACATTGTCCATTCCGATTTCGCCGGCGATGGCCTATAAAAAATGTATGCAAATGTGATTTTCACAAATAATAAAAATATATGCCATTCAATAATTTTATTTCGCAACTCAAATATTCAGCGAATATTGCCAACCAGCATGTGAATGGTGTGAGAGAGAGGAGAAATGAAAAAATTCAGTGCGTTGCTTACTGCTGCATATGTTTGTATGTATTTGCTTGACTATGAAATTAAATTGCTCCATAAATTGTATGCTCGTGGTTTGTGAGACTATAAGCTTCAGGTAATTAAGTTTTCTGGAATATTTTTCCTTTCATGCAATGTGGTTCCGTGGCAGTTCCCAATTTGTTGAATGTTGAAAATATCGATTTAAAATTTTTGCCATAAAATTGGTTTGAAAGTATAATTTTTTTAGGGTTTAAAAGAGTACTGAAACTGAGGCTTACCCTGGCATTGGTCAGTTAGAATATTCTGTGTGAACGAAATTTGAGTGAAAGACTGTTTTTGAAATAGAACACAGTGCTTAGAACGTTTTGATATACAACCACTGTTTGATTTACAGTAACTTGAAATATTCCTCTGGGCAAAAAAATTAAATTGGAGTATGAACATTTTCACGCTATTATTGTTTACAACTTTCGACGTGAATTAACTCAGTAACAGTGCATCGAAGAAAGAGTTTTGGAAATGAAGTTTCATTATACTGAATTCAATCGCGGTCGCAGTTGGAAACAAATTTGTTCACTTTGGATTCCATACAATTTGTCAATGTCAATCAAATGTCCATATCGATTGGTGGGAGATATGTTAGAAGAATACGATAGCTGTGCTTCAAAAACGTCTATAAAATCGTGATAGGTGATGCGTATTAGCTCGAAAGTATGCATCAGTCAGATGCTCAAGATGAGCCGAGTCCAATAAAAGTTATTCTCGCACCACTCGATCGAAACAACTACGGTTTTGATCACTCAAAATATCGACTTGATGAGCCCGTTAATACATTCAGAACACATGTTCTGGAGATACCTCAATCATTTGCGACTATTATTAGCTTTACAAATCCTTAATCCCGCTATCTTAGTAAATAAAGAGTATTCCGACGGCGGTTGTCAAACTGTAACTTGTGACACTACATCCTTGAAACTGCTTTTGTAGCATACCTTTAGGAATGCATTAATTTGCATTCCCGAACTTAACAATCGATTCTCTTCTTTTAAAAGTAATCATAGAATTGCTAAACATATAGGACCGGGTTTTCTAATAGGCCTGATATGAATTATAAGTGTGGTTTCGGAGCTTTCAATATGTCTTGAACAGTAATTTTTTCATTGTATTCCGTAAGGTTTACTGTTTCATCATAAGAAGATATACGTTAACAAATTATTAAATTAATTTTTCATCTGCTTCGCCAGTGCTAGCTATTTGCCGAATTGTTGAAAATTTCGAGCGTACATTTTCCTTACATAATGCTTAAGTGCCAATAAGACAAATAAAACTTCGAAGTAATGAAAATATTGCTGCCGTTCAGTCAATCTGGTGGATTTTAAAAATGATTTGCATTAAGGGGTTGGGGGTAGTTAAAATTTTCAAAAAATTAGTTTTTTTTTGCATTTTCATTAAGTGTAATATCTTAAAAATTCTATTCTATTCTCTGAAAATTTCATGTTGATCCGTAAATTAGTTTTTGAGTTATTCGACAAATAACAAAGAGAGCCCGTGCACTTCCAAGCGCTAGAGTGAAACTGAAACGGTGACAACTGTAAGTCGAAAACCGCTAAGTAAATTTTAATGAAATTTATACAGCTTTTAGAATACATAATAAATTCGGGCCTTATCGAAGGATTTTTTGTGTTTCAAAAATTTCGCTTTTTAAGACCAATTAACTGTTGATTTTTTCCCAAAAATTTAGAAAAATTTTGTTAATTTAAAAAAAAAAAAAAAACAAATCCTTCGATCAGTCCCGATTTTATTTATTTATGAAACTAATTTTTTTGTCCGATTGTTTTTAGATGAATCTCCAAGGACTTGTAGTTGTACCGTTCCGTTTTTTGGAACTGGGTCAACACAAACAGCTATAACTTTGGAAACTAATTTTTTTTTTTGAATTTTTCATGACTCCAAGTTAACACATTATATAATAATGCCATATTACTACTTTTGTAAAATAACACGATTTAATAGCACAAAAAAAAAAAAAAAAATACTGAAAATTCTAATTTTTTCGAGCCTCTGACTACCCCTAACTCCTTAATATGAAATTGTTCTCACTCAAGAACTGAAGCCAATGAACCACCATAACGGTGAGAATTTGATAATTTTGCATGGAAACAACGTGAAAACGATAACGTTTAAAACCAAAAAAAAAATAATCTTTACCGATGAGACTCACTTTCATCTGAGTGGTGCGGTACATGAATAAACTGTCGATTATGGTGCAAAGAAAATACACAAATTATTTATGAACAACCATTGCGTTCATCTAAACTGACAGTTTGGTGTGATTTTTGGCAGTTGAATCATCAATCCTTAGTTCTTTTGAAAATAACTGTATTGAAGGTGTCGTTCATCACACGACTTGTTTTATAGGAAAAAGTACTCGAAAACTGGATTCATCGAATTCGTTAATGCAAAAGAGAGCGTAGAGGCCTTTTGAATGATGTCATATTGAGAACAGAATTGTATCGATTGCATTCACATTATAAAAACACATTAAATTTTCTTTAACAATTAGTGTGTGTGTTTTTGTTTTTGAAGATTAATCATATCACTTTTATTGGAAAACCCTGTATAATGTATAGATTACTAGTATTGTTTCTGCAACGATCTCAAAATCTATGAATACACTACCAAAATAAGTGCAATGCTATTGTCATACTCTCATCAGGGTATATTAAATACTCGAAATTTGTAACACAATATAATTGATAAGGGGGCGATCTCGTACGATTTTTGGTGAGAGAAGGTTTGTTATTTTTTCAGATGTTTACCTTTTTTTGTTATGTGAATGCCTAATAACTTATGATTGTTATATCTAAATTTTGTAGTGACTCATGTCAGCGGGGTAACGATGGAGAGATTTTTCAAATATTATATAATAATATTTTTCATTTTACAATAATAAATTAACGAATTTTTTTTTGCAAAATTTTTCACAAATCTTTGTTTGTCTGAAAATCTGCTCATTTGATAGAAACGTCGATTATCGGATCACTATAGGATATACTTAGGTGTCATACAAGGTGATCGCTCCAAAGCAAGTTCTTGCATGGAATTCTTTTTTGTTTAATAAGATATCTGCACGAAATTTGGCATAGATTTTTGTTCAAAGTAACATTACAATTTCAGAACATATGTTCAGATCCGACCACTGTAACATATAGTTCCAAACGAATGACCGATCAAAATCCAATTTTCGTACGGATAACTTTTTTATCGTAGCAATAATACTACTACGGTGCAACCATAGTTAAAGTTTTCTCTTGTTCCTAAATCTTTACATATACATATACACATGTACATATTTTGATTGCTGCTTCGCATGCACAATTCTTTTATGTTTTCGGCGAAAAACATTTTGTCACTGACAGCAGCGAATGCATTGTTTGTGTTAGAAAATTCAATTTGTCGATCGTTTATGGCGTATAGACCATACACACGTATATATGTGTATATGTGTTCATTTATTGTTTTGCACTGTGTGTACATGTCATATCGTGTTATTGTTTGAGCAATATTCGCTTGAAAATCCAAATACGCAGCGACAGCCGAGCGAAGTGCATGCACGCTTTGGCCAACGAAAGGCAAAAAAAGCTTTGGAACTGCTTATTTGTGCGTACATGTGTTTGCTTGTTACAGTTGGACCGCGTTTATGCTCTTTGGAAGCGGATATGCACGGAGATGCTTCGAAATATATATGAAATAAGCTTGTTGCACACAAAAGCGGTTTCCCGGAAAGCCTCAAAAGGGTCAAAATTTCATTTTGCGTCTTCTTTCTTTTTAAAGCGTAATTAAAAGTCGAATCCTCAATATAAAACAAGCAGTTATCAATTCAGCGAACCAAACTAATATGAAGTACAACTGTGGAAATATTACTCATACGCACTGTCATTGCACAAAATATCAATGCGAAAGCCAAAATACTACAGCTACAGCTACAGCAGCATAAGAGTCTGTCAGAAAGCAGTAAATAAGCAAACTTACGCGAAAAATGTTTTTATGAGAAAATTCCTGTCACTTCTAGGAAAACTTCACAATTTTAAATACTCCTCAGACCACTTTTGAGGCTCAAGTTGTTGGTGTTTTACGCATTTCCTCGTAAATACGACAAACTAAACAACAAAACCAACAGCATCAAGTGGTATGCATGTGTCGAAATGTGTAAAATTTTCAATATTTTACATTCGTAACCATCTGTCAGTGGTGCGGTGGGTTGTTTGCGGTGCCACTGTACTTTTGATGATGAACAACATCGAGTAGGTGGTGGTGTAGTATAGTGAATAACAGGAAATCGATTCTTTTCGCTTAGTTCTCGTTATCTCTACGCTCTTTCTTTTGTAGACGCACATTTTTTTCTGTTGTCAATTTTTTTGCTAATCTTTTTTTGCTTGTTTGTTTCATTTATACTCTTGGAAAGGGTGAATAAATGTAGTAACATGTGGCATGTGGCATACAAGATGCACACATAAACACACACACACACATTGACAAACTCAAACACACATTAATAAAGCATAGCAGCGAGTTATCGCCTGCTGTCATATCGCAAGCATAATAAATTTCTTAAAACCGACATGCTCTTCTTCCACGCTCCACTCGGCGGCTGCGGCAGCGGGGGCGTCTTGTGCGACCGTGTTGTCGTCGAAATAAGTGAAATGGGCGGAAAGCAAGAAAAATTATTGAACAATTTGTCGTTTTATTCATATATATAGGGACTCGTACGCGTGTATAATACTGCCATATTTCGAAATCGTTACTGTGATCGCTCTTAAAGGAAATTTATTTGCAATATTTGTATGTTTTATGTGTTTGTCTTGATGAATTGATTGCAGAAAAATGGAGTGAAAATAAAGCAAAAGTATAAAGTAAAGCACTCTTTGAAGCTGAGGCCTTAATTTATTTTTTTGCTTGAGGTTTCATAGTTTCTAATTAAGAATGTATTAATATCTGGCAGTTCTTAAAGATAAAAACATACTTTTTCAATTTCTCTGCAATGAGATATTTCAGTTTTTAGAGATTTAGATAGTCTAAGAGAGTAATCAGTGAGTATAAAATTTAGTTGCTGGTCAAATCAGGCCATAAGCGCTCATTGTAGGAGAATTTAGAATATTTCATAGCCACAGTTGAAGTACCTTGGTGGAATAGAGGACTCAAGACTCAAATTCTAGGAGCTTTTGCAAAATTCTACATTTAAGGCAAATAAAATATAGAATGATGGCAAATAAGAGCTGCATGCGTTCCTGCCGACGGTTTTTAATAGCTAAGGTAATGAATTCAGTCATACTGTATGCGGCTCCAAAATGGATGTTGGCGCTGGACATAAAATAATATGCTAGACCAATTAACACTGTGCAAAGGCTTTCAGCAATACGTGTGATAATTGCTTTCCGAACACTATCAAACGATGCTGCTAAGGTATAATATTATATAGAATGGCGCCGATTGACATCCAAGGAGGCGAATTCGAGCGAATATGTAACATATCAGAGATATCTACAGCAGCAAAAAGAGAGGACAAAATAAAAAAGAAATGTGGCAGAAACGGTGGCGAACATCATGCAAAGGACGGTGGACCCACAGACTGATTCCGGACATTCGTGGATAGATAGACAACATTGAGACCTGAATTCCGTCAGCGAAACGCCAGCTCTGATTATGATAAGATTGACCATTTACAACAGATTAGGCGTCAGTCCATCCGTACAATAGAGGAGACTTACACGTTTTTTTCGCTTCTATGAAATATTACTTAGTCCAGTGGTCCCTTGGAAGAGACATGAGATGGTAGTAGATAAGGTTTAGGGGATTAAAGTCCCGCACTCCGGCTTTCGATGCTTCCTTCTACTATAAAAAAAAATCAATTCAGGCTTACACTTTTTGTTTGAAATAATTGACTCTAGTTTTTGATTAAGAATATAAAAATATTAATTAAAAAAAATTAACAAAATCCAATAATTAAAATTTAATATGGAATATTTGGATTTATTTCCTTTGGGGAGAGAAGACCCACCAATCCACCTCATCTGAATGAAGTTGTTATATTAATATTTATTTTGATGGGCTTCCTATTTATGGTGGGATATGGTGTATATAATTAAGTGAGTTTAAAGCTAAATCCGAATACTGCAAACCGAATCTTATTATTCCGGTTAATCCGTTTTGTCGATTAGTCGAATACTAACAAATCTACTATAGACCGTATAGATTAGGAAGAGTAAAGACCGAATTATAGAAAGAGTAAATATTGCTACAAAAACGAATAGGACGCGATGCAGATCAATTAATTTATTTCCAGTTCAATAAATATCTGAAGTAAATAATATTTCGCTTTCTCGATTTCATAGATATTTCTGTCGTATTTCCTAATATTATAGATTTAAGCTATTTTAAGAAACCGAAAAAATATGAAACTCGTAGTACTAGTACAGCTACAATAAGAGTATCGGGAATTTTGAATTTTCCCGGGCTAACTTATCAGGGAGGCAGGCCATTTTTCTCTATATGGGTAGGGCTGTATACAAAAATTGCTAAACATGCGTTTGTGGTTAGTTTTTTTTGCGAAAAGAATATTATTGTGCCGGCTCGTTGGAAATGTTGCTGAAAATCTTTGATAATCAAATTATGGCACAAAAAACGTTTATAAGTGGTTCAATGAGTTCAAAGTAGGCCAAGGACGCGTTAAAGACAAAGTCCATAGCGCGGGGACGACCACCAATCTCCACCGACGAGGCTATGTCAAAGATTTGGTGCTTTTAAATCGTCGATTGACGATTAGAAATCTTGCCGATAGTCTTGGAATATCAGCTGGCTTTGCCTAAACTATTTTGAAGAATGTTTTGTGTTGCAAACACGTCAAGTTCCGATTGATTTCAAAATCGTTTAAATGCACCATGACGTGCTGCATTCTTTCTTCGCGACATTTTTCCCGAAAACTTGACTACTACTATTCCGCAATCACCAACAATGCGGCAAAACCGTTTCCACACGATTGAGGAGATTGTTCCGAGGACTGGAGAAAGCGTTGACAAAAGTGTACTTCTGATTAAAAAAAATGTGAGTATATTGGGTAATCGAAAAAGTCTTTGCGTATTTTGTTAATAGATGTCGTTGCAAAATTAAAATCGGAAATTATTGAAAATAATGAAGAAATTCGCCATATTTTAAAATTTTTGTATAAAAAGGGAATAATGCCACACAAGCCACCAAGGAAATTTGAGAAGTTTGTTTCTAACAAAAAATGTCAAAAAATGGTCGTCCAAAATGGAAAATAATTGTTTATTTATTTATTAGTATAAATATAAAAAAAAAGTTGAAGTTTGACTCGAAATACGAAAGGACTTTTTCGACTACCCAATATTTATAATTTAATAATATAAATCTTTATAATCGTTATTTTCTCTCTTTAAACCGCCGTCTAGACATGTTCAAAACTGCTAACATAAACAATATTCATAACATTTACCACTTTGAAGCGATTGAATGGCACTTCTCCCTAGTTCTGGAGTTGTGACAGTGAACTTCCCGCTGCATTGTCCCCACTAACGACATTTCTAAGCAAAAACACTTCGGATTATTATTATTGTTTCTTGTTTCCTGTTCAATTTGAATTTTATTCCTTAGCTGGCTTCGTACCGTTTACGAAGTCAACTCGAGTTTAATTTGAAAAGTTTAATTAAAACATTCCTTTTACTTATATGGCTTTTCAATCTTGTGTGTTGCGCCACCTACACATAGCATGCCACAAACACACAGACATGAGTACACAGTTAGATACACGAGTTACATTGTTTTTGGAGCGCTTGATGACAGAATTAAAATTAATGCCACTTAACGCATTTCGTTTGCCAACTTTTCCTCTAAATCACGCTCACTTGCGCAATCGGCGAACAAATCAAGCGCGCCGTCTACGTCAATTGACTTATGAGGGTTCGGTACTTGTATACGAATTGGCTCTTAAATATTGTTTATATGTACATACATACGAGTATGGTGGTTTTTGTGTGGTAACTCACCTTGCGCAGCAACTCGAGCGTTTTCTTGATGCGTATCACGAGCAAATTGAAGCGTTCCAGTTCTTGCAGCAGCACTACGCCTGTCGGTGTGATATTCATTTGAACTTGCTTCTTCACACGCCACACCTCGAAGGCCACAGGCAGCTTACCCAATATGCCAGAAGCGACGTTGTCGATGAAGTCGTCGCGGCTAATGCCTCCAGTTGCATCGCCTGCATGTTGTAATTGTAGTAGTTTTAGAGTTAAAAAGAGTTAAATAAATAATTTACAATTATGTAAAGAATTTACAGAATTTTAAAATATTCTAAATTAGGTAATTATATCCAGTGGAAGGCTGTTGAAGTTATTTTATTGAAATTGGCGTTGGAAATTAAAGGCTTAAAGCTTCTGTTAATGTCAGTTTTGTCTGTATTATATATAAGCGGGCAAACGGGATTAATAATCGAAAATCGCTTTCTTGTTTTTTTTTTTTAAATATTCTCCAAAAAGATCTATGTAATTCTGAATATGTGTGAACTAATTCTCGACAATTTTCAACAATTGTCGAAATCCGTTGACCTCTTGACTCAACACTCGACTGCTGTTGATTTTTATAGATCGTGCGTGTAAATCTAAGATTTATCACCTGTCACGTTTTCATAGACATGATTCGAAGCACCGCTGTCGTATTTTCTAACATTTCTCTCGACTAATCGACACGACCCTCTATTGAGTTATTATCATCGATGTATTGCAGGAAAGTTAATCCATGTCGAAAGTTGTAATAAATAAACGTGTGAAATAATTCACGGTTTAGTTCCATTTTGTGGCCAAGACGAATATTTTAAGTTGCTGTAAACAACACGAATAACGGTCGTATGTCAAAACGTTTTGATTATGTATAATAGCAGAAATGTCAAACTTTAGGATAAAGTTGTGTGTTGCCAGATTCTTGCACTAGGGTTGCCAAATCTCGTAGTAAGAGCAATACTAGCATCGAGTTCAATAATCGTACGTTCATGGGTAGTCATTATTTGCCTAATCTTACTATGTACCCTAAGGAGTCACTTCGTTATAAGACTAGTAACAGTGCCAGGCTACAACGGAATCAAAGGTAACTACATATCTGACGAGCATAGTTATAAGAAAAACAATCTAGAACTCATCGATTTATAGAGAGCAAAAAATAAAAAAATGCGTATGCCGGAAATGTTATACGGATCATTCCGAAAAATTTTGCCTGAGCGAGTTTGGGTTCAAAACCATTTTTGAAATAGCGATTTTTAAAGCGAGAGTTTTTAGAGACCATAAATAATTGAGCTATGTGAAAGAAATGTAATTCGTACGTGCATTTCGAAATTCTATTGATTATTTGTCGGAATCGGTCAGGTCGGACAACTACATCACATATCTGTCATACAACCGACTCTTCAGATATTTTTTAACTTTGCCTTAAAGTTCGACGGGTTGAAACTATTTTAGACTCATACTCTCAAAGGCAATGTTGTGCAGAATGATGCCCAGAATAATTGCGCATACCCGATTTTATGGAAAGGAGAAAAACGAACCGCTCTAATAAACACCTCGGAATTCACAATTTCAGAAATCCGGATAAGCTAGTGGTTAAAGAAAAAATTGCCAATTTTTAATGGTCTCAAGGCGTTTTGTCGACTTATGACATCTGATTACAGGATTCCTTTTACGTGCTTCACAGAAACCATATATGACAGTGAATCGTAAGCAATAAAAAACTCAATTTCGTTGTTTTGAATTTTACGTGATGATATATAGTAGTCAAATTGTGATTTCCTAACTGTATTTACCTAAATGAAAAAAGAAAAACAGCTAGCCTTTGAAAATGTTACAGTTAAATGAAAAAATTTATAATCGAATATAGACTACTATTTTTCGATTAACCATTTCATGGGCACTTAAAATCAAATTTTTATTTATTGCTATAAGGACGGCGGGTGGTGTGTCGTTAAAAAGGTGTTAAATACAAAAAGTTTTGTTGGAAAATTTGCAAGGCTATTTAACTTATTATTCATAGTTTAATTTATCAAATATGGCTAACTAATATTATGTGCATTTTTAATATTGCAGTGCATTCTCTCTAATCCTTTAATTGATGCACATCCTTTTGAATTAGAATTGTAAATAATGAATATATTTTTTCGGGGCAAAGCTGATTTAGGTTTTCATACAACAGTAATAATGAAATATGAATGCACATAGTAGAAGTGGTAGATTGATAAAAATTAAAATTAATTTATGTATGTATATATAGTATACATATTGGGGTGTGCGCTGCTTTCCAAGTTGACCGCTTTTTTGTAAATTAAGTTTGCGTTTTTGAACGTAAAATGTGTATGTGATGGAAACCCAAGGAGCTGCTTTTAGTTCAAACTGTGCCTACATAAATCACTTTAGTTTTCCTGCGAATATAACACGGCGATTTCTTTGATATCCACAACAAAAGTAATGTTCTAATACACAACATACACAAATTTCCATAAAAACATTCTTTTAATAGTTATATGTAATTGAAAGTACATCAAATGTGCTGAGCATTCACACATGTGATTTATACATTCTGTGTCACTCATACGACATGGCGTACTGTATGAATACATTGCGAATACATTTGATGGAAAGTTTTAACTGCGCTTAATCCTTGAAGGCATGTTTTTATGTAAAGTGGAAATGTCATTATTTTAAAGTTGTAGGTTTATTAACTATTGAGATAATTTTATGTAGAGCAGTAACTTTTCTACAAAACTATGACTTGGCAATTTGAAATTACTTTTCCATTGAGTTATAAAATTCATAAAAAAAATTTACCATAAAATAATCAAACTTCAACTATTTATATATTTTAAACGGCTATATATACGAAGAAATCGTTTTAGACCTTATTTATATAGTATTGAATTTTCTACAAAGACTATGAAAGGAAATATTTTTTCAAGGGGGTAACCTTAAATAATAAAGAAAACATTAAAATGGTTTCAGGCAAGTGTTAGAGAGATGACAAGAGGGCTCGACATCTCTCGCGTGTTCGTTCGAATAATTTCGGTGGATATTTAGGGCATGAAACGCGGCCTTGCCCAACTCGCTCCGGTAAAGCTGAATTTTTTTCAAAAAGAATACCGATCCCATCCGATCCCATTATTCATGGAGAGCAATGTACATAAATACTGGTGAGACATAGTGTTATGAGTTTGACATGAAAACAAGTCAACTGTCATCAGAATAAGGAGAAAAAAGAGCCGAAATTAAAAAAAAAAAAACACAGCAAAGCCGCTCAAAAATCAGGTTGATGATTACTGTGAAGGATAACTACTGTGAATATTAATGAATAATTAAATACTATGTTTTTTATTTGCAATTTATTATACTCGCTTGCTTATTGCCGAACTTTAAACTAGCTAGTTGCGTAAAAAGTTCTAACAAAACGACCAAAGAACTAACAAAGTTAATCAAATTATTATTTTATGTGAGAATAAATTGCAAAGGCGGTGGGCATTGACTTTTTGATGTAAGCTATTTGAAATTTTTTAAACTCTTTAAAAAAAAACTGATACATTCACAGGATGCTATATAAATGACCTTCCAAATTGGAAATTGATTATAAAAAACAATTATAAAAAAACTATTATTGTTAGGTACTCGTTGATTGCATGCTTTCACCCAAAAACAAAAACGAAAACTTTGAAAAACCATTTAAATTGCTAATATCAAATGTAACTGTCAATTTGACGGGACTCACACGCCCACGTTGACACCTATATAGGTACATGAGTATGAAATTAAATTATGCATTTTCCACACTGTGAAATTGATACACTCTCGTCGCTGATCTGTTGCACATTTATATAATGTTATGAAATGCAAAAATCATTTCGGCACCCAAGCGCACACTCAAATGCTTTTAATTTAGTGCAATATTTTGTGATTATTTCCGTTGTTGTTGTTTTTGTTTGCACATTTGTGTCTGTCAATATAAAATGTTTCTGTAATGCAATGCGACTGCTTGGTCTAGTTATGGACTTCTGGTTAAGAGGCATGTGAAAACATGGGTAATTAAAATTTGGAGTTCTCACTATCCTAAAATTTTAATAGTAACAGCAACAACAACAATTTATATACGCAATTTGACACTCCATTCGACAATTGTTTGCGATTTCGGAAATATATTTGTGCACACATGATTGCCTATTTTCGTGTTTCAACTGTACCCAGTGATGCCGATTTTTCGTTCAAAGTTATTTGAGAAATCAGTAAGCGATTACATTATATATTCCCAAAATATTTATAATAAAAATATGTATATGAAATAAATGATCTTTGTGTAATGACTGTGCTTTTCAAACGCATATATGAACGCTTTGAAAATATATCAAATAAAAAGTTTCCTAAAATTTGTAATTGTTATCGTAATTGTCAACTATATCCATTAACTTAAGTTATATAAAGATTCACACCCAGTTTGAACCTGATACAACTGGACTATTTGAATTACATGTTTAATTTTTGGCATTCTTATTTTACGAATTTTGATTTTGTACATTTCGAAGTCTTCTTAATATCAATTAATAGTGGCAATAAGAAGAAGAAACTGTGTTGTCTATGTAATATCAGCTTGGTTATAGAGACTTCTTAGGAAATTGTCAAGAAACGAATTATAGATGGATAGCATGTTTTACCGATTTTTGGCTACTTGACTTGTAGTTTAGCGTAAAGCAACTTCGTTATCAGCCTAATGGATAAAGCTTCAATATTAAGTATCATTCTCAATTTTAAAGGTCGAGAGCAAGATGTCCACAAGTAAAAATAGTTTCAAAAATAAGAAATAATACAATTTTTATTATCAAAATTACAATATATCTTGGTGTAACATATTTTTACACTTTAACTCTATTTTAGCGGCTATTTCCAGTTGGGTTTTTCTAAAAATGAATTTTTTATTTTTGCATACACTGCAAATTGACATACTCGTACATATGTACATATATTTTAGAATATTGTGGCGAAACTTGAAGTTGATACAGCAAAAAGTTTCCGAGATATGAGCCCAATTGAAAGGATTTTTTGTTTTACAGTGGTAAAAACTTTATACAGGCTTATCTTGAAACGCTGTTTTCTGAGTCGGTAAGGAAAATTTATCCGGAACGGCTAGATACAATCTTTTTAGAAATACATGTTTAGTAGTCGAAAAAGTCTAAGTCGTATTTTGTTAATGTATGTCGTTGTAGTCATATATCTCCAGTGCTACTAATCACATTGTGTCATACCATATGTTGTTGGAAAGCTGAGATTTTAAGCTTTATTTTCATTTAACCAAAAAAAATCGGTGAAGTTAAAAAAAGTTGCAGCCGTTCAAAAATGAGTGAAAACAATGAAGGAGTTCGCTATTTGAAATTTTGGTATAAAATAGGGAAGAATGCCACGCAAGCTACTAATGAAATATGTGAAGTTTACAGGGACGATGCTGTATTAGTTCATGTAGCAATGGTTCGCTCTTTTTTGTTCTGGAAATTTCGAAATTTCGATTTACCTTAATGAAATAATGTCTCCAGCGAAAAAATGGCAAAAAGTTGCCGCTCAAAATGATACATATCTGTTTATTTATTTATTATTATAAATATTAACAAAACTAACTTAAAGTTTGATTAGAAATACGAAAAGACTTTTTCGACCCAATATTTGTCAGTTAATCACTGTCAAGTGCACATTTTTCGCAAAAAAATATCCTTTTTCTGGCAACTTATCTTGCAATTTTTTTTTTTTTTTTTTTGGTAAAATATATTTCATTGCCAGGCGACATCTTTTTATGAAGGTCTTCTGGAGATCGGCAACAGGATTAAGAGAATTCAAAAATTTTGAAAACGAATTACAGTTTATTAATTTACATCAATTTCTGGATATATTAATTATTTTATTTATTCATCAAATAATGTGCCTCTTCAAAAAAAATATCTAAATATACATACATACTTCTGACTTGCACATTGATATAATCCCTTGAATTAGCTTGATTTAGATTAACGTATTTATATCGCTCATTTGCTGCAAGACCGGCATAAGTCAAAAAAATCGATTTGCCAGAAAACGCCTTTAAAGTTTTCAACTGGCTATAACCTTACACGGAAAACAGGAAATATATTCTCTTCTCAAGCGTAGCATATAAGAGGTATTCATATGAATTTTTCACTCAACATGAAGTATGATATAACGAACAATTCTGCAGCATTAACTCAAAAATCACGTTTTTTGATTTATGCCGGTCTTGCAGCAAATGAGCGATATGTCCTTTAAAAGTATTCTAATCAAGATTTATAACATTATGTATTACAATCTGTCCTTATTGTTAGAACTCCTTCTTAACATTTCTAAGTGAAAACTAACCAGCCTTATAAAAATTTGAATGCTGGAAATTTATATATTATACCTAGATTGTTTTTAGTTTTCGGGATTTGGCAACTCTAGTGTTTCAACCTGTCAATTCACAAGTTTATCGTTCAGTTTGACATTTTTGCTGCTATACATACTCAGAATATTTTGACATACAAGCGCTATTTATTTATACGTATTATTTATACGTATCAATATTCATTTATGTCCGGAAAAAATTGTGTTGTTTACAGTAATTTGAAATATTCATTCAGCCAAAACAAAAAAAAAAAAAAAAGAAATTAAATGCGAAGATTTTCGCGCCATTATTTTTGACAACTTGCGGCGTAAATTAACTCAGCAACAATGCATCCATGAACTTAACTAAATTTTTCGTGATGAAGCTTTATCAAAAACCAATGTTTATCGATGATATTGTGTATTCAATCAATTCAGATCACTTCAAGAGAGATTTCGTAAAGATGCTGACCGGAAACTGCACGATCGTCAAGTGATCTTTAGGTGAGATTGAAACAATTATGGGAATTAGTGAGATCAGCATGCTTTTAATATTGCATAAATATTTGACTGCAAAATTTTTTTTTCGCTTTGGATTCCACACAATTTGACCACGCTGTAAAAAACTTACATATTCATTGGTCGAGAGAAATCTTTCAAAAATGCGATAGTGGTGCTTCGAAACATTATTTCAACGCGACAAGTCCGAAAGTGAACAACAGTGACTGTATTCGTGTTTTAAGAGTTCAAGCCGAATCTAGCAAAAGTTGTTCGTGAACGAAGCACTTCCAAGCATATGGTTGCCTGTTTTTTAGGAAAACTGTTGTTTTATTTTACTAGAACAACACAGAGCAGTAAACTCTAAGTGACACACAATTATTTGTTTGAGCTTTGTTTTTCAAGAAATCAAGAAAACCAATCGCTAAAAACAGATTACTCTTCAATACGATAATGCCAGCTCCCGCAAATCAACTGTAATAACAGCATTTTTGAGCACTTATAACATCGATTTGCTGAGTCATCCTGCGAATATATAGCGCTTACTTGGCACCGGCTGACTTTTTTTTATTCCCATACTTTACGTAAACTAAAAGATCAACGTGTTTCGGCACCTAAAAAGGCGATTGGTGCATTAAAAAAGCATATTTTGCAGACACCTCAATCAGACAATTGGTTCAAACACATGCACGGCTGTTTAGAACTTAATGCAGAATATTTTGGAAAACAGTAAAGCGATTTTCGATAATTAATATTTGGTTTTGATCTTTAATCCTGAAAAAATAAAACGCAACCCTCGTATATAGAGGCGATAAATTGTTGAAAAATTAGTTGATGTCTAATTAAATTCCCAGTAGTCCAATGCTACTTAAAAATAATCATAATAATTTTCGAGACATTGAAACGAAGTCTAACGATTGAGTTATTGGTACTCCTTTCAAACCCGTTTAGTTTCTTTAGTAACTACCACAACTTCAACTAGTAAACAGTTTGTAAGTAGTTCATTTTCGATAAATTTCCCCCAATTATCACTGCAAATATTTCCTATCGATCACTTTGTGACCGTGTAGCTAATTAGTAGAAATTTCGAGTACACAATTGTATGCAATTCGCCAGAGAGAGAGTGCATTTTGATGAGTCCTTTTAAATTTGTATTTGCCGCGCTGGTGCATATGTGTGTTCAGGTGGCCGCAACGCTTTGCGGCATGGCCGCTGGTTGCAGGTTGCACGTTGCATATAGCCGCCGTTGCTATGACCATTTCATTGTGGTTAAACAGTTTAAATTTTCACACATACAAAGTGCACCAAAACACTAAAGTACCATGAAGTTGGGTGGGATTATGTTGCACTACGGCCAGCAACGCTGCGATTTTACACTTTAATGCCTGGTAATTTACTTTTAATCCGCGTTTTGTAGCGAACTAATTATGGTTGCAAATGTGAAGTGCGCAGGCTTTTGGTTGCAGGTGTAAATTGAAGTAGCGGGTGGCATGGCTAGTGGAGTTGAAAATAAATTTTAATATTCTATTTTAGGAAATACATACATATACATAGATTTATAGTATATACATGTGTATGTATGTATGTATATGTGGCATATGTGGTTAGTTGTGTGCCACATGAATGCGCAATTATGGAATTAAGCAAACTTTATGATTTTGTAATCAACATGCGAGGGCAATTAAGGTGGACAATTGAGATTCGTAATGCAAAATGGAATTATATTTTGGCAATACAATTTTCGTTTGCATAAAAAACAATCGCCTTTATTGTTGGCAGCTAATTTGATTTGAAAAAGTAATAAGAAAAAAATCTGCTAACAATTTGTGGCGTTTCGTATTCACACAGGCATTTTATTTTATTTGCTTTAACTGACAGCTGCTATTTTTGAATATTTCATTCGTTTACGCATATTCACACATTGCCTTCATTTGCATACCAACCAATTCAATTTCAGGTGTTTTTCGATTACAGCTCTCTGTTCTGGGTTTACAGTTACGCAGTAACGCCACATTGTTTTTTTATTCAGCAACTGCCGTGATATATCCGTCATTTAATCCTGAAAAACGGTTGGCAAGTCAGCAGGGTGACAGAAGGGCGTGCGCATTTTTTAGCTAAGCTTTTTGCCATCTTTTTTATGCAATATGGAATTTCAAATATTATTAAATTCCGCCCGTATGTGGAGTCGTGACCACAATGTCGTTGGAGGCTGCCAGATAACTCAATCAAACTGTAATAAATTGAATTAAGTGACAATGCAATTTTTTCCAATAAAAACGTGGCATATCAATTGGACAATAATTTAAGAAATGTACTCGTGATAACAATGTATGTATTTGTAACAGGAATTAAAAAAAAAAGCTTTTGAAATAATATTGTAGTTTAACAGAGGTTCGCAGATATCGCAACAGTGTTTATGTTGGGTAGTCGAAAAAGTCTTTTTTATTTTGTCAATAGATGTCGTTGCAGTCGTATATCTCCAGTGTAAATATAATGTCAGAAAGGTGAGATTCCTTCAACAAAAAAAAAAAAAAAAAATAATAAAATTCAGGGAAGTTGAAAAAAGTTCCAGCTGTTTAAAAATGAGTGAAAATAATGATAAAATTTGCTATATTCGCATCCGCGCTGGAAATTTCGATATGAAAGATGCATCTCGCTCTTGTCGACTTATCGTTGAAAAATTCCATGAAATTATGGAAAAGATTAATCACGATCCTCACATAAGCAGCCACGACATCGCCAAGGAACTTTACATTCATTATCAAACGGTTTTGAACCGTTTAAAAAAGGCTGGCCACAAAAAGAAGTTCGATGTTTGGGAACCACAAGAATTGTCTGTGAAAAATTTAGTGGATCGAATTAACATCTGCGATTCTTTGCTGAAACAAAATGAAATTGAGCAAATTCTTTAGCAAATAGTAATAGGAGACAAAAAGTGGATTAAATACGACAATAATGTGCGAAAAAGATCATGGTCCAAGCGTGGTGAAGCTCAACAAATGGTCGCAAAGCCAGGATTGACGCCCTGAAAGGTAAAGCTGAGTGTTTGGTGGGATTGGAAAGAAATCATCCACTATGAGCTACTCGAGCATGATCGAAAGACTGATTCTACATTGTACTATCAACAACTGATGACGTTGAAGCAAGCAATCGATAAAACCGCCACAACTGATAAATAGAAAGGGCTTCGTTTTCCATAAGAACAACGCTAGGCCACACACATCTTTGATGACTCGGCTAAAACTGGGAAAGCTTCGTTGGGAATTTTTGATGCATCCACCATATAGCCCTGACCTTGGCCCATCGGACTACCATTTATTGCGGTCAATGCAGAAATCCCTTAATGGAGTAAAGTTGGTCTGCGAAAATTACTTGTCGGATTTTTTCGAGGAGAAATCAGAAAATTTTACACTGATCGAATAATGTTTCTAGCGGAAAAATGGCATACAGTGGTCGACCAAAATGTTTAATTAGATATATGAAAAGACTTTTTCGACTACCAAATATGTAGTTATTATGCAAGGTAGACGCAAGTGAGCTAATATTGGTAGGTAGCTTTGAACTTTCGAAAATTGAAAATTTTCTGGGTTAGGTTGGACAGCAGCACTGGTGATATCCAGAATCGCGAATTTCATTGCATATCGTTTTTAATGATTTCCGTATTTCCTGTACTTAACAATCAAAACAGCTGTTTCTTTAAATGAAGCTACTTTTCGAGAGCCATTATATCTCTTCTTTCCCTGTTTTTAAAGATATTCTGTGGATGTAATGCGTTCAGAAATTGCCTTAATTACCGCCTGGTCATCGTTGTATATATTTACACAGTATATTATAATCTTTGTTTTGTTTCTTGCGTTGTTAGTTATCTTGAACGCTTTTCTGGTCGCAAAGATTTCCGCTTGGAAGACACTGCAGTGTTTCGACAGCTTGAAGGCTCGCCTGAGATTCAGCTTCGCGCAATAGATCCCGGCGCCCACTCCGTCAGATTTTTTTGATTCGTCCGTGTAGATGTTGAAAGTTCTGCTGGCGAGTCGCATTCTCTATTCCGACTTGAAACTTTCTCTCCCAAAACAATTTTAAATTTCATTGGATTCTTTCACTTTCCAGTACACAAATCAAGAAGTAACTAATATAAGGTGATGCAATTTTGTACTAAAAATTCCTTTAAAGTATATTACTGTGCCCAAAAAAGGTAAGGTGACATTGTATTTCTTTTAAAAATTCTTTTTTTCTTCTTCCAAATCAATTTCATCCCCTTCAAAGTAATCCCCTCCCGATGCAATGCACTTATGCCAACGGATTTTCCAATCTTCGAAACACTGGTTGTGGTCATTTTCCGGGATGGCCTTCAGTGCCGTCTTCGTTGTGGTTTGAATCTCCTCTATCGTATAAAAACGGTGTCCCCGGAGCGGTCTTTTGAGCTTGGTTAACAGCCAGAAGTCACACGGCGCCAGATCAGGTGAATACGGTGGTTGCGGAACGATATGGGTTGAGGTTTTGGCGAAATGATCACGAGTTACGAGGGCAGTATGGGATGGTGCATTATCGTGGTTTAAAAACCAAGAATTGTCTTTCCACAATTCCGGCCTTTATAGGCGGATAGCGTTACGCAAACGACGCATAACGTTCAAATAATATTCCTTGTTGACTGTTTGACCGGTTGGAAGGTATTCATAATTCACAACACCACGATAATCGAAGGAAACAGTCAACATGACCTTGATTATTGAGCTACTTTGGCGCGATTTTTTTGGTCTCGGCTCTCTTTTGGCACGATATTCGCTCGATTGATCGGTTGTTTCGGGGTCGTAAGCATAGATTCAAGTCTCATCGCCAGTTATATTGCATTTCATCACACCCTGGTAGTCGGAAAGCATCATTTCACACACTTCAACGCGACGCCTTTTTCCAAAAAATTCAGTGTTTTCGGTACCAGTTGAGATTTGACGCGCTTGAGGCCCAAAACATCCTTCAAGATGGTATTGGCTGAGCCTTTCGATATGCCAACTTCATCAGCAAGGTCTCTAATTGTTAATCGACGGTTTTTCAACACCAAATCTTTGATTTGTTGAACGTGAGCTTCGTCGGTTGAGGTTGATGGTCGCCCTGGATGTTCTTCGTCTTCGACACGTTCACGTCCGGCTTGGAACTCACTATACCTCATCACCAAAGGCTTACTGCACCATCCTCAACGTATCCGCAGCAGAAAATTGATTCCGTAAACAAAATTTAATGCAAATTCTTTGCTCAACAAATTTCGACATCGCAAAAAACGAAAAACTCACTTTTAGCAGCTCACAAAACGACACGTATCTCAAACACCAATGAATATTTTGACATGAAATTTGACATAAATGTGACTGACAGTACTACCAACCTAAAAAAAAAGAAAGCTCCGAATCTTTCGACGCGCGTAGTTTAAATTCAAATGTCACCTTATTTTTCACAGTAGTACAACCCGTAAGGGTATAAAATGTTCGGTTGCATCCGAACTTAGTTCTTCCTAACTTGTTTTGTGTAGTAAAATTTTTGCCTATAAAGCTGCTGGTTTGGTTAGGAACTGCGGATATCGGACCAATATATGATATAGCTGTCATACAAACTCACCGATCAGAATCAAGTTTGTGTTTGGAAGATTTTCTTATTCAACAAATTATCTTCACGACATTTGGCGAAGATTTTTAACCAAATGAATGCTGCAATCTCTGTTTGTTGAGATCGGATAACAATAGCCATATTAACAGAGCGATCAAAATTGTGATAAAAAGCTTCATAAAATATTATTTTTCCTTCTTAAGTAACCTCTGAGGGTATTAAGGCTTCGTTGCTGACGTTAATTTTTTTGAGTTTGAGTTAAAGACCCGGAG